>WOXC01005769.1:0-23058 GCA_011680675.1 Gymnobelideus leadbeateri
TGCTCTCTCCCATATCTTCTCCCATACCCCTTCGACTTTGCCATTAGGGCAAGGTGAATCTCTGAGCCCCACTGCCTGGACATCTTATGAAACATTTAATTTTAAAACCTCGATTTTCAGATCCATTCCCTTTCTCCCTTGTCACCCACTCCCTCTGAGAAGATAAGCAATTCAGTATGTGTTGTACATGTATATCTATGCAAAACATTACCATAGTAGATATATTGTAAAGACTGCTTATATTTCACTCCCACCTGTCTCACCTCCCAACTGGTCCATTCCCTACTTTGATTCTGTCCCTCTTTGATAGTGGGTACTTCTAACCTCCCCTCTCCCCAGAATGCCCTCCCCTCCATCATCCCCCCTCTCATCCCCCTTTCCCCTACTCAGGAGAGTGAGTGAGGGTAAGATATTCCATTTAGTATGTATGTGATTCTCTCCTTGAGCCAACTTCAATGAAAACATGCTTTTGCCTTTTTGCCTTCCTGTTCTTCCCCTCCCTTGCAACTACTTCCCCTTGCCTCTTCTACATGAGATAGTTTGCCCTACCTTGTCTCTCTCCATCTCCTCTTGCCACTTTCCTCTCTCACCTCTTGACTTCACCCCTTAAGAATCATCCCTTCCTTGGGGCGGCTAGGTGGCACAGCGAGCAGAGAGCCAGCCCCGGAGCCAGAAGGACCCGAGCTCAGATCTGGCCCCAGACACCCAACACACAAACAAAAACCCAGCCACATGAACCTGGGCAAGTCACCCAACCCCAATTGCCCTCCAAAAAAAATAATAATCATCCCTTCCCATCAAATTCAACCTGTGCCCTCTATCCATGTATACCTGTGAACATATGCCATGTACCCTTCTCAATTATTTTCATAATGAGAAAGGTTTCATCAAACACAGTTATTGTTTTTCCATGTAGGAATGTAAATAGTCCAACTTTGATAAGTTCCTTTTGATTTCTTTTCCTTGATTACCTTCTCAAGCATCTCTTGTTTCTTGTGTCTGGATGTCAAATTTTCTATTCAACTCTGGTTTTTTCCTCAAGAATGCTTGAAAGTCCTCTATTCCACTGAATGACCATATTTTCCCCCTGAAACAAAATACTCAGTTTTGCTGGGTAGGTGACCCTTGGGTTCAGTCCCAGCCCTTTTGCCCTCTGGAATATCATATTCCATGCCCTTCGATCCCTCAGTGTAGAAGCTGCCAGGTCCTGGGCTATTCTGATTGTGTTTCCACAATATTGAAATTGTTTCTTCCTGGCCGCTTGTGTATTTTCTCCTTGATCTGGGGATTCTGGAACCTGGCTATAATATTTCTGGGAGTTTTCTTTTTGGGATCTTTTTCAGGAGGTGATCTGTGGATTCTTTCAGCCTCTATTTTGCCCTCTGGATCTAAAACATCAGGGCAGTTTTCCTTGAGAATTTCTTGAAGGGTGATTTCTAGGTTCTTTCTTTGATCATGGCTTTCAGGTAGTCCAATAATTTTTAAATTGTCTCTCTTGGATCTATTTTCCAGGTCAGTGGTTTTTCCTATGAGATATTTCACATTGCCTTCTATTCTTTCATTTGTTTGGATCTGTTTAATGGTATCTTGATTTCTCATAAAGTCATTAGCTTCCATTTGCTCCAGTCTAACTCTGAAGGAATGAATCTCCTCAGTGAGCTTTTGAGATTCTTTTTCCATTTGGCAAATTTGACTTTTTAAGGCATTCTTCTGCTCATTGCCTTTCTGATCCTCTTTTGCCATTTGAGTTAGTCTATTTTTTAAGGTGTTATTTTCCTCAGTCAGGGTGTTGTCTGTCATTTCATACTTTTCTTGCATTTTTTTCATTTCTCTTCCCAAATTTTCCCCACTTCTCTTATCTGCTTCTTAAGGTCCTCTATGGCATGTAGCCAGCTTGTATTTTCATTTGGGGCTTTTGGTGCAGGAGTTCTGATCTCACAGTCCTCCTCCATGCTTTGAGCCTCTTTGCCCCTAAAATAGGAGTCCAATGTTGAACTTTTCTGTTTATTTTGTTTCATTTGCCTAGGCATGTTGCCACTTAATTACTTGATTTTTTGGGCTTGTTGCCACAGTAGGACTCTGCCACCAGACAGGGGAGCTTCCGCCCAAATGTGGGGTCTTCACAACTTCAGCCAGTTGGGTGGCCTCTGTAAAGCCTCCACCCACTCTGGCAAGTTGGATACCCACCCCAAACTTCCCCCCCCCCCCAGACCACAATCCAGATCCAGGTAGTTTAAAGAAAAAGTGATTAACCCCCAGACTGATTGCTGGATCTTCCTATAGTTCTCAGACCAGGAGCTAGAGCCACTACTGATGCTGCAAAATGGCTTCTGTGCAGCTGTTTCTTTAGCAGCTTTTTGCCCCCAGGGGAGGAAGCCACGTGCTTCCCAAATACTGGTCCCAAAGTCCACAGGGCACTAACCTCTCACTTTGTCCTAGGCATATCTGTGCTGATAATTCTGGAATTGCCACAATTGCTGGTGTTCTGGGGTTCCACCAGCTGGCTGAAGGCCCGGCCACCCTGGAGCTAAAACCGCGGACCTGGGCTCTGCTCTGCGGGCTGCGCTGTCGGTTCCCAGCGTGCTGTGCTGCCTGTTCTCAGAGCCCGGCACTGGCCGCTCCCTGCAGGGCTGCTGGGCTGTCCTCAGCAGGAGGTTAGCTTCTCTGTGCTGTTCTGTGGGTGCTGTGGCTCCAGAAGTTGTTCGGAGCTCCCTTTCACATTGTTTGAAATTTGTGTGGGGCAGAGCACATTGGAAATGCTGTTTCGACTCTGCCCCTATAGTTCTAATTACTAAACATTAATAACTTAAATCATTAGTTTTCAAATTATTATAAAACAATATGACAACCTATAATGCTGTAGCATTTTATTTAATGGATGCATTGAACATTGCAGATGCACTAGATTTCAGGTATATTTTATCTTGCCAGTCATAGCTTTGGTTAGACCACATCCAAAAAATATTGCCCAGGTCTGCCTGCCCAATTTTGGTGTAATGAATGAAAAGTCAAAGAGACTCAATTTCTGTGTAACTAATGAACAATTTGTTAATTATGGCTAGCAAATAATCAATGAATTGAGCTCAGTGGTTTCTCTTCGCAACCAAAAACAAACCTTGGAGGCTCCTGAATATTTAAATACCCTTGGAGAACAGGTATTCCAGACAGGCAGAAATCAATTCTGATTGGTTAACAATTAATGAGAGAATGAATATTATAATGAAAGGTAGACTTCTTCTAATGAGGGGCTGGAGGAATGGAATTCTGACTGTGCTATTCTTGGACAAAGAGACTCTTCTTCACCTAGCCCAAACTAGACAAAGGAGCTCTCTTCTACCCAGACCACTTATGTAGGAGAACAATGAGTCAGAATTCATCTAGATTAGATTCTCTTTAACTTTTAATCAGATATAAGCTCGCCCAGTTGGGGAACATCCTGCCCAAGACTGAGGAGAATGTTAACCCAATCTCACCAGCCATGTCCTTCAGAGGCTGCCCTGGCATAGTCTTTAAATGAGGAAATAGAAACGGGATTCCCCTGATAGTGGTAATTGGTTAATAATAATAATTTATCACACTAGGAAGAATATTCCTAAACTGAAGAGTGAGAAGAGAAGGGTCATTAGGATGGTTAGACTTCTGGAGATCATTCATTTGAGGATCATTTGAAAGCAACAAGGACGTTTAACTTGGAGATGAGAAGACATATGGAGTAGCCCAACAATAGTGTATAAGTATTTGAGGAGCTATCAAATGAAATCATAATTAGGCTTGTTCTTGGTTTCAGAGGCTAGAACTAGGAACCTTGAATTTGTACAGCAGAAAAAGTGTGTTGGTCTTGCATTCAACAGACCTTGGTTTGAATCCTGTCTCAGATACTAATAACCTGTGTAATATTAGGAAGGTAGTTTCACTTTTCTAGCCCATAGTATATTTATCTATAAAGTGAGGGAATTGGAACAGATGATCCTAAAGGTCCCTCCTAGTTCTGAATGGATAATCTTATAATCCTAAATTGCAAAAATCAAATTTTAGATTTGGTGTAAGGTGAAAAATAGAAACAAATAGAAAAATAGAACAACACTATAATAATAATAGCTACTCCAAAATATAATTTACCTGACTAGATAACAGTCTCTACTCACTGGAGAAAAAGCGGTCCACTTTTTGGTTATGTCATGAGGCTTAGATTGAATTCAGATGGCTTCTGAAGTCTTTTCCAACTTTGTAATTCTGTGACTTTCTAATCAATAGATACTAATTTTCCCATTATCCAAAGGCTAGGCGGGATGATGATAGGAGAGTGGATCTGCTTTAGGAAACTAAAGATATTTCAATGACCACAAACTTCTCCCTGAAACAGTACCATCTTTTTAATACTATTATCCTTTCCAGTATTGTTGTATGGCTTTGGAACACTTCATTCTCCAAAAAGATAGAAAGATAGATAGATAGATAGATAGATACATACATACATACATACATACATAAATGAATGAATGGATAATCAATGAATGAATAAATAAAGGGAAGCTAGCATTTATATAGCTCCTACTATGTACCAGGCTTAGCTTTATAAAGTTATATATCTTAATTTTATATTTGTGTATTATAATTTATGTCTTAATTGATCTAATCACAACAACCCTAGGAGACAGGTTATTACTCCTATTTTACTGCTGTGGAAACTGAGGTAGACAGAAGTGACTTTCCCAGAGCTATATAACCAGTTATTCTTTGAGGCTAGATTGAATGCAGTTCTTTCTGACTTCAGGCCCAGAGTTTTATGTATTGTATCACCTTGCTGCCTTTCAAGTCCAGTACTATTTACACTAAAAACTAAATGAAAACACAAGTACATCAATATGAATGTTATACAGAGACTAAAAGAAAAGAATATGATAGGTTTGAGTAGGCAGCAATACATTAGAAAGGCATAATTGCAAGGGAGAAATGGAGTAAAGGATATAACCAAAGAGATATGTAACAGAAAAAGATGTATTGATTATACAATGAGAACAAAAAAGAATCAATAGAGAGCCAATGTTCAATGCTGGTGTCCTTGTAACAACCAGAGAATTTAAGACCGTATCAGAGGATATTGAGTAGTCCACTAATGGTGAACTTATGGAAGAGATACGGAAAACATCAGATGGAATCACTAGGGTTATGAGCTATAACACTTGAGGAAATGGCCACAATGATGGTATCATAGGTATCAAAGACAATGTTGGAAGGGCCTTGAACATCATCAAGTCTAACCTAAGGAAATGGAGATGCAGAGAAGTTACACAACTTGTTCAGGGTCTCAAAGGAACAGTGACAGAGCTAGGGCTTAAACCCAGGTCTGCTGGTAACAAATCCAGAGTTGTTTCCATTGTACCACCTGCATGTGCTAATGGATCACAGATAGTTTGGAGTACTTAGCTAGTCATTTTGATAGAACTAGAAGATCTATAAAGCAAAAAGTGTCAGATCTGGAAAGACATTAGATAATATTGAGTCTAATGTTCTTATCTCACAGGTGAGGAAACTGAAGATAGAGAAATAACACTACTAGGCTGAAGTCTAATCCTTATCTACACAGATAGGACTTGACCTCATATATTCTGAGTTGATGTTCAACACGGTCTCTACTGCACTAATCTTCCCAATTCCACAATTCTTGCCTCAGAAGATATTTTTTAAAGTTGAAAAGACAAAAGTCACCTACTTGCAATAACTCAGGAAGCCTTTTGTTTCTATTTTTTCATGTACATTTGTCACAAAAAATAATTCATTTGCCTGGTAGGAAAAAAAAAACTTCCCAAGATGAATAACAAATGCAAAGGAAATGTACTCTAATGCAATTTGATCTTATTTCTATCCTTGTCTGTCCAATTTGATTGTATCTTAATAGTTCCTTATGTTTCTTGCCAATCAAAGCAAAAGTTATTTTAATTATTATTAATTTCATAATAATCCATTACAAAAACAACATTAGTGGTGCTAAGGAGAAAAGAAAGTATTTAAGGGTCAGACTACAATTACCTTTAAAAAAAACGGTTGCAGTTAAACAGAGCTTCCTACAACACAATATTTAACTGGGTTCATAATTCATTTCTGTGCTTCTTAAATTCTAAATGGGTTTTTTTTTCTAGTTAGTACAATTTATTGTTGTATAAAATGTGCCCATATCGGAAGCCTCTAGGCATGAATGCATAATTAAACAACATTTTTTCAAAGATCCAAAGGGAGGATCAGTTAGCTTGACACCCTCTAGCAAATGTCTGGTTATTAACATGGTACCTTTATAAAACACAGTTTGTAGGTTAGCTATATTTAGATCATAAAATGGAGGAAATTCCAAAAAGAAAATCACTCTCTCCCTTGACGGTTACCTGGGGGCCAAGTGTGGCACCTGTTAAGAGGAATGTTATGAAAACTCCTAAATGCCACAAAGATTCATAGAAAAAAATTTAAAATGGTACAAGTATGTAAGCAATTCTTTCAAAGGCGTTCTTGAATTAGTGACATTTCTAAGTATAGTCGGTCGATTTGCATTGTCCAAGATACCATTTGGGCTCCTATGTGTTCCATTCTGTCATACCCTCTTTTTCAATAATATTTCAATAGTAGACAAATTATACCACTTTGGCTGTCTCTGAATTCCCTAAGTAAAGAAGTTCCAGGGCAGTGTTAATGTCTTTGTTGAACTCTAGTTTTTAACAATTTGTTCAGCAAAACAGTTGTGTTACTGATGGGCCCTCTGAAGTTTATTATCATGGGTGTCCTTTACCAATTCCTATTTCAAGCCACAAGATAAGTCCTTTAATGTTGCTCACAGTAATGTCCAAAATGACCTCCAGGAGCTATATGAAATAAGTGGAAAAAACATGTAGCTCTGAGAAAATGGAACAAGAAATGGTACTTTAATCTACAATAAATATATTTGATATTGATGGCATCAAGCTCAAGTCACATAAAGTTTACCATGTATTGTTTTCAGGTTCCCAAAGTGGCCTTATAAGCACGTCTGATTTTATTTCCTTGTGTAGCTATAAATTTCAGCATTTAATTCATTTCATTCTGGTAAAAAAAATAAAATAGCTTTCCCTCCAGTTTCTAGTTAGGTTTTGGTTGACAATAAAGTATCAATCATGATTTAACTATTGCAGAGAAATAGGCTTGTAGAATCTGAGAGTTGGAAGGAAAATAATCTCATTTAACCCCTTACCTTATTCCTGAATTGTCTTTAGAGTAGCCCCAGTGAGTAGTCAAATACAACGATAAATAAAACATAGTTCTTAACCTCCAGGTCCTTAATCTTCCATCTACCAGGGAAGATAAAACATAGAAAAGCACTATGTTACACACTAGATTCAGATGACTCTACATGAGTTCAAAGAGTTATTATTTCTGATGAGGAAGAGACTGTTATCCCTAAAGGAAATAAAGAGAGTTTTGGAAGTGACATTTGAGTCAAACCTTCTAACCTGGTTCAATCCTTGATTCCCCAAATTCTTTCTACCTCTACACCATAGTCTTTTAACACTGAAGATAACCTTCATCTCTTTGACCTCCTCTTCAAATCGATGTGTTCTTGCCAGAACCTCCATTGACAAAGTGTCCACACTAGGCATGTTCACCACTAATCCAACTCGGTTCTTGACTCTCAAGACTACCGCCTGGTCTCCCCCTTCCCTATGCTTTTCAGTTTCCTTTTATGTTCTGTCTTACCCCATTAATATAAACTCCTTACGAGCAATGTCTGGCACATAGTAAGCAATTAATTATCTATCCATCCATTCATCTATCTATCTATCTAAAATGTAGGATTTCAACAGTGTTAAACATGTGTTGGAGTTAGGAAACATTACAGAAAGCAATGTAGGCAAATGCAAATAATAATGTGCAAATTCAAGAAAAAGTTCAAGAAATGGTTAAGAGAGTGAAAAAGAGAAGACTTAGGGAAAAAGGTAGTAGTCTTCAAGTATACTTGTTGAAGGTCTATCATATGGAACAGGAATTAGCCTTGTTCTGCTTTCTCCCATAAAGGAGAAGTAGCATTGGAAGAAGATACAGGAATAGGTTCAGTGTAAGCATATATTCAAACAACTGGATCTATGCAAAAAGGGAACACACTGCCTCAGAAGGAAGTGTGTTCTAGCTTACCAGAGATATTAAAATGAAGAACTAAGGGGGCTCACTTTGAGAAATGTTGTGTGATTTGACCAGATGAGACTCTGGGCAGTCATTGAGAGCCCCCTGGCTTTGAAAAACCCAGATGTTAATGCTTCCCTCTCTGGTAACTGACTAGGTATAGATGGAATTAATGGTTGGACAGTTGGAGGCCTGTCTGCTTGATATGTTTTTCTGTTTTGTTGTAACTTCTGCTTTGTAACTTCTGTCTGTATACTCTGAAGTTCGGGGCGCTGACTTTTTCCCCTGAACAAGGTAAATGATAGATTTGATTGTGTAAAGCAAGATTGTTAACCCATTTCGAGTTGCTTTCCTTTAGAAAAGCAGATCTAAGAACCTGTGTTGGCAGCCACCCTGGAGATGCTGGGGTGCTTGCTGCTACAGATGGGAAAGAAAGAAGGGAAGCTATCTGAAATATGGAAATATGGAGGTATGGGAAAGAAAGAAGAGAACAAAGTGATAATATAACTGAAAAATCTGTAAACCACTCATTGATGTATAGTTCAAAGGACAACTGTACTAGTCTATCAAAGAGCTTGACAGATTTTATGACGTTGATTCTACTGTTGATTGCTTTATTTGCCATTACAATGACAAAGTTGTGAGAATCATTGTGCAAACTCCTTCAATTTCCTTCTACCATGCTCATTGCATATTTTTGGCTATATTTTGGCTTTTCTCATAAATAAAACTAGTCCTCAATAAAATAAAATAAAAAAATGAAGAACTCAGAACTTCTTGCTGGGGATTATTATAGAAGAGATTCTTGGACTGGCATATGCTTAATTAGGGGGCCTAAGAGGCCCATATAACTCTAAGATTCTATGGTTCCTATTTTATGAAGATTTATTATTTATGTCAAAACTGAGATGAGTGAGTATATATGGGAAGTGTAAATTTGCCACCTCTACTAGAAAAACAACTCAAAGTCAATGTCCTACTGATCAAGGGTTAGAAGTTATGTTCTAGAAGAACAAATAATGATAAGAAGTATAGTAATACCTTGGTTTATGTATCCCTATGTTTGAGATTATTTTTTGTTTTATTCTCTAGTATTATTATCTGTGTGTAAGGATAACTAGAGGTACATTTTTCCTAGTGTCATTAAAGAGCATAAAATCAATTGTTTGTTTAATTATCATTTACCTACCTATTTGTATTTCAAAAATTGGAGAGATAAGATGCTTACTAGTCTAAAAACAACTACCCATTGCAAATTTAGTTCATTAAATATTGCTCTTGAAATACCTGAATTTAATATTTAATGTTTTATAAGAAAATAAAAATTAATGTTTACTAATCATTCTCAGATAATTTAATTTTAAACCATTCTCGCTGAAGTTAATTTTCTTGAAGAGTTTGTCCTAGTAATTTTTGTACGCATGAAAACTTAATTTATAAAATTTTAGTTGAAGAAATAATTCAGGATTTCCTGATTCTTCACAATGACACATTATCACCAGTTGTTTAAGGTGGCTACTGAACTGCACAATGAAAAGAAGAGTGATGTATTAGAAGAGAAAGAAAAAGTACCCATTTTTAGTCAATTCCATAATTATTTACAAATTGCTGCCATGTTCATAGGATCACAGATTTAGATTTGCAAAATTCTAAAGCCCTCATTTTATAGACCAGGATGCTGAGGTCAAGAGAAGTAAAGGGGTGTCTGTGGAGGCAAGATGGTGGAGTAGAAGCAGGAAATTCTGTGAGCTCCTGCCACAACTACCCCCAATACCTGTAAAATATGACTCTAAACAAATTTTAAAGCTACAGAACCCACAAAGTCACAGAGAGAAACCAATCTCCCACTGAATACAGGCTTGCAGACCAACAGGGAGGGTGTATCACACCTAGCTGGGAGCCCAGTACAGTCCTACATGAGTAGCAGCCCAAACCAGCCAGAGCAGACTTCTGGAGAGTGAATCACCAGCAGCTGTAGTGGTTTCCAGACTTCTCAACCCTTAAACACCAAAGAGAATGTAAAAGGTCAGTGGGGAACTCTGTTGGAATTGGGTGATAAAAGAGTGTGGTCTAGCTCCTACCCCCAGGGTGAGAGGTGATGGAGGTGCAGCAGCTGCTGCCACATGGCTACCTCCAGAGCTCCTGGCCTATAGATCATAGGGGGACCAAGTGACCATTCAGAGGGTAATCACTGTAGCTTTGACCTGATTGTATCTGGGTCACTGTGCTGGGGTGAGAAATGCCAGTGTGCCAGAGCTTGTGGTAGCTGTAGAGAGGGTGCCCTCCTCAGACCTCTGCTAACATCTGTGAAAACCCCAGTGATTTAGGACAAAGCTGCAGACTCTGGAAGCAGAGTTCTACTGTGGCAAAAAGCTCAAAAGTCAAGTAATTGGCTGGCAAGATGAACAAGTAGAGGAAGCACAATCAGACCAGAGAATCCTCTTTTGGGGACAAAAACGGTCAAAACATGGAACCAGAAGAAGGCCAAAAAAAGCAAAACTACTGCATCAAAAGCTCCCAAGAAAAATATAAATTGGTTACAGGCCATGGAGAAGCTCAAGAAGGATTTTGAAAATCAAGAGAAGTATGGGACTTTATCAATGTCACAAAAGTACTAAGGTACATAGCAGTTTTCCACGACTAGCTCTTGTCACTGGGCCAAGCTTACTGTACAAGGTACTTTGCTAGTTGGTAAGAATTAAAAGAAAAATACTGAAAGCCCCTGGCCTCAAAGAGCTATATTCTGAAAGAAAAAAAATATGGATACACAGAAGTGAAAGAATATAAAGAAAATAATTCAGAAAAATGGTGGGAAAGTATATTTCTGGGCAGAAAAAAAAAACCGCCTCCACATATTTTATTAGAACTGTGTCCAAGAAAAGGTATAGGCATACTTCTTATATGGAAGTTTAAGATTCAATATTGCAAGTATTGGATGATATTAAGGAAGAAACACATGAGTTTAGTGGAGGAGGAGGAAAAGGAGATAAAAATGGCCCTGAAACTAGACTGTGTATAGAACACATCATCAATGGTGATGATGAGGTGGGCATGTAGAATGTGAAGATGATGTCCTGCCATAAAACAAAGTTGTCTCTCTGGTCTAGTGACTTTCAATGTGTGCTTGATTTATATCCACACTGCATGTTATATGCCCACAATCCAAAATATGGATAGATCCAATTATCTTAAAGAGGCATCAAGTCAATTTATGTTGAATTTCATGGTGATTCATGAATATGCAGCTCTTTTCCCCTGCTATCCTTAGCAGGTGTCTTTATGACACTGACATATTCCTTTCATATGCATACGGAGAGCATTCTGCCTCTATATGCCATTGAAGAGTCACAGAAAATTGACTACTACAGTGCATGTAATGTTGTAACTCTTAGAGCTTTATTTAAGAACCAATTTTCTCCAAAATTGTTGAAAGCATCAGATGTCACTGAAGATTAAATTCAGGCCAGTTTTCAAGGGGATCAACCACTTGGAAGGAAAGAAAGTCATCTATACCTAAAGAAATAATTTTTCATCTGTAAAATGTCAATTGTAATACTTTCAATTTGCCAAATGTTACAGGCTATTGTGAAGATTACTAAGTCAAGATTTGTAAAAAAAAAAAAAAAAAAACATACACAAATCCTTAGATGAAAGACACAGCTAAAGTACAAAGTCATTTTAGTATCATAAGAATGAAATTTCAAGTTCAATCTCTTTTTTAAACTACTTTGTTGGTGTCCTAGGTTCTATATCTACACTTCCTGCCTAAATCCTAAATTATTAAGTAACAATTTAAACATTTTATCCTTATTTTTAAAATGAAATAATTGAACCTCAAATGACTAGATATGTATTATGGCTTATGGGAAATTATACAGTACATTTCTTTTCATGGGATTATTGATCTAGCTCTGGGAGTGACTTCAGAGATCATCTAATCCAACCCCCCCCCCCATTTTACTGGTGAGTAAACTGAGGACCATAAAGGTGAAGGAATTTTTCTTAAGATCATACAGCTTGCAAATGGCAGAGCCAGGATTCAAATTTGGATCTTGAGACTCTTTACAATGTATCATATAAATACCTCCCTTTTATGTGATGAAAGGATTTCTTTTAACAAATCTTCAATAGACTCACATTGATACAGTTTTCATTTAACTCAGTGGCCAATCGTTAAATTTCCTTATCTTAAAAAAAAAAAGTCAGCATCATTAAAACATTCAGGGTTTTAAAAAAATTTTGGCACTGGGATATTCCTTTTAATATACTATATTTAATCAATTTCTGTGAAGAAACAAGAGATATGTATATGGAGAACCTCAGCGGGGTTACTGAGATGAAAAGCATAAAGCAGCTGAAGGCATTTTTAGCCCCATAAACTTAAGTTTAATAAAGCCTTTTGGGAGTTCTAACCCTAGGTAAACAGGAGACTTATAGTTGCATACTCTAGTTTAACCATTTTCTTCTGGTTTATCAAGGGAAGCTTATAACTGGAGAATTTATCCAAGTAATAATTGGCTTTATTGTCTGCTGTTCCAAGGGTTTTCTTAGCACTATTTGAGATAAAGATTTAGATGGCACAGGCTCTATTATCCTAAAGTAACTTCAGATACTATGGCAGCCTTCTGAAAATGGGAGCAGTCAAACAGTGCTGCATAAGGAAATAAAGACAGAGCTGCTTATAAACACACACAAAAGATTTCTTGGTCAGTCACTATTCTTCCTTTATTTAAAGTAGTCAGAGCATTGGCAGCAGGCAAGCTTTTAAGTAGTGAATCAGAATTGTGAGCATTTTCCCAAAGCATAGGATACAGATTAAGTACACCAAGATGGAGAAGCATGTTTTTCAAGATATTATTTTGCTCCTTCTTTTATTTTTTATTTTTGCAATCATGACTAAAAATGTGTTTCAAAAAATCATTTCATGGATGATGTAACTTGTTATGATGCTTCCCAATCTGCACTTGCTAACTCCTGACAGCACAAAGTTATGAAAATAAAGTCACTAATCATGTAACAAAAGACTGCAGCAAAGTCTTTATTTCTACTCAGTGTGCTTTAAAACAGCAACATTCCTCATAACAAAAGCTTGTTCCTCCATTGCCATGCTTCCTCAAACAGTTATTCAATTAGAACATTACTAGTTACTCTCAGTTCAAGGGGAATTTTTAATCTATTCTTCTCTTTAGGACATTTGTTTGACTATTTTAAGGCTCAAACAAATAGTTCCTATTAATATTATAGTTTAAATTTTACAAACCACTTTTCCTGTGACATGTATAATGCAATTAAATTTATGTCTATTTCATGGATAATGAAACAAAGAAAAGTTAGATGATTTGCCTACAATTACCTAACTAATTAAGAAGAAAGCATTTATGAAGTGCCTACTATATGAAAGACACCAAACTTAATCTTCATCTGCCCCCAATTCACTCATCTGTAAAAATGGACATAATAATAGCAATTATTTCCCAGGGTTGAGAATAAAACAGATAATATGATAAAAGAGATGATAGTCACAAAGAACGTTGCAAACTTTAAAGCACTCTCTGTTAGATATTGTTATTATTAACATACTTATCTCAATCTTCCATTAAAACCTTATTTCAGTCACTCATAATGACACAGATATAGCTCTGATGTCCTGACGGTTATGCCAATAGGATGGAAATTATGAAATATGCTACAAAGCTTGAAAGATGCCATGTGCATGCCTGGCCATGTTGTTACATGGATCCTAGTTTAGTTAACATCAGTGAGGATAGAACATGATGAATTTTATGGCTATAGAAATTCACCAAGATCATCCATTATGGAAAGATATGTTTTCTGTACCTATACAGATTTATTGAAGTTTCATTGTTGAAACAATAGCTTCTCAAAATATATTTTAAAATACCACAATATTCATTTCATAATATTGGAATAACCTGGCTTAGTGGATAGAGAGATTATTTCAGAAACACCTGAGTTCAAGTACCAACTCTGAGACATATTGTCTATGTGACCCTGAGAAAGTTGCTTAATCAATCAGCATTCTAGGTAACAACCTAACACTGGAAGTTGAAGAGCTGATACATACTTTATTAGAGAAAGTTCCTCACTGGGAGCAATTTATATCCCAATTAACATCACAGATAATAATATTGTTGCAATATTATATAATCAGTATGGCTCATTCTTTATTTATTTTGTACTTTTACACAGTTGTCTGCTGAAGGCAAAGAACTTATACATGAATTTATAGTCATAATTATATTTAATATATTAGTATTAACTATATTATATGGGAGAAATGAAGAGCTGGCTAAGAAGCCAATGTTGGAGACTTCTGTGCTCTACTAAGAGATATGAGAATTATGTACAAAATAAGAGGTAATATTTATATAATGCTTACTATGTGCCAGACACTATGCAAAGGGCTTTATAAATATCTCATTATCTCACATTTTGGGCCATAGATGGCGTATGTCTAACAAAGGCCAAGAAAAATGAAGAGAAAAAGGTGAATAGGGAGAATAAAAATGAACAGATAAAACTGCTAAACAAGATTC
Organism: Gymnobelideus leadbeateri; assembly: GCA_011680675.1. Lineage (NCBI taxonomy): Eukaryota > Metazoa > Chordata > Mammalia > Diprotodontia > Petauridae > Gymnobelideus > Gymnobelideus leadbeateri. The sequence continues at coordinate 14,700 of WOXC01005769.1, forward strand.
TATACAAAGGATAATGGATTGAGAGCTGGAAGGGGATTTAGAATCCATTTAGTACAATGCACACTCATTTTAAAGATGAAGAAGGAACTGGGGCTCTGAGAGGTTAGGTGACTAGCCAATCATTACACAACTAGGAAGTGTCTGTGGCAGGATTTGAAACCATGTCCTCCACACTCCAATAGAGGGCAATAGGCATGACTCTCGCTAAAAGCAAAGGTTTTCAGGAGCACAGGGGAGTAAATAATTGGAATGTTGTCCAGTGAATATATTCATATACCCATACATCTATTAAGTAACGTATGGTCTGTGTGAAATAAAGGAAGTGAACCAGTCACTTTAAGTCATTGTACAAAGAAAAGATATTTTCATGTGTGGAAATATGGAGATCTTAGGAGGAAGCAATGCCAATGGTGGAATGGGGTTGGGTAATAAAAGTAGGGAGATTAAAGAGAAGGTATAGAGAGAGGTCCATGCATTTTTTAATTCATCAGGTCAGTTAGAGGAATTTCATGAGTTCCTGACACAGATCCCAAAGAATGTTCAGTGTCAGTCTTTTGGGGAAACTTCAAAAACCCCATCATCTGCTAAGTTTTCTCTCTGCTAAAAACAAAAGCCAATGTTAAATTCCAAACTTTCTTAATTGATAATTTCCTCTTTCAGAAGATGTAGAAAATATCCTCAATACACATTCTACTCCACAGCACGATGCCTTGGGACAGGCTATGCCTCAGCCTTGGAATTGTTTCCCTTCTCATTCCTACCTCTTGGAATTTCTTGCTCAATTTATAGGTCAGATCAGGAGACATCTCCTACAGGCAGCTTTTTCTTATACCCAGTCATCAGTGCTACACTCCCCATCCTATTACTTTTTCTTTGCTTTGTAAAATTACTATTCACTTTGTTTTTGTCTATATGCACAATGCATCCCTGAACCCCACCCTTGATAGAATGTAAGTTGTTTGGGGACATGGACTGTCCTTATATCCCCTAGGTATAGTATTCTTGCTGCCACAGAGTGGGCATTTAGCAAAATTTTGCTGAATTGAACTTCTGTAAGAGACATGGCTGACTTCTAGGTAAGTCACTAGCTGAGTCCAGTTCCCCAGCAAAGATTTGAAAAGGTATCAGATGAAACAATAATAAATAGGACCAGTCAGTCACCTAGCATTCATTAAGTACCACCTATGTTCCAGGAACTATTTTAAAAGCTGGACCAAAGGGAAAGACCAGTAAATACCTCTATCTACTCTTGGACTATGCAAGAAGATAATCAGAAGCCTGTGGGTTCTCTGACATATCAGAGGGCTTGAAAGGCATCCCAATCTCTAGGAATTTGACCTAAAGTCAGAAAATCAAAGGCCTGGTCTGTCAGTGACACATTAGGAGAGAAGGTTAGCTTCTAGTTGGTGATTGTCCAGAGGAAAGAGATTCCTTAAGCAACCTTCTTTGAAGGTACTTCCAGAAGAGTGAAACAAGCATGATTTCTAATATCCAGCAAGGATCTTTCAGGAGGAAGTCAGTTTCTAGTTGGTTAATGAGCAAAGAGAAGGAAAGAGAAATGTACTAAGGTTAGTACTCATGTTGGACCACCAGGAGACAGAAGTAAAAGTCAAGAATTATCACAGAAGGCAGGTTCTGGTCCCAGGTATCCTAGCCAGAATGGTGGCAAGGCATCCACAATGCAGAGTCTTCTTATTCCAATGAAGAATGTGAGAGGTAGTAGGGTCCAACCCTGGCACATTGTTTCAATCAAAAAACTGAGAATGGAGATATGAGAAAATAGAAGAAAACTTGTTATATTATGAAATAATTTTATTGTTTTAGAGTGTCACAGATGGAGGAAATAAAAAGAAACACAGATTCTAGGTGTAATTTTCTTTTTCTTTTTTTTTCTTTTTTGTTTTTTTTTAAGAGAAGAAATAAAAGGGAGGAAGAAGGGAATGTTTTAAGGAAAAAATAAAACAGAAGGGGAGAAACTTACAATTATTTATAATTGGAATCCAAAAGAATTAAAGCATACAAACATGGAGAAGGGTTAGGAAGAAGTAAATATCTCACAATCATTAATCTGATTTGAACTGGTCAAAAGAACATGAGCTTGTATAAGTATGATTATGAGTATTTGTATACACGTACATACATACACACAATCTGGTGATAAAATTAATTTAATTGAATATCAGCTTGATCTAATCTCATACACTTTTTCAACGTATTTGTTGGAATAATATATCAATAATATATTAATGCAATGTCATTGATATAGTGTTATATATAATTTACCAAGGCATTTAATTATCTTATAATATTCATATGGTCATTATGAAAAATGTGCATCATTATCAGTGGGGTCTAAACTAGTTGAGGAAAACAGTCCAAAGAACATTGAAAATTGATTGCTATATTATTCGAATGATATCTGGTGGAGGACCATAATACTTAGTCTCTGGTAAGTATCCCATTTCACAGATGAGTAAAGTAGGGCCCCAAGAGATAAAGTGTCTTTCTCAAGTACACAAAAATAAGAAGGCAGAATTTGAACTCAGATTTCTGCTGAATCCAAATCCATCTTTCCAACTATTCAACATTATTTCAGATTGTAGACTTTTAACTAATGAAGATATTTAAATGGAGGCTATAGATATTTAAGTGAAGGTTCAGTAGTGATATGGAAGAGAAAATTCTTCTCTAGGTATGGGTCAGAATGTATTATCTATGTATTCTAACCAGCTCCAAAACTGTATGATTCTATAATGGTATGAAACAATGCTGAGCTCCCTGCCCCAACAGAATTCAATCAGCAATCATTTATTATACTACTGTATACCAGAATTAGTAGTAGGGGTTGAGTATACAAACAAAAATAAAAGAGCTTTGTCCTCATGAACCTTATATTATATCACTGGAAACATTTGCTCATGTAAGTTAACATGAATTACAGATATTTTAAATGAGGTAATTCTTTTTTCTTTGCAGAAGAAGGACAGGTGGATTAGAAAATGCCAACAGAACATGGTCCGTGAACTTAACTTTAAAGAAAACTAACAATTCTAAAGAGGTGGGGGTATATTCCAGGCACAGAGCAGATAGATGGAAGCTTGTGTATGTTGAATAACAAATAGGTCTGATTGGCTGGAAAACGGATTTTGTGAAGGAAAGTAATGTATAATAAATCAGAAAATGTAGGCTTGTGCCAGATTGTGAAGGGCTTTAATTGTCAAAGAGAGGAGAGCTTTTTATTTTATTCTCAAAATAACAGGGAGATACTGGAGCTGTTTGAACAAGTGACATGAGCTGATATGTGTCTTAATGAGAGTACTTTGTCAGTTCTATGAAGAAAGAACTGGAAAGAAAAGGGACAAGGTATGAAGATAAATTAGGAGACCATGGGAAATAATTTCCAAGTAAGATGTGATGAGAGACTGCATTCTGGTAGTAATTGTTCAAGTAGAGAAAAGGGAATAGGTGTGGCAAGTGATTGAACATGGAGAGGGGAAAGTGTAAAGTGAAGGACTTCTGGGATTCAAGCCACAGTGATTGGAAAGAGCCTTGACAAAAATATGGAAATTAGGAAGATGGGTGGATTTAGGGAGAAAGAGAATGAGTTCAGTTTTAGACATATTGACTTTGGGATGCCTACAGGATAGTCTCTAGGAAATGTCAAATAGGCAGTAGATAATATAGGTAGGGCTGAAGTAGTATCAGGTAAGATACTACTGCTGGAAATATAGTTCTAGGGATCATCAAGATAGAGATGATATCTGAATTAATAGTGCCTGATGATATTACTATGAGAGACTGTAGACAGAGATATTAAAAGGACCTAATAAAGAGCTTTGGAGTATCTCCATAGGTAGGGAATGGAATGGGGAGAAACTACTTAACCTGTATATACATGAAAGAAAAACTAAAACTCTAAGATCATATATAATAAGTGCTAAATAAACAGGACAGACAACATTTTCTATACATGGTAATAAATACTTCCAGGATGGGTTGTAAGAAAAGGCTTTGAATTTGAGATTGATTATGATGCTATCTTTAACCCTCAGTTCAGTAGTTTCATTCTGTTTTCAGCCATTTGATGGATTTAATATTGTTTAACACATAACATGTGTTTCTAGTGAAAAAGTGTGAAGCATTCTACTTAACTGTATTGTTTGCATCTTCCATCTGTCCCCTCAAAACATAAACTGTTTTATGAAAACTTATCATAGACCCCTAAGGCTTCATATGCATTCAATAGTGCAATTCTGTAATTGTTTCTTATATATACCATAGAACAGATAGGATTAATATCCAAGATTATGATAATCTCTCTGTAGAGTTCAAGAAGTTTGAATCTTAACTCAGACACTTATTTAGCCATAGGACTCTGGGCAAATCACTTAAGAGCCATCTATCTCAGTTTCACTTTTTTGGAGCACATAATAGCCGTGTCACTTTGGGGACATCACTTGACCTCTCATTGCCCCAGACAATACTATAAATTGTAGAGTAGGTATTAATCTGTATTTCTAGAGGCAGGTCCCTTACTAGGAATTCTTTATATCAATGGAATCACAGGCCCAACAACAAGAAAGAAACTTTTCAAGAAAGAGTTTGATTCCAAGATTCTAGGAAGCTAGTGAAATAACTCAATCTTTGTCTACTCTGAGAAAAGAAGGCCAGAAAATTTGTTAGCAGTGTTCCAGAGGTCACAGCCCAGGGGCTGTAACATCATGAGGATATTCCTTCAACCCAAGGTAATGAAACCAATGTCTCTCTGTCTCTCTGTATCTCGCTCCCTTGCTCTCTCTTACTCTCTCTCTTTCACAAGATTTCCTAATCTTTCCTATCTCTTCTTCATCTTTTGTACCCCTAGCCCCTTAAGATTAATTTCTTCTCTTAATTAAAACTGCATTCTGTCTTCCTTCTATCACCAATTGGTTATTGGTCACTTTGCAGATGAAATAGGTATTAATAAATAGAACACCTATCCAAGGACTGGGATTCTCTGTCCATCTTTTACAGTTGGCATGCTATTAGTGATGACAGCGGTAGAAATGAAGAGCCCCTTCCCTGAAAGAATCACTCCCCTAAGTGATGGTTTCTGGGAGCCATGCTGTAAGTAAGGTTTCTATTTCTGGAATTTAGGTAAAGAGCCCTGGGTTATCTCCACTAGGGACTGAGAAGAATGATGATCAAGGAGATGGAAGTGGTTTAAGCTGTCTGCCACATGATATTTCTTATATATACCTCAGGTACTTTGGTGCTTCAGTTAGGTTTGCATACCTACCTCTTTGGTGGCAATAGGACAGTGCTGGGGACTGTGGACTCCTTCTCCTTAGGAGTGTTCTCCTGAATAAAACTGGGGAAAGGGATGGAGATGGAGGAGAACAACTAAAGCACTTAGTAATAAACCATATAATGTACCCAAATGATTCAAGGTATTTTGTGGTACACAGCTGCAGTAGACAGTTAGGTGGTGCAGTCAATAGAACTTAGAATAGGCTTGGAATCTGGAAGACCTACATTCAACTATGGCCTCAGATACTTACTAGCTATGTTACTCTTAGCAAGCCACTTAACCTCTGTTTGCCTCAGTTTCCTCAAGTATAAAACGGAGAAAATAACAAAAAGTTGCAAACCCTTAAGTGCCAAATAAACAGTACAGACAATATTTTTTTATAGATGGTAATGGTTTAATTGCAACTACCTCACAGGGTTGTTGGGATAAAATAGGGTAATACTTGTAAAGTGTTTAGCATAATGCCTGACAAATAGGGGGCATTTATTCCCTTCCCTCTTTACCCACAGTGTGGGAGTTAGGAATTGGAGAGAGATGAGGTAGAAGACAGAGGGGAATGTGTGACCCTGTATCAATTCCATGGGTGAATACAGAGGGATGATAACTATGCATTAAGAAGAGGGGCTTAAGAGGGGCGGAGCCAAGATGTGGCATAGAAGCAGGAAAACTCCATGCACAACCCCTATAACCACATCAAATACCTATAAAAATGACTCTAAACAAACTTTTAAGCAATAGAACCCAAAAAGTGACAAAGAAACAAATCTGCTGATGGAAGCCTGGCAAGAAGATAGGAAGGGTCCATTGCAGTGAGTGGTGGGAGCAGAGCCCAAGCATGAGTGAGTCCATGGTTTTAGATTCAGGGTGCCCCAACCAGATACAGCTGGAGAGACTTCAGGAGAGTGGATCATCAGCAGCTGTGGAGGTTTCCAGAATTATGAACCCATAAATGCCAAAGACAAAGTTAGAAGTCAGTGTGGACTTTGGGAACAGGGAGTCCAGGGGTGTTGTCTGGCCTCTATCCCTGGAGGGAGAATTGGCTAAGCGTGTCAGCCACCGCCACATGTCTGTCTCAGAGTTGCTGGCCTGCAGATTGTAGGGGGAGCAAGCAACCAGTCTTAGGGGTAATCACACTTGCTTTGGCCTGCTTGGATCTGGATTGATGTCTAGGATGGAGGTCCTGGGATGCATGACCAGTGTGCCAGAGCATGTGGAGGCTTCAGAGAGGACAGCCAACTAATAGCTCCAGCATCAGAAAAACCCCCAGCAATTTGGGACAAAGCTCTCCTCTCCAGAAGCAGAGTTCTTCTGTGGCAAAAAGCTCAAAAGTCAAGTAATTGAATGGCAACTTGAGCAAGATGGGGAAGCAGGGCAAGCACAGTGGTCCAACTTTAGATTCCTTTTTTGGGGACAAAAAGGATCAAAACATGGAATGGGATGAAGACAATGAAGTCAGAACTACTGCACCAAAAGCTTCCAAGAAAAATATGAACTGGTTACAGGCCATAGAGGAGCTTAAGAAGGATTCTGAAAACCAAATAAGAGACATGGAGGAAAAATTAGGAAGAGAAATGAGAATGATGCAAGAAAATCATGAAAAGCAAGTCAACAGCCTGACAAGAAAATAACACCTTAAAAAAAATAAACTAACTCAAATGGCAAAAGAGGCACAAAAAGCCAATGAGGAGAAGAATGCCTTAAAAAGCCAAATTTTCCAGATGGAAAATGAATTTCAAAAACTCACTGAAGAGAATAATTCCTTCAAAACTACATTTGATCAAATGTAAGCTAATGACACTATGAGAAATCAAGATACTATAAAACAGATCCAAAGAAATGAAAGAATAGAGGGGAATGTAAAATATCTTATTGGAAAAACCAGTGACCTGGAAAATAGATCCAGGAGAGATAATTTAAAAATTATTGGACTACCTGAAAGCCATGATAAAAAAAAAGAGCCTAGACACCATCTTTCAAAAAATTATCAAGCAAAACTGCCCTGATAATTTGAAGCAGAGGGCAAAATAGAAATAGAAATAATTCACCAATTGGCTCTTGAAAAAGATCCTAAAAATAAAACTCCTAGGAATATTATAGTGAAACTCCAGAGTTCCCAGGTCAAGGAGAAAATAATGCAAGCAGTCAAGAAGAAACAATGTGAGTATTGTGGAAACACAATCAGGATAACAAGACATAGCAGCTTCTACACTAAGGGAGTGCAGGGCTTGGAATATGATATTCCAGAGGTCAAAGAAGCTAGGATTAAAACCAAGAATCACCTACCCAGCAAAACTGAGTATAATGTTTTAGGGGAAAACATGGCCATTCAATGAAATAGAAAATTTTCAAGCATACTTGATGAAAAAAAACAGAACTGAACAAAAAATATGACTTTCAAATACAAGAAGCAAGAAAAGCATGAGAAGGTAAACAGATAAAAGAAATTATAAGGAATTTATTAAAGTTAAACTATCTACATTCCTACATGGAAAAATGATCATTGTAACTCATAAGACTTTTCTCAGTATGAGGATAGTTGAAAGGAATATAAATTATATATATACATACACATATACACATACATACATATATGTATAGGAGGGTGTAGTGTGTATAAATATATATATATATATATATATATATATATATATATTTGATGGTGTGCACATATATGTACATATATACATAGACAGAAGGCACAGGATGGGTTGAATATGAAGGCATGATATCTAAAAAATATAATTAAGAGGCGAGAGAAGAATATATTGGGAGAAGGAGAGAGGGAGAGATAGATTAGGGTAAATTATCTCATACAAAAGAAGAAAGAGAAAACTGTTATAATGGAGGAGAAGAGCAGGAAGATAAAAGGGAATGGAACAACCTTACTGTCATTGAATTTGGCCTAAGGAGGGAATAACATACACACCCATTTGGGTATCTTACCCTACAGCAAAATAGGGGGGAAGGGATAAGAGGGGGGATGATAGAAGGGAGGGCAGATTGGGGGAGAGGGTAGTTAGGAGCAAACACTTTTGAAAAGGGATAGGGTCAAAGGAGAAAATAACATAA
>WOXC01005770.1:0-407551 GCA_011680675.1 Gymnobelideus leadbeateri
ATATATATATATTGAAACATTTAATGTTAAGACCTCGAATTTCAGATCCATTTCCTTCCTCCCTTGTCACCCATTCCCTCTTGGGAGATAAGTAATTCAGTAGATGTTGTACATGTCTGGCTATGCAAAACATTATCATAGTAGATATATTGTACAAGGCTGCTTATAATTCCCTCCCACTCATCCCACCCCCCACCTGGTCGATTCCCTACATGATCCTGTCCCTCTTCTATAGTGGGTACTTCCAACCTCCCCTCACCCCAAGGATGCCCTCCCATCCATCGTCCCTCCTCTCATCCCCCTTCCCCCTATCCTGCTGCAGGTTGAGATATCCCATTTAGTATGTATGTCATTTTCTCCCTGAACCAAATTCAATGTGAATGTGGTTTTGCCTTTTTAGCCTTCCTTATTCTCCCCTCCTTTGCACCCACTTCCCCTACATGAGATAGTTTACCCTACCATGTCTCTCCCCATCTCCTCTTGCCACTTTCCTCTCTCACCTCATAATTTCATCCCTTGAGTATTCTCCCTTCCCAACAAATTCAACCTATGCCCTCTATCCATATATAACTGTAACCATATACACACACATTCACATATGTATTCATATGACCACACCCCCTTCTTCCATTATTTTCATAGTGGGAAAGATATCATCAGTCACAGATATTGCTTTTCCATATAGGAATGTAAATAGTTCAACTTTGATAAGTTCCTTTTGATTTCTTTTCCCTGATTACCTTCTCAGGCATCTCTTACTTCTTGTGTCTGGATGTCAAATTTTCTATTCAACTCTGGTTTTTTCCTCAAGAATGCTTGAAAGTCCTCTATTCCACTGAATGACCATATTTTCCCCTGAAACAAAATACTCAGTTTTGCTGGGTAGGTGACCCTTGGGTTCATTCCCAGTTCTTTTGCCCTCTGGAATATCATATTCCATGCCCTTCGATCCCTCAGTGTAGAAGCTGCCAGGTCTGGGCTATTCTGATTGTGTTTCCACAATATTGAAATTGTTTCTTCCTGGCTGCTTGTAGTATTTTCTCCTTGATCTGGGGATTCTGGAACCTGGCTATAATATTCCTGGGAGTTTTCTTTTTGGGATCTTTTTCAGGAGGTGATCTGTGGATTCTTTCAGCCTCTATTTTGCCCTCTGGATCTAAAACATCAGGGCAATTTTCCTTGAGAATTTCTTGAAGGGTAATTTCTAGGTTCTTTCTTTGATCATGGCTTTCAGGTAGTCCAATAATTTTTAAATTGTCTCTCCTGGATCTATTTTCCAGGTCAGTGGTTTTTCCCATGAGATATTTCACATTGCCTTCTAATCTTTCATTTGTTTGGATCTGCTTAACAGCATCTTGATTTCTCATAAAGTCATTAGCTTCCATTTGCTCCAGTCTAACTCTGAAGGAATGAATCTCCTCAGTGAACTTTTGAGATTCTTTTTCCATCTGGCAAATTTGACTTTTGAAGGCATTCTTCTCCTCATTGCCCTTTTGGGCCTCCTTTGCCATTTGAGTTAGTCTATTTTTTAAGGTGTTGTTTTCCTCAGTCAGGCTGTTGACCCTCATTTCATACTTTTCCTGCATCCTTCTCATTTCTCTTTCTAATTTTTCCTCCACTTCTCTTATTTGATTTTTAAAGTCCTTCTTAAGGTCCTCTATGGCCTGCAACCCGCTCATGTTTTCCCCTGGGGCTTTTGGAGCAGGACTTCTGACCTCACAGTCCTTTTCCGCTCTATGCCCCCAAAATAGGAGTCTAGGGTTGCATTTTTCTGTTTCCTTTGCCTTGGCATGTTGCCACTTAATTACTTGACTTTTGGGCTTGTTGCCACACTATGGCTTTAAGGCCAGATAGAGGAATTTTCGTCCCGAACGTGTGGGGGGCAACTTCCGTTTCTGGCAAGCTGTAAACCCACCCACAACTTCCACCCTAGATCACAATCCAGATCCAGGGAGGTTAAAGCAAGAGCGATTACCCCCCAAGACTGATCGCTGGATCTCCCCACGATTTGTAGGCTGGGAGCCGGAAATGCCTCTGAAAACTACAAAATGGCGTGTCTCCTCAGCGGCTTCTAGCCCCCAGGGGAGGGAGCTGACGCATTCCCCAAATACAGGTCCCAAAGTCCATAGGACACTAACCTCTTACTTTGTCCTAGGCATGTCTATGTTGATAATTCTGGAGTCGCCAGGGCTGCTGGTGTTCTGGGGTTCCTCCAGCTGGCTGCTGGCCCTGCCGCCCTGGGGCTAAAACCTCGGCTCACGGGGACCTGGGCTCGGCTCGGCTCGGCTCCTGCGCTCTGCGCGCTGCCGGCTCCCAGACCCCTGCGCTGGTCCTTCCTGCAGGGCTGCTGGGCTGTCCTCAGCGGGAGGTTAGCTTCTCTGTGTCGTTCTGTGGGTGTTGGGGCTCCAGAAGTTGTTCAGAGTCCTTTTTTACATAGTTTGTGGAGAATCTGGGGGCAGAGAGGCTTGGATGAGCTGTTTCTACTCCGCCATCTGGTAGAACAATTTAAATAGAAGTATGTATAGAATGGTTTTACATACATACATACATATATATATATATATATCCGTATTTATGACTAATGGTGGCCATCTCTAGAGTGGGGGTGGAGGGAAGAATAAAAGAAAGTTATATGATAATTGTATTATATATTTAAAAGGAATATGCTTGTTTCTTTTTTTTAAAGCAATTGGGGTTAAGTAACTTGCTCAAGGTTACACGGCTAGTCATTATTTCTGTGTGGGTGCTCATTTTCTGAGGCCGGATTCAATCTCGGGTCATCCCAACTCCGAGGCTGGTGCTCTTAGTCACTGTGCTACCTAGCTGCCCCTGAATATGCTTATTTCTTAAAGTCAGAATGAAATAAAAATTTTTAAACAAGGGACAACAACAAAAAAACACGTTACAAATAATTTCCTTATAGGGTCTCCTGGGGGAGGCATCAACCCTGAAACAAAACTGAAGGTGGAAAAGGAATTTTCAGTATCCTATGACCTCTGACTGCCAAAGTCCTATGGTATCTGGCACGGTTACATTCAAGACAACAGGGAAGGCCTCAGATGGCATTGCTAAGGGCACAGAAGTAACAAACACAATGATATAGAATGATCACTACCCAACTCCTACTCTTCTTGAGACCTCAAGCAGCTTTTAGTATGGCTCACAGTATGGTGGTTTTGCCCATTCCCAAAGAGGACCAAAATGACATCACTACGTTGGAGTCAAGGTACAGTGTTTCCGACTGTGGCTGATCAGACCAAAACAAGCTCAGAAGTCTCTACCTGAAACTCTTTCTGTGGGTCAACACATCCTAGAAGGAAACACAGATGTAGGTACATGGGAAAGCAACCCAGGTAACGAGACGTCCCAGAGTAGCATTGCTTTATCATGAAGTCTCCGTCTTGTCAACACCATAAGTTCTACAGTATGAGGACCCCTTTAGGAAACATTGTCCCAGAAACCTGGGTTGGTTTTTGCTTATCTAAATTCATTATAGGCATCCTCAGGGGGTAGAATGGTTAAGACTCTGTAAGGGTTATGGCATTTAAAGATCTTCCATGCCCCATTGGACTTGCTGACATAGCAGGAAGGGGAGGGGCAAGAGGAAGCGGAAGAAGAGTTAGAGTTCCATTGGGGACTGTTGGTGGCCACAGCAATAGCAGTAACTGCCGGGGTAGAGGTGGAGGCCCAAATCTCTTTTTAAGCCAGCCAGAATTTCTGCTAAGGACTCTTGTTGGGGGCTGCCGGGAACTGGAACTGCGGGGGGCCGGAGCTGTTGTGAGCACGCTTCCTGGACGCTGAGCAGTTGCTGAGAGTCGGGAGAGAAGGACCTTTGCCTGAAGTAGCCTGTTCTGTTTTGAAGGCTTAAGAATGTGGTTGTTTACTATGTTAACTACTTGTGCCAATTTCATAACTATCCTGATGGCTTTGACTTTCTGGTTTTGGGACTCGGTTATTTGGTATTTTAATAAATTCTCTGGCTTTATCTCCCATATAGAGAGACTGATATATTTTGTGATTAATAACCACATAAGCCTATTTATAATTGCCATAGGCCTAGTGAATATTGCATTGTTAATACAGACTCCTTTAAGCATTATTGTAAAGAGCTGATGCCCAGGTTATTGACAGATCAATTACCCTACTTTCCTGATTGTGGTAATAGAAGCATTTGTAATAACTAGCATTTACGTATTACCTACTCTATATCAGAAATTGCTCTAAGTGCTTTACAAATACTAACTCATTTGATCCACACAACAAACCTGGAAGGTATGTGCTATTATTATTCTCATTTTATAGATGAGGAAACTAGGGCAAAGAGAAGTTAAATGACTTGCCCAAGGTCATACAGCCTACTGAATGTCTGAGGCTGAATTTGAACTCAGATCTTCCTGACTCCAGGCACAATGTTCTATCCACAGTGCCATCTAGATGCCTTATGAAGAAAATCAGCAACTGATGAGTAATGAGTAAGGTCTCAACCAGCTTCTGTGGGTCATTGGTAACTTCTCTGGGTGTTCAGAGTATTAGGATATTTCTTTAATAAGATGGGGATGTAGCTAAGAAATAATGTAGTTCAGTCTTCTTCCCTCCCCTCTTTACAAATGAAGAAACTGAGACCCAGGAAGGTTAAGTGAATGGCCCCAAATCACATAGCAAGTCAGTGGCAGCATCTTCTGATTCTCAGTCTAGGCTTCTTCCTATTATGCCATTGAGACTTTGTGTAGAAGAAAATGTTAGGAATAGACCCCACAGAATGTTCTGTCACCATACACCATGTAACCAGGGAACAGGACAAAACGTTTGAATCTCTTAGAATAAGTGGCAGAATTTTATTGTGATAAATGCATCAAAAACAAGGAAACACCTAGAAGGAATCTTGACAGCATTGTCAAGAATTCAGATACAAGTCTTGCCATTTCTTTTTTTCATCTTGATTTTTCTTTTCCACCAAAATGTGGTATTTTTTTTCTGTAGAAAACTAGGCACATCTTACCATTTATGCTTTTGGACCTGGCCAATATGTGAATTTGTTCTGTTTCACTGTTTATTTGTTACAAAAGTTTTTCTTTCTTTTTATTGGAGGGGGAGAGTATAGTAGTGATTGTGATATCAATTAGAAAAAAGGAAGGTATATCCCATGTATATACCCTTTGGGAGAATTTTATACTACACATACACACATTTAAATGTGTATGTATTTGAGCATTTATGATAAACTGAACCATCTTTTTTTTGGGTTAGTGTAGGTCCCAACATTGTTGATTTATTAAGCCTTCAATCCACATACAATATTGCTAATTACTTAATTATTCACTTACAAAAGGTTTATTACTTAGCTAAATACTTATGTGCACCTGTGAACTCAGTGATACAGGTACTACCAGTGACATAAACATCAGTCTATCCATGCTTGTTCATTTTGGATGACACTTGTACATGTTCTCCAGGAAGATTCCTCTTCTAAACTTCCATGGCAGATTTGCCTAACCTGTCGGGGGTAGGGTAAATGGGCCAGGGTCAAGGATTGGGGGGGAAGCTTCTTTCTACTTCTTTGGACATTATATAAGTAACTAATGGAGCATGTGGGTTGTTCCTTGGTTATCTCACTCTTGCCACACAACTGATCCACCTTCTTTTCAGATCACATATCTTTCTGATGACATCATTTAGTTTGCTTCTTTTGTGCAGTTCTTGGTTGGTAAGAAGTAGCAATCTACTCATACCCACCATGCAATACTCTCCTGCCCTTTGGGAGATCCTCAACTATAATTCCTCAAAGACTAAGGTATTTCATATCTTGTAGCCACACAGGATCCCTGCAGGAACACCAATAAAAAACAGAACTGTTTCAGCATATATATGTGAACATACACATGAAAACATCTACTCCTAAATTAATTTTTAAAAAAGCCCACGGAAAGGTTGACTTTTAAATCATTGAAAATATTTACTATAGTAGAAATGTTCATTTCTGTGTTTGAAACAAATCAGAATTTTCTTTTTCTTTTCTTATCTTCAGGAATTAAGAGGGAGATCTAATTTTCAGAATTAAATGAAGGAAAGGGAACTATTTTCTTTACCTGACAAACACCGCTTTATTTATTATTGAATCACCAAATGGGAATCCATTTGACCTGGGCTTCCAAGGTCCACATTGTTGGTTTCTGACTACCTTGGAGCTTTCTTGTGGGAGCCTTCTACTCTTGATACCTCTGGATACAGAGCTTGAAGGTTTTACATGTCTCAGGTGGACTCTGGACTCAGTGTGGGAGATTACTGTCTGCCTGTGTTAGTGATGGCTTAACTGATGGCCTGCTTTCTTATTGCCTATAAGGCTTCTGACTGATTTTTTGGTACAAGTAGAGGTGGAAAAAGTTGCGGTAGTTTCTCACCAGATTTCTTGATCATGTTCCATCTGGTGCCATTTTCAGCTTTTTGCTAAAATAGGTGTGTTGAAGTGGGGCTACCTGATTTTGTTCAGGTAGCTACCTTGGCCAAAAGTTCATTAGTTTCCCTATTTTCAAAATAGGGTCGATAATATTTGCAACAAAGCCCTACCTTTGATGCTTCCTGAATGTGAGGTTCTGTATAATCACCTGACCTCTCAGTGCCTTAGGTAACTGACTGTGGGTTGCAAAGAAGGTTGCTGACCTGCAGCCTTCCCAGGTAGAAGAAAATTTCCTTGCCTGGGAATTCTCTATATCAATAATATAAAAAGTCAAATTCCTATCCCTTTCCTTATTTCACAACAACCCATCTGCTCCATTAGCTACTTGGGAGGCAAGTGTCCTAAACCTTAAAAGTGCATATAAACATGAATTATTATCACCTTCTACCAAACTTATTTAAGTACATGTAGTATTGGCTTCCCTTCATTCCTCAAATATACAGACCAATTCATTTTTCTTCTTCTCTATAACCCTATTGCCTTGCCTATGGGAGATGCTTATTAAATGTAAATGTGAAAGTAAATATAAATGTAAAAGAAAATGATTATTGAATTGAATTCAATAAGATACTGAGATAGGAATATGGAGTAAATAATTCACTTCTTAGAGATAGAGTAATTCCTTCTGGCTATGAGGAGACTTTTTAGTACGGGGAGAGTATTTTCCAAATGGTCCCCTACTGCCCAGAAGAAGTTGCAAAGAGGTTCATTTATTTCTTGTAGGGTGAGGTCCACTATTTCTAAAACCTTAACTTCTCTTATCTGAGTTCACATTGGTGGCATAAGCCAGTTAAATGCTATAGATCAGTGCCCATTTATTGGACTAACAATTTATGTCTCTCACACTCACAGGCCAGGAGTTTCTTTACAATTTGAAAAATGTGACAAAATTTATAAACTGTCATTTTTGGCTTGATAAAATATATGTTCCTCATCTCTTGAAAAGGGTATTTCAGTCATAAGCAGCAACACTGAACAATCTCAGCATTCTATCGTTCACATCTTGGGAAGTTCTTATTATTGTGACAGTTCAACTGTCAACAATAATGATTTTCCATAGATGTCTGGCTTCTGATACAATAAGTGATATTGTCTTTATGAGGACATGATCTAAAAATAATGTGACTCTCCTGAGCTTCTCACTTGCAAAAAACTTTACTCATTACTTGGTTAGGTATTTTGCCCAAAGTTTTCCAATTGATATGTCATCATCAATCTAGATTTAAGTCTTTTTATTTTCTGTGAATACGTTATATGCATTAATCCCATTCAGAGAAAAACAATGAGATGGTCACATAGCCATAATACTCCTGCTTCAACCAAAGCTTAAAGCAGGCAGAACTCCAACTTGACATTTTTCTTTAGGGGGAAATATTTTTAAAGGAACATAAAACATATGGCCTAATTTGGAAAAGGGGCAATTTGATAGGAGAGGGTAATAGGGGATGGGAATAGCTTTCTCATATCCTACCCAGGTGTGAATTAGCTCATGACAAAATTATGAATTAAATTAAATTCCAAACAATGTTTGTTAAGCTCCTATTGTGTGAAAAGGCACTCAAGACAAAAGCCCCAAAGCAAAAATAGAACCCTATCTTCAAGAACTTTAAAGTAGAGGTGTAAGGGAAATATAATTTTGCAGGACTCATTCATTGAAAAAACCTTAAAGATTTGTTTGTTTCCACAAAATTATTTTGGAGTGGATAACAGTGAGTTTGATGAGTTTTTATCAACCAACCAATTGGCAAATATTTATTAAATGACTACTCATTGCTATGGAAGGAAGACCCTGGGGATGCAAAGGCAGATAGAAAATTGTTTCTTTCCTCAAAGAACTTTCATTCTATTAAGAGAAACAACATGTATACATTTGAGTATATATAACATTTATACAAAGTATATATAAAGTAAATAGAAGGTAATTTCGAAGGGATGGGGAGATGGTAAGAACATGGGAGAACATACCTAATGCACAGTAGCTAGGCAGATCCAGAAGACTTTAAGGTGGGGTAAGTGGTGGTATTTAAACTGAGTTTTTGTTTTGTTTTGTTTTTTGCTTTTTGGAAGGCAATTGGATTTAAGTGACTTGCCCAAGGTCACACGGCTAGTTTTTTGTGTTAAGTGTCTGAGGTGGGATTTGAACTCTGGTCCTCCTGACTCCAGGGTTGGTGCTCTATTCACTGCACCACCTAGCCACTCTTAAACTGAGTTTTAAAGGGAGTTTAGGATGCTTTAAAAAAATTCCCCCTCAAAAAATGTATGTTCACATACCTAGTAGAACAGAAAAAGAAGTGCAAATCTCCATTATGGATAAAATTCACACTAAGTTTTCTTCATTTTTGAAGAAAATGTCTTTATCACCCTCTTTCTTTTGTTTTATTTTTTTCTTTGCTACCTTTTTCCTCACAGGCATCGACTTCTCAACCCCTCCCCTGGGAAAAAGAAAAAAAAGTCCTTGTAACAAATATACACAGTCAAGCAAAGCAAATTCCCACCCTGGCTGTGACTGAAAATGTATATCTTATTCTGTATCTTGAGTCCATCACCCTTCTGTCAAGAGAGAGTGTGTGTGTTTCATTATCAGTCCTTGGGAATTGTGTTTGGTCATTGCATTCATCAGAGCTCTCAAGTCTTTCAAAGTTGTTTTTCTTAATAATCTTGTTATTGTATAATTTGTTCTCCTGGATCTACTTATTTTAAAATCTATTATTTTATACAAGTCTTCCCCTTATACAATCCCTTTTCTCATTTTTTATGATATAATACTCTTCTATTATATTCATATGTCATAATTTGTTTACTCGTTCCCCAAAAGAGTCCTCTTCCTTAATTTCTGGTTCTTTGCCACTATAAAGAAAAAAGTCACTAGAAATATTTCTGTATTTATTTTCTTCTTTCTTTGATGGGGGGGTGTGAGTGGGATAGAGAGGAGATGGTGTATAGGCCTCATAGTAGTATTTCTAAATAAAAAGATATGCACAGTTTTATTATTCTTTGGGCCATAGTTCCAAACTGACTTTCCAGAAGAACTGGATTAGGGGTAGGGAAACTGTGGCCTCGAGGCCACATGTGACCCTCTAGGTCCTCAAGTGTGGCCCTTCGAATCCAAACTTCACAGAACAATTCTCCTTAATAAAAGGATTTGTTCTGTGAAGTTTGGATTCAGTCAAAGGCCACAGCTGAGGGCCTAGAAGGTCATGTGTGGCCTTGAGGCTGCGGGTTCCCTACTCCTGGGCTGAACCAATTAATCTATAACTCCACCAACAGCACATTAGTGTGCTTACTTCCCATAGCTCCATTAATAGTTATTTTCTCTTTTTTTAGGTTATATTTGCCAATCTAATAGTTGTGAGATAGAATATTAGGGATACTTAAGTTTGTATTTTTCTAATCATTAGTATTCTGTAGCATTTTTTCCATGTGTTTATTGATAGCTTAGATTGTTTTTTTTTCCTTTGAAAAGTGTTCCTATCCCTTGACCATTTATTTACTGGGGAATAGCTCTTATTATAAATGTTAATAGGTTCCTTTATATCTCCTGGATATAACAAACACTTTTATAAGAGTAACTTGCTAAAAAGATTCCAAATTATACTTCCCTTGACTTTCAACTGCATTGGTTTTGCTTGTGGAAAATCTTTTAAATTTGATATAATAAAAATTATTTATTTTATCTTCTCTGATCTTCTCTTTTCTCTTATCCATACACTCCAAAACTAATTTCTTCCTTGGGGAAGTAAGGATTCTAAAGAGTAGAGGTAAAGAGAAAGTGCCTTACAAGTATGGAGGGCAGCCCCTTCAAAGGCCTGGAGGCCGTAGATAGAAGGTTGTGTGGAAGGAACAGGGAGAGTGAATATTAGAGGTGATTCTAAAGACATGGCCTTAAATGACCAGGAAGATGAGAGTGCCTTCAGATAGGAAAAGACAAGAAAAGATGCATTCTATTTTAGACTTGAGTCTGAGATGTTTACTCATTTCAGCTGTGTCTGACTCTTTGCAACCCTATCTGAGGTTTTCTTGGCAGAGATTCTGGAGTGGTTTGCTATTTCCTTCTCCAGCTCATTTTACAGATGAGGAAACTGAGGCAAATAGGGTTAAGTGACTTGCCCAGGGTCTCACAGCTGGTAAATGTCTGAGACTGGATTTGAACTCAGACCTCCCTGACTTCAGGACTGGTGCTCTACTGTGTCAACTAGCTGCCCTTGAGTTTTAAACCAACAGTTTAAAATATTCAATAAGAAATGGGTAGAAAATTGTATCTTTATTTCTGTATAAATGTTTTCCTTTATAACTTTATTTTATGCATTTATAAACATTTATTTTGAGAATGTTGGCTGCCAGAGCGGTCCATGATACACAAAAAATTTAAGAACTCCAGCCTGAGATCAATCTCTCATGTGAATTACTTTGCAACTAAAAATGGTTCTTCATAAATGCTTTCTTCATAAAAATAATCCAACTCACTATCGAGACAATAAATTTAGAAATTTGAATTCTACAAGCAAGTAGTTGGTACAGGTTGTAGGGCACTGGGCTTGAAGTCAGGAAGACCTAAGTTTAAATTTGGTCTCAGGTGCTTATTAGCTGTGCAACTCTGGGAAATTCACTCAATCTATTTCTGCCTCAGTGTCTTCATCCATAAAATGGGGCTAATAATATCACCTGCTTCCTAGGGTGGTTGTAAGTATCAAATGAGAATATTTTAAAAGTACTTTGCAAACCTTAAAGTGCTATATAAATGCTAGTTATTATTAATTATCATTATTTTTGCTATTGATGCTGTTGCTAATGTCTGCCATTTTGGGCAAGTCAGTTCAGTTCTTTGGGCCTCCATTTTTCCATCTATAAAATGAATGACTTGGTCTATTCTAGAAAATCCTCTAAAGTTCCTTTTTAGCTCTAATTCCTATTAACTTATACCACCTAAGAAGAGGTATAGTAGGAAAAACACTGAACCTGGAGTCAGGAGATACCTGGGATCAGTCTTACCTTTGACACTTAATAGTGATATGACCTTTTAACATCATCAAACCTCAGTTTCCTCACCTGAAAAATGGGAATAGTAATACCTTTAATATATACTCTGAGATATTGATAGGGTATGATAGAGATCACATAAAAGTACTGATATTCCATTGTGAGAGGGTTAGTATTATGATTCTACAGTGGAACTAACACGACCAAACCAATCCCCAAATGGGGTCACAAAGAGTTGGACATGACTGAAGTGACACTATCACCACTACGATGACAACAACAACATAGCAACAAAGAAACAAAGCATAAAGTGAGGTCCTTAAAAATTCAGAATTGTTCAACTTCACAAAGATTAGCAATATGGAAGAATGGTTCAGAAAACCTTCATGTCGAATACTATAAAATATGAAGCCAAGAGATAATTAAAAAGACAAAGTAAGATCAAAGTGTTAAAGTCAGTCTAGAAGGGGAACCTTGTCCACAGAGGGTTGATGAATCATGTCTTTGAGACAAATTGATTTAATTACCTACTGTGATGGCTTCATTGGCAATGATTACTCATATTGAGTAACAACGGAGGCTCACTAAATTATTCCTTTATCATTCTTAACCTCATTTTGCTACCCCTGGAGATCCCAGATGTGTATCTCTAACTTGTTCATAGAAATGAATCAAATCACCTCATACAATACATTCTTTTTGGCAAGGGACATTTTTTCCTACCCTCTCATCTGGCTTGTAGAGACATATCTGGCAGGAGGAAAGCATGCATAGAGCTTGTTCTTTATGTATTTCTGGGTATGGATTAAAGATTAATTTCTTGTCTGGCTTTCCCAAGTCCAATTAATTTTGATTATGATAAAAGGACACAAGCTGTAAAAATATAGTCTAGATAACACTTTGAATTTATTTTACCCCCACAAACTATGCTACCCCTAATTGTCTTGGGACCTTTGATGTCCAGCCTCCTATTTTACTTCCATTTTTATGTCTGTTTCTGCTGTGGAGACCTCTCTAATCACTACTTCTACTTACCCCACAGGGCAAAGAGATGAAAACTCTTCTTCCTAGCTTTTTGTAGCATATGATGACTGAGCTGGGAGGAAAGCCATATGTGAATCCATCATTCTTGGACATGATGTGAATACAGATCCTTTGCACACTAGAATTTATGGTCCTATTCTATATCTTTGCCCCAAAACTTGTCTGGTCCCATTTAGCCTTCTGGTCCCTTCAGCCTCCTTGTCAGTCTTATGTGATACCATGGGATCCAGTCTATAAATAGATTAGGGCAGCACTGTGGGTTGGGACCCCATATGGGTTCATGAAAAATTTGACAACAGTAAAAGGGTTCTGAATGTGAAACTACCAAAAATAATTCAAAATCAAACAATGAATCTGAGGCATTTCTGGCAGGGCTTGTCTGTGTTACATCATGCAACTTCACTGCAGACTTGGTTGTGAACACACATCATAAACACTTTGCACTGTGCATGCCATCACACCATGTAACACCAATGAATGTTGCTGAAATGTGAAAAGGGGTCATGAATGGAAAAAAAAAATTTAATAAACCTTGGATTAGAGTCTCACAGCATATGCTCTGCAATCAACTTTTTATGATATAATTAAGTTTGGGGGTAAACTGAGACCTTTGAGGAGGGATGGAAAACACAAGAGAGAGACATCTCAGAACACAAGGCTTTATGGGAGAAGAAACTTGGGGACATTGCTTCCACTGTGGGAAGAGAGTAGAACTGGACTGGGTAGCTGAGGAGCTCCTACAGCAGTCAGTTGACAGGGCTCAGAAGACAACTGGCAGTTTCCTAGTAACTAAATTTTGTTGCTAACTAGATGCCCAGCTCAACTTTTTTTTTAACCTGCAGAAGGAATGCAAGTGGTAATGGTACCCTGTAAATTTTGGTACCTTGAGGCAAAACTCTAGTAAACCCTTCCTAGTTATGTCTCTATACCAATGTCTTTTCAAATGATATGCTACCTACATTATATGTTGGCTCTGAACTTTTGCAGAGCAATTTGTTTGCCGTATTCTGCCCCCTCCAGGTTTTGTATATTGTTTTTGTTGTTCATCTTGGATAACCACAAGCTTCTGATCTTTGACTTTAGTTTCAGAGGAGGGGAGGCTGGGTGAATGTTAGTCTGACACCAGGAAGCAAGAAAGAGCAACATCTTGGCATGAGAAAAGATTTTTTCCTACTTTTTGGAATTGAAAGTATTTTGTGTGTCATTAGAAAGAAAAATAAATGATTTTTCTTTTCTAGAATGGAAAAGTGAGACCATGAAAACAAGTGATTTGACATTTTAGGGCTAAGGACTCTAACTTTTCTTAAGTCAATAAGGTTGAACAGTCAAGTTAAAGAAATCTATATTCCTATTTTATAACTACTTCTCTTAGTCACTCTTCACGAAAGCTGCCAGAAGCAATAACTAAATAAGATAGAAAACACACCACTACTTAGAGTTTGACCTGAAAATGCTCTTTGAAAATACAGAAGTGACAGGAACCCTGATGAGGCATTGTATCCGCCTCAGAAAAAGGCTATGTCCAAAGCTAATGGATTATGCTAAGAAGGATAAAAGGAAAAGGTTGATAAGCCATGCTAGGAATTTCTTCACAACTTGTTTTTAAACTAAAAACTAATAGAGTGACCACAGAGCACAGAGAAACATGGCTATCCATCAAAGGAATTGGCTTAATAACATTGTGAAGGTTTTATAATAGATGTCCCTGTTTTATCTTAATGTTTGTGAAAATCCAGCTGCCAAAATGACTTTTAGCTATATGTTGTAACTTCGACATCAAAAGTGGTGCAGAAATCAAATTTCACTTGTTTTTTTTTGGTAAAATGATATTCCTTTCTCTGGTCAGGCATCCTAGTTCCTTGAGAAGCCTTAAATTTACACAACAGATTTCATTCTGTGAAATGAAATTCTTACATGAATCAGGTATTGCCACTTTTCAGAAGGAGAAAACGCTCAGAAGATTCTAGTGATGTGATTGAGACAATGGGAGTGGACATGGAATAGTATATGAAACATGATGGGGAAGGGTCAGTCCATCTCCCACCCTTCACTGAAAGTTTTAGTTGTATGATAATAGCTAGAGTTGTCTCTCTTTTACTAATGCATGGTCCTTGCTCATAATCACATAACTAATATCTATCAGAGATAGTATTTTAACTGAAAATCTTCCTGTTCCTAATGCCAGCCCTCTACAATACTATTTAGGTACATATCAATCTGTAGTTCTATTTGTACCTGTAGCTATTCTATCTTTGGCTCTATCATCTAAGTTTATCTGTATGGCAGCTAGGTGGCATGGTGGATAGAATGCTGAATCTGGAGTCAAGACTTGAGTTCAAATCCTACCTCAGACTCTTATTAGCTCTGTGACCCTGGATAAGTCACTTGAACTCTTTCTCAGTTTCTTAAATCTATAAAATTGGAATAATAACAGCATCTTTACTGTAAGCCTATTCTGAAATAAAGTGAGATATTTATAAAGCACTTTGTAGCCTTTAAAGCAGTTATTATTATAAATTATAAATCATTCATTAATTTATTCATTAATGTCAATTCACATTTCTATAGTGCTTTTTAGCTTAAAAAGCATTTTTAAAAAATAAAGACCCTGTGGGGTCAGTAATACAAAATTTATTATTTCCTTTTATAAGTGAGGAAGTAGAAATACAGAAAAATAAAATGACTTGCCCAGTGTCACACAGCTTTTAAGTTCAGAGAATGGGAATGTGAATCTATTTCTCTCCTGACTACTATGATGGGAATGTGAATAAGATCTTCCCTGTCTCTAGGCCCTTTGATAGGCTTATGTGCACCTGGAGCCTGTCGTGGGAGGATTGGTTTTTGGAGATACTTTGTGATTGGGCAGTGGGTCAAGAGGGTTGTTACATTCTCTGAGCCAGAAGGCTATGTAAATCCTGATGTGAAGCTTTGCTTTGGGGCTTACTTTGAGAAGTGTTGTGTGATTTGACCAGATGAGACTCTGGGTAGCCGTTGAGAGCCCCCCAGCTTTGAAAAACCCAGATGTTGATGCTTCCCTCTCTGGTAACTGTGACTAGATATTGATGTAATGTTTGGACAGTTGGAGGCCTATCTGCTGGATCTGTTTGTTTCTCTGTTTTCTTATAATTTCTGCTTGCAACCTCTGTACACTCTGAAGTTTGGGGTGCTGACTTTTCCCCCTGAACTAGGTAAATGATATGTTTGATTGATTAAGGTAAGATTGTTAACCCATTTTGAGTTGCTTTCCGTTAGAAAAGAAGACCTAAGAACCTGTGTTGGCAGCCACCCTGGGGATGCTGGGGTGCTTGCTGCTAGAACTACAAGTCTGATGCTTTCATTAATTATGTTTTTCACGATGAATATGTGAATATATATATATAAATACTATTTATTATAATTTCTGCCCTTAAGGAATGTACAATCTAGTAAGGAAGGCCCCAGTACAAACATAACTGGAATGCAAAGTTGAGTTTCAACATACAGGATGAGTAAATGCAGAGAAAATGTTCGGAGGGGAAAGAGAGTATTCCTGACTGAGAAGATGCCACTCTTAACTGACAATACCTTGGGCCTACTACATTCTTCTGATCTCCTTGGAAATTCCATATAATGCCTTCCTAGAAGTGGGGTGCTGGCAAATATTTAACAACTGAATCACAAAAAGGATATGTACTTATGACACAGTTTTAAGTTTAATTTCCATTATTAATCTTTTCCCATCACTTTAAGTCTAGAAATCAACAGAACAATAAATTAAGCTCTGATTTGTAGTATTTGCTGCTTTCTGAGGTATAAATGCCCACGCTGAAAAATTCACAATTCACTCTCTTAAGAGAACTTTGGGTTCTCCTGCTTCCTACCATCCAGTCATTCCTGGGCAGTTAAGGAAGGACAGTTTGACTGACTGCAGGTCATATTTCTCTACTTTTCTCCCTTTTTCTTTTATCTGAGTTCTGATCTTCTTATTGAAGTCATTTCCCTCCCATCCTGTTTTATCTTCTAAATGACAGCCCACAGCACACCTATGATAATTCGGTCATTCAATACTTTTGTGTCCATTGAATGTAGCTTTAACATTACCAGTTATTCCACCAATTGGAAGGAGCATTTCAGGAAATAACTATCAGAGGTCAGCTTTCATAAGCTTCTAATTAGATGACCTTTCACTCTACTTGACGAGTTTGAACTCATTGGTGTTCAATTAGGGAAATCAGTTGACAATTAGGAGCAGTGCATTTCAGACTCATAAAGGCAACCTCACTGTGATGGGAATTAGGTTGTGCTGCTGAATAATTCAATCCAACTTCATTTCCCCTCATTAATAATAAACTCATATAGAACTGGTATTTAGTTTAAGAGTAAAATTGCAGTTTGAGGAATTTAGTGGGAATTTGCTACTCTGGGACAGAGACAACATAGAAAGTAGATGCATGGTGAAAGGGACTCCATCCCTACCATGGGGAGATTCCATGGGCCAAACACTGGTGTTCTGGGCTGGGCCTGCCTACAGTCTCTTGGTAGTCTAGGTTTAGAACAAAATGAGTTACACATAGGTCATCAGTTCTTTTAAAGAGAGATTTATTTAGCTATTGCAGGAAAAGGATATTCAATAAAGATAGGCATTGAGGACTTTGAATTGATTAAGCATGGGTGAAGTTCTCTGCTGGTGGCAGTTGCCTACTGTTTTTCACCAGGTAGCATTAAATATTGCTTGGAGGTACTTTAGGCTGCTTTGTACTCAGGCAATAGATAGTGATGCCAACAACTTGAGCCTTTAGTCCCCTAAACTAGCTGAAACTCAAGGATGGTCTCAAGTCTCTTAAAGAAAAATTAAGCTAACTTGCCTAGGGGGAAGAGTTAGGAGATAGCGCCTATTACATCGGTAAAGTAGTATTTCCTTTATTGGAGCTCATTCTGATTCTTCCTAGCTTTCTATGTGTGCCTGACTTCATCTGTTTTGTGCACTTTCCTTTATTACTTTCTTGATACTTCTTTGGTCTTATTCCCCACTAACTACTGGTTTAATCTTTTTTTTTGTTTGTTTGTTTTGTTTAGACTTCTAATTTCATCATTATAGGGAATTAAAGGTATAGAACTCCCTCCACTCATGCAGATTACAAACTAGTCTGTAATTTAGAATCTTAGAATGCTGCTTGGGGTTATGAGAAATTAAATTATTTGTCCAGAGTCATAGAATTAGTATCTGTTAGGCAGAACTTTAATTCTTCTTCACTGGAAGGCTGGCTATCTATCCACTGAGTCACATTTTTTTCCTTTAGGTTTAAGCTTTACTTTCTGGAGATCAGCCAGGCTTGTTTGTGGACCCAGTACCCTGTATACTTAAATGGCATATATATTTAAATGGTACCTGGGTTACATTTCAAAGGAATAAGTATTCATAATTGCTTCTTCTACTGGGATGGCAGAGCACGAATGAAAAAGTGGGAGAGGAAGGACCAAAGCCTTTTCCACTATGGGCATGATTTTTTTTAAGCGTGACGGTTTCCCTTTTTAGACCTTTAAAAACTAAATCTAATAGGTCTTAATGTCACACTCTTCAGGACAGGGACTAACATAACATCTGACATTTGAAAATTACTAATGTGTCTCTCTGAAGGTGATGTGATATTCAGCCTCTTCCTGGTTGACCCAAAAACTGAGGCAGAAAAGGTCCCATTCCTTTTGTTTCTGGGTTTATTTTGGGAACTTAGTATATTTTAGGAATTAGAACAGAAAAACCTATCCATCCAAATAAGATCTATTAGCAGAATAGGGAGAAACTGAGTTGGCGTATTATACTGCTAAAAAAATCTGAAGAATAGTATAATTTTTCCTCTCTCATTAGTCAAAAGTTGTTGTGAAGACCAAATGAGACAAAATATATAAACTGCTCTGTAATTCCAAAAGGCTATACAAAAGTCTGCTATTATTATTTATAAATTTTATCCACATATTTTGATATCTCCCTTCCTTCTCCCAGAGAGCCATCTCATATAACAAATAATATTTTTAAAGGAAAAAAAGAGAAAGAAGGGTAAAAAAATCAGCAAAACTGATCAATATGTTGAAAAAGTCTGAAAACACATGCAGTATATTTTCTCTCCTACTACTGAAAGGAGTGGGTGGGGGTATCTTCTAATATCTCCTCTTTGAGGTCAGCCTTGCTCTTTGTAATTTTTTCAGGTATTATTATTTTTGCTTTTATTATCATCGATTCATTTTGGACCCCTTCTTTAATTTCATTTACTCCACAAATAATCCATGCAGATAACTCAGACTGAAAAAATCAGCCTTAGCTGAAGAGAAATGGGGAAATAAGTAGTGAGAAATTTAAGCTGGTCCATTAGGGCCATCCCAGAAAGTAAATACTTGGAGAGCCCCTGAAAATTTTTGGGTACTCCAAGGGGCATCGTGCTCAGCTTTTGGATTTTTGGGGAATGATGAACTTAGCTGATTTTGTCCTATGTGCTGGCCCAGCTCTGAATGGACTTGTGCCTTTGGTATAATACAGAATACCTTGAATTACTCCTTGGTCTTCTCTTTGCCTTGTGATGGGGCAGGGGAGCAGGTTGTTGCATTGATAAAAGGAACAGGCAGCTTCTGATGGCTCTGATCCTTCAACACTACAGTGAGGGCTAGGGGACTGCTTGGCCCTTTTTATCTGCCATCTTGTCAACTGCTCCAATGTGAAGCATGGGCTTAACTGGGCAAGCTTACGCCTGAGTTCCTAGTTGCCTTTTTTGCTTTGTGATTTCTTTCTTGAGTTGGTGATTAAACATTTTCTCGTGGTGACTATATACAAAATTGGATATAAACTTGTGAGTTTGAGAAATCTAGAGCCCTGGGTCCATTGAGTGAAACTAATTTGTGGCAAGAGAAGCTTTTGCACCAGACAAGCTAATTAGTAACAGAAGAGCAAGGCCCTGGCCTGGCCTTCCAGAAGTCCTGGACTTTGAGGGAGCTAAAGCAATATGCAAAATGCCTAATGAGCCATCCCACAAACGGATAGTTTGTTCTGATAGTCACTTAGCACCAGACCCCAGCAGATTGTTACAGAAATTATGTTAAATTGCTAAATACTTCTAAAAGTCAGTTTGTCACTATAGGCTATGAGTCTTATTTTGTGTGTGTGCCCACATTGCATGCACAGAAGGATAAATTACCTTTCCCATATTTGATTCATATTGTTCACCAAGTATCTTTCTACTTCCTGCACCTCCTTTGGGAAACTTGCACATGAGTCCCTGTAATCTTTAACCACTTTGTTCCCAGGTCTCCAGGGTAGAGTTTTAATGAGCTGATGAGTATTGGATATATCCTTACCCCCAGAACTGAATCTTGTCCAAGCTGCATGCCCAGGTTCAGAGTATAAGGTCCTCTTTGAAGAGGAAAAGAAGTGTTGTAGTCCTTAAACCCTAGCATGCCCAGAAGCACTTCCTTAATCGAGGATAAGCAAATATGGTTTTCAATAAAATTGAAAATTCAACTCATAAGATGAATTTTTGCCTCCTGCTACTTAGTACATTATTATCAAGATGATATTAATGATCTCAGGGATGACTAGTTGAAGTTCTATTTTTTTTTCTGGGAGATATGATCCTTAAGTTATCTTTGTGTATCCTGTCTTCAAGGTCATTCACTTTGTCTCATGTAGAATTCATGTGATCTGTTAATGTTCTTGTCTTTTGTTTTTCTTCTGCCAAATTTGCCCATAATATCCATGTTTTTGTGTTCTAAATCTTCTATGGAGAGATTCTTCATCATGTATTCATTTTTTCTTCTCTGCTTTTTGTATTTTTAAATTTGATATTGAGGACTCCAGTTTTTGCTCTAAATTGTTTATTTCTTTTAAAAGCTTTATTTCTCTTTTGAACTATTCTGGAAGTTTTTATTTTATGGGGACTCTTGAAGGAATGTATCATATGTCCAGTAAACTGTCTTTCACTGGATGGTCATTGTGCTTTGGTTGCTCTTTTAGGTCTTACTTATTTCTCCTTTCAGTTTTTAGCACCCTATCTGCTTGTACACTAGCTTCTATTCAGTTCTTTCTGGATTCAGGGACTACCACAATGCTTAAGCACTTAACGAATACTTGGTGTTTCGTCTTTTAAAAAATATTCCCATTCATTTACTCCTGGGCATTTCCCCTTCCCCTACTAAATACACTCTGGTGGCCTTAGCCCTTCTGCATTAAGGAATGGGGGAATATCAGCTAGATTTCTGCCTTGAGTAGTATCCAAGGGAGAGGACTAGTCCCAGTTGACTTTCTAGGCCCCTTTCTATCAGACTTTATTCCCCACTAACTTGTTTTTTTAAATTTTATGGAATAAAACAAGCATTCTTGTAACACAGCACAATAAAAAGATGATTGCTGTTATTGTATACAGTGTTGTTGTTGTCCAGTAGTTTCAGTCCTGTCTGACTTTTCATGACCCCCTTTGGGGTTTTCTTGGCAAAGATACTGGAGTGGTTTGCTATTTACTTCTCCAGATCATTTTGCAGATGAGGAACTGAGGCAAACAGGGTTAAGTGATTTGCTCAGAATCACAAAACTAATAAGTGCCTCAGGCCAGATTTGAATTCAGAAGATGGGTCTTCCTGACTTTAGGCCTGACATTCTATCCACTGAACCACTTAGTTGCCCATCAACTCCTTAGGAGATAATATTCTTTTTTAAAAATCAAATGCTTTATTCACTTCTAGTTTACATCATTCATTTCCACAAGATTTTGAGTTACAAATTTTCTCCCCGTTTTTCCCCTACCCACCACCTCAAAATAGCAATCCCATTGAATATGCCCTCCCCCAATCTGCTCTCTCCCATATCTTTTCCCATACCCCCTCCGACTTTCCAGTAGGGCATGGTGGATTTCTATGCCCCAGTGCCTGTATATCTTATTTCCCAGTTACATGTAAATTAATATTAATAATAGTATATATATATATATTATATGTGTATATGTGTGTATGTGTATATGTTTAAACATTTGATTTTAAAACTTTGAATTTCAGATTCATACCCTTCCTCTATTTTGCCCTCTAGTTCTAAAACATCATGGCAATTTTCCTTGAGAATTTCTTGAAGGATATGGGAGGGTGGGTAGGGAAAAAACAGGGGGGGAAAATGATTGTAACTCAAAATCTGTCGGAAATGAATGATGTAAAACAGAAGTTAATAAAGAATTTGTTTAAATAAAAAAATACAAAAAAAAATTTTACACACCAGTAAGAGCAATAAAATGTTGAACAAAAATAATGATGATACAATTCTGAATGGGAAGGTGCAATAAGAAAGGAACAAGTCACAAAGTGTTGGTCAATAATTAACAATTGGCTCCTTGGGGGGGGGGAATATGTATATAGTACATTTTTAAGTTTTTCTGTATTATTAACATTTGCTCTATCCTTTTGTCTTTAGTCTAGACAATTAGCAAAACAATGAATTAGACCATTATTTTTAGTGGTGTGCCCATTTCTGATATGTAAATGCTGTGCTGAAAATTTAACAATGGGCAGGTAGTCCAATAATTTTTAAATTATCTCTCCTGGATCTATTTTCCAGGTCAGTGGTTTTTCCCCATGAGATATTTCACATTGCCTTATATTTTTTCATTTGTTTGGATCTGTTTAACAGCATCTTGATTTCTCACAAAGTCACTAGCTTCCATTTGCTCCAATCTAATTCTGAAGGAATGATTCTCCTCAGTGAGCTTTTGAGATTCTTTTTCCATCTGGCAAATTTGGCTTTTTAAGGCATTCTTCTCCTTTTTGAGCCTCTTTTGCCATTTGAGTTAGTCTATTTTTTAAGGTGTTATTTTCCTCAGTCAGGCTGTTGACTCTCATTTCATAATTTTCTTGCATCTTTCTCATTTCTCTTCCCAATTTTCCCTCCACTTTTCTTATTTGCTTCTTAAGGTCTTCTATGGCCTGTAACCAGCTCGTATTTGTCTTGGAAGCTTTTGGTGCAGGAGTTCTGACTTCACTGTCTTCCTCTATTCCATGCTTTGATCCTTTTTGTTGCCAAAATAGGAATGTAAAGTTGGGTTGCTCTGTTTATTTTACTTCCTTTGCCTGCTCATGTCACCACTCAATCACTTGACCCCTGGGCTTTTTGCCACAGTAGGACTCTAGACAGAGGAGCTTTGTCCCAAATGCTGGGGTTTTCTCAGCTGCAGAAGGTATTAGTTGGGTGCCCTCTCTGAAGCCTCCACATGCTCTGGAAAGCTGGTTGCACACTCCACAACCTCCACCCTATACCACAATCCAGATCCAAGCAGGTTAAAGCAAGAGTGATTACCCCTCAGACTGGTCACTTGGTCCCCCTACACTCTGCAGGCCAGGAGCTGAAGCTGCCACATGGGGGTGGCTGCATGGCAGCAGTGCCTCAGCTGCTTCTCACCCAGAGGGCAAGGCCAACCACACTCCCAACTACTGGATCCCAAAGTCCACACTGCACTGACCTCTCACTATGTCCTTAGCATCTATGTGTTGATAATTCTAAAAACCACCACAGCTGCTGGTAATCTAAAGTCCCTCCAGCAGGTGATTGGTCAGGCTTGCCCTGGCACTAAAACCTCCAGCTTGTGGGACTGGGCTCGGCTCCCAGAGCACTGGGCTGGCTGATTTGTGCCGGCCTGCCTGGCTGTCCTCAGTGGGAGGTTAGATTTTCTGTGTCATTGTGTGGGTTCTGTCTAGAGACTGTTCTAATAAAATGGAACTGGTAAAGTGATTTGCTGCAGGAATCCATAACCAAGTGTAACCCTATGTGTCTAAGGAACATTTTCCTTGATATCATTTTTGCTATGCTATTTAAATACATCTCTTTTACTTAAAAACTACTTTGGTTAAATATGATCATGGGAACAACATTAGAGGAGGTGGTTCACAAGCTGAGGGTATGGTGACCCCAAATGTGCTGTAAACCCAGAGAAGCTTTGAGGGGGTCTACAACTGAGAGGGATCCAGCCTACAAAGAGCTTTTACTTCAATGGCCTAGCCATAGAGAATCCAAGGGCATCTTTTAACCATGCAGAAGCAACAAAGTAGGACTTCAGTGAAAGCCTTGACTACAGCACAAGTAAAAATCCTATTCCCAAAGCAGTATTCTTCACATCATATCCCTTTGGGATATTTTAGGAAATGTCCTTCATTTGCACTCTCAATAAGAACATGTGCACTATGTAATTCTCATGTGGTTAACTGATCAAAAACAACTGACAAGTATAATGGCAGGATAGTGCCTTCAAAATACATTTAAGGTCTTTTTTTTCAAAAATTCAAGGCAAAAGGAATTATTTTCAAAGGCAATATTGCTGTATTCAAGAGAAAACACATTTATAAAGCTGAGCAGTTACTTATGACATAGATGACATTTATGCTTTCAAAGTGATCTCAGCTCATCCAGTTCTCATAATTGACAAAAAAATAAGTGAAAGAAAATCTTAGTTGAAATTCAGAGGATATTTTCTTAGGAAAAAATTTCAATCTGCATTGTTGGATGGAAAACCCACACTGACAAAATTATAGACATTTCAAAACTGAAAACAAAGCAGTATCTACTAGGTGGACAGATGAGAAGATATACCAGAAGGGCACAGTAACCTCACATTATGATTATAGAAACAAAAAACAAAAACAAAAACAGACTAAACACTAACATACCTTGACAAAACATAAAATCTCTGGTTATAAAGGATCTTACAGGCCACCTAGTCTAACTTCTTCTACTTGAAGTACTATCCTTGACAGGTAGCCCCAAACCTCCAAGCTTAAAAATCTCTATTGAGAGCTCTTAGTTTTATTTCTTAAATTCATGGGGAGTTTTGCTTTCAATTTTGCTCATCTCTTTGATTTTTAGAATTCCTACTTTGTTATTTAACTACAAATTATTAATTTAATGTTTTTCTAGATTTTTTAGTTGTATAATTAATCATTTATTTACTTTTCATTGTGTTTAGAGTTATAGAAGTGTTTAGAGTTATAAAATTTTCCCCTAAATTCTGCTTTGATTGTATCCAAAAAAGTTGGTACGTTGTCTCATTTATTGTTTTTGTGATTTGTTTTTTGACCCACCTACTACTTAAGTATTAGTATTTAGTTTCTAATTAAATTTAATATCTAAAAATTGTTTTTAAAATGTTATTTTTCTTGCACTATGGTCTACAAAAGTTTAATTTAATATGTCTGCTTTTCTGCATTTGTATGCCTTATAATACATGTTCAATTTTTGTGAAAGTAAAATGTGCAGCTTATATATATATATATACTCCTTTCCATTCCTTTTCAACAATCTCCAGACACCTATCATAGATGACTTTCCTAAAATTATAGCCGTGTCCTTCATTTAAAAAAAAATTTTTATTAGGTTTATCTAGGAGTGAAAGGGGTAAATTGAGGTCCATTATTATTTTATTATTTATTTCTCCATATAACTCATTTAATTTTTCCTTTAAGAATTTAGACACTCTGGCATTTGGTATATATATGTTTAGCATTGATGTTAATTCATCATCTCTGGTAACTTTCAGTAAAATGTAGTTTCCCTGGTTATTTCTTTTAATTATGTCTGTTTTTGCTATTGCTATTACTGTTACTAAAATCATGATTGCTACCCCTGCCTCTTTTTTCCTTTGGCTTTTTTCCTTTCCTCTCTGGGGACCACTTTCCCTTGAACTCTATATGTTTTGGTGGAAGATCCTCATAAACTTGGAGAGAAACGGTTATATCAGCTATACTTACTATACCACCTTAGTAAACATCCCTTTCTAAAAACGAATTGAGCCTGATGTACTAAATGATAGTCAGCTCATAATTATAGGACAAATCACTAGAATGGGAATTCAAGCCAACAGTATTAGATAATACCTCCCAGGGATATCTTAGCACCCTGAGGGGCATATGTAAATAGCTTACCTCTGAAAACCCTCCCTGATAGCATCCATGTGGGTTAGGAGAGTAACTCTAGAGTCTCACTACACTTGAATTATAGCATTCAGAACCATAAGGTGAAATATGCATTAACTTAATCTGAAAGTACTACAGACAATGCATGGACCTGTCAAGAATAGATGCAGGCTGGTTTAGACTCAATGGCACCCAGTAATTCACGAACAGCTTGCTATCCCGCAACATTTATTCTCTTCCAAAAGGCAGCAGTCATAGTAAATCTTTACAAATTGCAATGTGGACAAAACCCTGTCAAGACAAAGACTACCTATATCACATTTCAGTTTCTATCCAACTTGTTGTAATCTGTCCTCATGAGAAAAATTCAATGCAAGTGACCTTCCTTTTCTGCTTCTACCTCTGGATAAATATTATTTTTGTCGGATCTTTCCACATGCTCCTCCCAATAAAGTTCTATTCCAATGCTTCATTGTGTGTATACTGGCTCTTTTTTAGGGGTATCATTGATGCCATTTATTATTACCATAGTCATTTCTAAGACACATATACCCCACTCCATATGAGGATGGTCTAAAATAGGGTGTCAATAAACCACAGAGAACAACAAATTGTCTGTTTCTATATAGCAGGAGAGTTAACAATGTTTTTCTTTTAATATTTTTTATTTAAAAATAATATAAAAACAAGTGGTGGTGGCCACATGGTTTCTTGACCCCTGCTCTAAAGGATGTAAGGATAAGTTGACCTGAAGGAAAGGCTCTAAGAAGACAAGATAGCTGTAGTCAAGTAGTTGAAAGTTTGTTATGTGGAAGGATTATACTTGTTAACTTTTACTCCAGAGAGCAGAATTAGGAGCAATGGTAGAAATAACAAAAGGGGAAATTTAAGTTCAATATAAGGAAAAGCTTCCTTACAGAGTCCATCTAAAGGGTAATAAATGGAGCTGCTTTGGAAAGTCATCAGTTCTCATTCATCAGACTTCTTCAAGCAAAGGATGGAAGACCATTTGTTGGGTTTATTAAAAATGGAAACTTTTTTCAGGTAAGGGTTAAATTAGATGGCCCACAAGGTTCATTCCAGCTTTAAAATTTTTTGATACAAATTCTGGTCTGTGTGATTTCATGTTTTATTAAATCTACTTTAAAATGCCATAGAATCATGGACATAAGACAAGCCTAGATGTGGGAAAATTTTATTTAGAGTTGCATATCTATTCTTAATTCATTGTGTGGCCTTGGGAAAGGGGCTTCATTAGTTCCCTCAGATGAGTTCTAAAGTGACTCCCCACCTGAAAATTCTTGATTCCAGGAAGCACTGACCCCAAGTTTATTCTTAATTTATTTAATGAAATATACTAGTAGAATATTCATGTCTTTTCCTATTTTAATTCCTATAGCATCTTATTAGGTAATTCCAATTTTACCATCTTCTTCTAGTCCTCTAAGGCAACAGTCTCCAAAATGGGGTACATGTACCTCAAGGGGTATTAGGAACAATTGATTGATGTAGAAGAAGAAAATATCGAAACTACATTTATTTCTACCTAGAATAATAAAAATTAAGTTTTACTAATATTTGGAATAAAGACTCATATCAGTGCTCTCATTCAGTCAGTTTATCAGACAGCCATGTGTGACATATGGTATGAAGATATTCTCAGGGAAGATTGGAAATTCCACAGCACAGCAGGGTATGGGGTGATTCTCTCACTCCTTTGTTCAATTTCAATGTTTTGAGATATCCTGCAGCTTATCATCCCTTGATTTTCCACCAGGCTTCACTTCTCCATTATTCATAGGAAACTCCTCATCTTACAATTTGAATTCAGCCCTGAAACTCACATCTCTAGTAGCCTCTGACCCTGAGATCCCTTCCTCTGATTGGTGGATGGAGAGCTCAGAGCCTCCTCTTAAGGAGGGGGTCAGGCAAGTTATCTTTTCATCTCCCACTTAGCTATAATCTTCCTGACTTCTCCACTAGGCTCCCACTTCAGATACCTTCCTTATCACTATGTTTTCAACTTCCTTTTGTGTGTTGTCTTTCCCCACTAGACTGTAAGCTCCTTGAGAGAAGGGACTGACTTTCTTTTTCATATTTTTATTTCCAGCACTTAGCATAGTGCCTAGTACCTAGTAGATGCTAAATCAATGTCTATTAACTATTACTATCTAATTTTTACTAAAATAATCCTCATAAATGAGACAAATAGCTTAAAAATATTCCCAGAGATAAGCTGGGGTTTGAAGATAGTACTAGTAATGTAAGCATAAATGAATAACAAGGAAATAACAAAGATACCATTTCTTCTCCTAGTATGAGGGAAAATAATGATCATCTAATCAGATCCAAAAATTGGTCAAAAAATTTTAAAATTAGCTAGATTATTTGAAATACAGAGTTACAGGGGCGGCTAGGTGGCACAGTGAGTAAGAGCGCTAGCCCCAGCATCAGGATGACGTGGGATCAGTCCCGACCTCAGAAAATGAGTACCCACACATAAATAATGACTGGCCATGTAACCTTGAGCAAGTTACTTAACCCCAATTGCTTTAAAAAAAAAGAAAGAAAGAAAAAGAAATACAGAGTTACATTCACTATCATTATAGATAACTCTCACCTTAAGTAGATCATGAAATCTTAGATCTCTCATCTCTGAGATCTTAAATCTGAGATATTAGTTAATGGTAACATGAAGACATTGGACTTAACAAGACATTTAAAAACTAAGCCTTTGTGGCCAAAAAACAAGGTATGCCACATATAAAAACTGATATCTGCACACCTAAAAAATTGAAAGCAGAATTTTCTAACCCAGTTAAAAATCTCTCAAAAAAAGGTATAAGTAGGTTTTGAATTAATTTATTATAAATGCAAAAATGCAACACCTTAGGGCAGCTAGGTGGTGTAGTGAATAGAGCACCAGCCCTGGAGTCAGGAGGACCTGAGTTCAAATTCAGCCTCAGACACTTGACACAATTACTAGCCGTGTGACTTTGGGCAAGTCATTTAACCCCAATTGACCTCCAAAAAAAGCCAAAAAAAAATGCAACACCTTGCATAAACAACTTATTGATATTAGGGAGAGTGGAAAGTTACTGACCAATTTAATGAAAATTTTTGCATAATTGGTGGAGTGGGATTAAAAAATAAGTATTATTTTGAGAACTCCCATACGCCAAAACCATTACTATTATCTAGCATCCCTCAAGAGTTCAGAAAAGCTGAAAGCTTGTACCACTGGCTTCCACTTAGGTCACCTAGTCCCAACAATAACAGGAGCATTCAGGAAAGTATCAGCCCCACAGAGCCCTAATCTTCTGGCATTTATTCTTTCTGAATAATGAGCCTCATGGGGAGATTTTAATATCACCACTGATTTTCTCATAAATATCCTATTAATTATATCAGACTATAGAACTCTCCTTCCCAAACTCCAACATAATTCCAAATTTTAATTCCAAAAATCTAAAGAGTTCACCCTTGGGGGTTTTCCATTTTTTAAAGTATATCTTAGGAGGCAGTAGATTAATAACAGAATAGAGATGAGAACCTAGGTCAAGAGTCATAAATTTGAATACTCACTCTTGCTATGGATTTCTGTGTCATCCTGGGCAAGTATCTTCCCTTTTCAGTTTCTTCATCTCTAAAATAAGAGGTTTAGACTGAGGTCCTAAAGGTCCCTTCTAGTGCTAACATTTAATGACTCTTCTTTTTGGGAAAGAAAGCATTTGTAGCTTCCTTCACAAACAGATTTGGTTCTCTGTCTCCTGTTTTCCAGAGATTTGACTTGATTTATAAAACTATGCTGTGCTTATACCCAATTAACCATAGGCATTTTGGAAGTCTAGGCAACATTTGGTCAGGTCAGATTTTGATTGCTTTCGACCAAAGACCATAGCAACATGGATAGAATAAAGAGTGGGTACAACCTGACCTTTAAGATAAGTTAGAAGGGTCAAAATAGAACAAGGTTTGAGCAAGTTTTTAAGTACAAAAATGGGTAACATTTCAGTGTTCATTTCAGGTAATATCTGGAAGAGCAAGAGAAATAAAAATTAAATTAATTTAAATTAAAATAGGATAAGACTGAGAGGGAAGAGAAAACCTGGTAGAAATCATACACCCCATCAAAATATTGAAAACAAAAGGTCCAAATGGGAATCTAAATAGATTTTCAAAGGTTTTATGCCAGTGTCTTTTTACAGACTCTTGAGATTTCAGGATCATTTGTTGAAACTAAAGAGAGAAGCATCTGAGTCATTTTTTTTATATTTCATGCTTTACAGACAGCAAAAGAAGGGAAACCCTTTCCTTTCTTTCTCTCATTTACACTGTTCTTCCTTGAATTCTCTCCAGCTTCTCTATATCCCTTCTAAACCACAGTGAACAAAACTAAACATAATTAGGATTTGATATGCTCGTCTGAGGAACCTGGTACCACAAAGGATACAACACTGGACTTGGAGTCGGGAAGATGCGTTCAAATCTGGCTTCAGATATTTACTAGCTCTGTGACCCTGGGCTAGTAACTTAGCCATTTGTTTGCCTCAGTTTCCTCAACTATAATATAGAGATAATAATAGCACCTAGCTCCCAAGGTTGTTGTGAAGATCCAAAGAGGTAGCGTTTGTAAAAGTGCTTTGCCCGGTGCCTGGAACATAATAGGTGCTATACATAGTAGGTGCTATACATAGTAGGTGCTTATTCCCTTATTGTCTTCCTCATTCCTCTCAGTTTGGCAGAAGGGTTCCTGTATAGCCTTTCCCCTTAATAATATCTACTCATACTCATACAATGCATTATTGGTATCAAATATTTTGTAATCATCATTTCATTTGATACTCAGTATAACCATATGAGGTAGGTCATTAAATATATATTTTATAGATGCTTCCTATCCCCCTAACACAACTGGAACCTGGAGTCTAGATGGGGAAGTAGGACATAAACATCAAAAGATAACCAGGAAGGTTATCCTTCCAAATGACTGTCACAGAATATAACTGCTAAATTCAAAGAATATAGGGATCATTGTAGTGTTAGGTGATAAGGGAAGGCTTCATGTAGAAGGTGGGGCTTGAACTGAACTTTGGAAGGAAAGGCCTTTGGTAACAAGAGAAAGGGAAAGATGGCTCTCCATACAGCAAAAATGGTGTGACAAAGACATGAAGAAAGAAATTCAGTTTGTTTAAAGTCAAAAAGTTGATGAGTCTGTCTGATAGCTGAGAATATTGTATATACTACAAAGCTCAGCTTTCTTGCCATCCTTTGCTACTTTTGCCTTCCCTCTGCCTGGTTCTCTTTGGCAGTATTTAAAGACTAGTGGGTATCTTGGCTTCTTTAATAAGAAAAAAGAATAGTTTTGAACTTTTTGGTAATTAAGAATTACCTATGGTCTTTTGCAATTATATTGGAGGTTTCATTAATGATATGAATTCATGGAGTCTGAATTAATGAGAGCAAAGAATGACCAAGTTGCTCCTAATTTGCTCTTGATTAAGAGAGAAAGTCAAGTGGAGTTTTAGATTTTTTTGTACTAATTGAATGTCATTTAAAGAATTAATTAAAGTTATGAACTACTTGCTGTGATGAGAAATGAATGATTAGTTCATTATAAATGGAGAAGAGTTGTAATAAACAAGCAAGATATATAATGAGTCTGTGTTTTCATATATTTAATTAGATCTGCAACCTCTCTCATGCACACACACTCCCATGGGAACAAATAAAATGAATGTTAGCTTTTTCATAAAAACTATTTCTCTACAATGTACTCACTTAAATGTGATATAATGGAAAGAGTGCTGCATTTGAAGCCACAAGGCTTGGATTCCAATTCTATTTCCAATACCTATTCTGTGATCCTGGGCATGGATCTTATCCCTGCTGAGCCCCAGTTCCCTCATCTGTAAATAATATGTTCCAAGGTTATTCTAAGCAAATGAGTTAATATATAGAAAGTATTTTGTTGTAAGCATACCTAGTAAGTGAACCATTTTCAAGTAAAAAGGAAGTTATCAGGATTAAGTGTTTCTTTGCAGAATAATTATATCTACCATGTGATCCAACCATTACTTTAACTTTTTAAAATAAAGTAAAACTTCATTATGATGATTCTAAAGTGTATACTAGAGAGATATGAAAGGAGCCAGTAATTAAGGTGAATTGAAGCATATCCTCAAAATATCTTATTTCAGAAATATGAACAAAAATGTGACCAGATTTATATTACTGAAATTTAGGATCACATGTTCAGATATAGCAATAATAACAATAAGTGACACCTATATATCACTTCATAGTTTCAGAAGTACTTTACTTAAGTTATGTCCACTAATCTCATCTGAACATGTCATCCAGTATTAGTATTTTATAGGTAGAAATGTTCTATAAGCAGGTGAAGATGTAGCTCCAATTTTAGAAAGGAGGCAAGAGCTGGCTACATAGATTTGGGACTCATCTACCTAGAGAGATAGTTGAAGCCATAGCAGCACCATTAGGATGGGAAGAACCCTGGATTTGGAGTCAAAATCCCAGACTTGCTACTTACTACCTATGTGTTATTGGACAAATCATTTCACTTCTCTATGCTTCAGTTTTCTTACCTGCTAAATAACAGGGTTGGACCCACCCTACCCCTTTCTGACACCAAGACTTATGAATGACAAGATGCCCAAGGAAGAAAGTGTAGAAAGAGAGAGAAAAAAGGCCAAGAACAGAATCTTGGAGAATATTCCCTTAAAGCAGTCAGAGAAAGGATGAGAAATTAGAAAAGGAAACAAAGGATGACCAGAGAGGCAGGAGGAGAACTAGGAGATTAAAGCGTCTCTGAATCTAAGAAAAACACTAGAGGGAAAAAGTAGCTAACAATATCCAGTGCTACAAAGCAGTCAAAGAGGTGTTTAATAACAGCACAATGAATTGAATTGAAGGAGGTTGAGAACAGAAAAAGGTAATTGGATTTGGCAATCATAAGTATAGTGGAAAATATTTATTTAATAACTTCTTGATGATAGTTTGATAACAGAGATGGTTGTTACCCCTCAAATTTAAAAAGATGAAAATTAAAAGATAGATATAAAATCCTCAATTTGGGTTAACACACAATGGCACAATGGCAAAGAATTGGAAATTGAGGGGATGCCCATCAACTGGGGAATGTCTAAACAAGTTGTGGTATATGAATGTAATGGAATACTATTGTGTTATAAGAAATGATAAGTGAACGGATTTCAGAAAAAAAAACTGTAAAGACTTACATGAACTGATGCAAAATGAAGTGATCAGACCCAGAATATTGTACACAGTATCAACAACATTATGTGATGATCGAATATGATTGTTTTACCTATTCTCTGTAATATAATAATCCAAGATAAGTCCAAAAGATTCATGATGGAAAATATTATACACATCCAGAGAAAGAACTTATGGAATGCAGATCAAAGCATACAATTTTCACTTTATTTTAATGGGTTTTTTCCTTTTGTTCTGTTTCTTCTTTCACAACATGACTAATATGAAAATATGTTTTACATGATTGCACATATATAACCTATATCAAATTACTTATCATCTTGAGGAGGGTGGAAAGAAGGGAAGGAGGGAGAAAATTTGGAATTCAAAATTTTATATAAAAAATGAATGTTAAAATTTGTCTTTATATGGAATTAGAAAAAAATACCATTTAGAAGAAAAAATAAATCAACAACAAAAATACTGCCTAAGGGAAGGTATATGGCTAGATTACTATTCATGGGAAAAAAAGTCCTAGGGGATCTGAGTGAATTGAATTTTCAATATAAATCAAAGTTATGGTATGCTGCCCCCAAGACATGTTCTTAAGCAGTATTAAAAGAATT
Source organism: Gymnobelideus leadbeateri (assembly GCA_011680675.1). Taxonomy (NCBI): domain Eukaryota; kingdom Metazoa; phylum Chordata; class Mammalia; order Diprotodontia; family Petauridae; genus Gymnobelideus; species Gymnobelideus leadbeateri. The sequence goes on from WOXC01005770.1 coordinate 33,244, forward strand.
CCAGTGTTTATAATGAGTAAGATAATCATTATACCGACCTCTGCCCTTGTTAGATTACATTTATTTGTTTCATTCTGCATGCCACATTTTTGGAAGGACATTGAAAAGCTAAAGTAAGGAAGAAAGTGTCCAGGATGCTGAGAGACCTGGACATTATGCCACATGAGGATCAGTTGGTAGATGTCAGAATATTTAATCTAGAGAAAAAATTTAGAAGGGTCATAATAACTTTCTTCAGGTATATGGTAGCATATGAAGGATTATCATATAGGTTAGGAGTTACTTTTGTACTGCCTGGACCCAGAGGGCAGAAAAATGAATCACTTCCTGGAAATTGCTAAGAAATCGAGCCTTGTTCAATATAAGTAAGGGTGAGTTCCTGGCAATTAATTCCCCCAAAATGAAATGAGTTGCCTCCAGAAGTAGTGGGATCTTCATTACAAGAAGATCTTTGGGGTTTACTGGTTGACTCCTTATCAGGTTTGATTATAAAAGGGGTTCTAGTTCAGATATGGCCTTACTAGCCTCTGAAAGCCCCTTTCCCTGTGGTCAGACCAACACTTATACAGTAATTTTCTTTTTTAGATGCAAATGTTTCACTTCATTAGCAGTTAATATTCCAAAATAATTCCTATTTGATTTCCCCTTTTAATCAAGAACAAATTAGGGGCAAATTGGTCATCCTTTGCTCTAGTTTTTACAGAAGAAATCTATGACTCTGCAATAGCTAAACTCATAGAGCTTATCATAGTTTAATTAATTGGCTCCATCAAGTAAAGATCATGCTTTACTCCATTAAATATAAAACTCACAGATGGTAACATTCTAGTCACATTATTCTTGTATCCTCCTTGTCAAGAAAACTTTGAGAGTTTTAGAATCTTTAATTCCATGGAAATTGCTAGTTTCTTCTCTCTTTTGAAAGGGCACTGACAAATTGGAGCATGACCAGAGGAGAGGTACCAGGAGAATGAGGTGATGCAAAACCATTTCTTGGGAAGAACATCTGGAGGACCTGGAGATGGTTAGCCTGGAAAAGAGATGACTTAGAGTGAATGTGAGAGCTCTCTCCACTTATGTGAAAGGACATCATGGGAAGAGAGATTAGGCTTATTTGCTATGACCCTAGAGGGTAAAACTTGGACCAATGGGTGAAAGATATAGAGAGACAACTCTTGGCTCAATATTAGCAAGAACTTTTAAACACTTAGAGTTTCAAAAAAAGGAACATGTTGCTTTAAAATTATCCTTGTAAAGTACTGAATTCATGCATTTAAAGGTAAAAAAGTACCTTTGAGGTCATTTAATCCATTGCCTTCATTTTATAGAGAAGGAAACCATGTTCTAGAGAAGTAATTGGATCATTGATTTAGAGCTAGAAGGGACCTTAGAAACCATCAGGTCCAAGTCCTTTATTTTTTAAGATAAGGAAATTGAGGCACAGATAGGGCAAGTGATTCATCCAGGATCACACAGCTAGGAAATGTCAGAGCAGGATTTGCATCAAGGTCCTCCTGACTCAAAGTCCAGTACCCAATCCACTATACTATATAACCTTAAGGTTAAATAACTTGTCCAGGGTCATAGAGATAATAAGTGAGTGAGCATAATTCTAATCCAAGTCCTCTAGATACAAATCAGACCTACCTCCCACTGCACCATAATACCTTTTTAGCCTTTCAAAATATTAAAAACAGGACAATAATTTGTCAAGGAGGTTGTTTTAATGAGAAATGGAGTAGATGTTCTGGGATTCTATAAATCTATATTGCATTGAGTAGGGACTATATGACTTCTAGGCACTAAGATGTTATGAACTATGTGAATTCAACTATAGAATATTATCTCCTGAGAAGAGGGGCAGAGTCAAGGGGGCAGAGTAGAAACAGAACTTCTGTGGGGCTCCAACTCCTACCACCTCCAATTCATGTAAAAGGGAATTCTGAACAAATGTTGGAGCTACAGAACCCACAAAATGACACAGAGAAGCTAACCCCCTGCTGAGGACAGCCTAGCAGGCTGGCAGGAAGTGCCCTGGGAGCCAAGCCTAGCCCCATGTGCCCAAGGTTTTAGCCACCCTTGACCAGCCACTGGCTGGAGGGACTTCAGAACACCAGCAGCTGTGGCAGTTTCCAGAATGATCAACCCATAGATGCTAAGGACAAAGTGAGAGGTCAGTGCAGTGTGGACTTTGGGATCCAGTAGTTGGGAAGTGTGGTCTGGCCTTTATCCCCTGGAGGGAGAAGCCACTGAGGTACCACAGCTGTGAAGCTGCCACTACTGGCAGCTTCAGTTCCTGGCCTGCAGATTGAAGGGGGACCAAGCAACCAGTCTGAGGGGTAATCACTCTTGCTTTAACCTGCTTGGATCTGGATTGAGGTCTAGAGTGGAGGCCTTGGGTATGTGACCAGCTTGCCAGAGTGTGTGGAGACTTCAGAGAGGGCACCCAACTAATACCTTCAGCAGCTGAGAAAACCCCATCATTTGTGACAGAAGCTCCCCTGTCTGGTAGCAGAATCCAACTGTGGCAAAAAAACCCCAAATTCAAGTAATTGAGTGGCAACATGAGCAAATGAGTAAAGCAAAGCAAACAGAGGAATCCAACACTAGACTCCTATTTGGGGGACAAAAAGGATCAAAGAATGGAACAGGAGGAAGACATTGAAATCAGAACTCCTGTACCAAAAGCTTCCAAGAAAAACATGAGCTGGTTACAAGCCATAGAGGAGCTTAAAAAGGATTTTGAAAATCAAATAAGAGAAGCAGAGGAAAAATTGGGAAGAGAAATGAAAATGATGCAAAAAAATTATGAAATGAGAGTCAACAACCTGACTGAAGAAAATAACACCTTAAAAAATAGACTAACTCAGATGGAAAAGAGGCTCAAAAAGGCAATGAGGAGAAGAATGCCTTAAAAAGCTGAATATACAAGATGGAAAAAGAATCTCAAAAGCTCACTGAAAAGAATCATTCCTTCAGAATTAGATTGGAGCAAATGGAAGCTAGTGACTTTGTGAGAAATCAAGATGCTGTTAAACAGATCCAAACAAATGAAAAAATATAAGGCAATGTGAAATATCTCATAGGGAAAAACCACTGACCTGGAAAATAGATCCAGGAGAGATAATTTAAAAATTATTGGACTACCTGAAAACCATGATCAAAGAAAGAACCTAGAAATCATCCTCCAAGAAATTCTCAAGGAAAACAGTCCTAATGTTTTAGAACCAGAGGGAAAAATAGAGGTTGAAAAAATCCACCAATCACCTCCTGAAAAAGATCCCCAAAAGAAAACTCCTAGGAATATTATAGCCAGGTTCAAGAACTCCCAGATCAAGGAGAGAATACTACAAGCAGCCAGGAAGAAACAATTTGAATCTTGTAGAAACACAATCAGGATGACACAAGATCTGGCAGCTTCTACACTGAGGGATAGAAGGGCTTGGAATATGATATTCCAGATGTCAAAGGAGCTGGGATTAAAACCAAGAATCACTTACCTAGCAAAACTGAGTATCATGTTTCAGGGGAAAATATGGTCATTCAGTGGAATAGAGGACTTTCAAGTATTCTTGATGAAGAAACCAGAGTTGAATAGAAAATTTGACATTCAGATACAAGAAGCAAGAGAGCATGAGAAGGTAAACAGGAAAAAGAAATAATAAGAAACTTATCAAAGTTGAACTATTTACATTCCTACATGGAAAAAATATAATTGTAACTGATGAAACTTTTCTCAGTATGAAAATAGTTGAAGGGAATAGAAATATATGTATATATATATATATATATATGTCTATATAGGAGGGTATATGGGTATATGAATATATATGTGAATGTGTGTATATATGTGTACAGCGATACAAGAGGGCACAGGACCAATTTAATGGGAAGGGATGATACTTAAAAGGTGAAATTAAGAGGTGAGAGAGGAATATAATGAGAGGAGATGGGGAGAGATAGAATGGGGTAAACTATCTCATATAGAAGAGGCAAGGGAAAAATCGTTACAATGGAGGGGAAGAACAGGAAGGCAAAAGGGAATGGGTCAACCTTATTCTTGTTGAATTTGGCTCAGGGAGGGAATGACATACACACTAAATAGGGTATCTCACCCTACAGGAGAGTATGGGGGAAGGGGATGAGAGGGGGGATGATAGAAGGGAGGGCAGGCTGGTGGGGAGAGAAGTTGGAAGCACCCTCTTTTGAAAAGGAACAGGATCAAAGTAGAGAATAGAACAAGTGGGAGGTGGGATAGGAGGGAGGGAAATATAGTCAGTCTTTTACAATATGTCTACTACGGTAATATTTTGCATAGCTACACGTGTACAACCTCTATTGAATTGCTTATCTTCCCAGTGTATGTATATATGTACTATTATTAATACTAAAAAACAAAGAACAGTCTCTGTCTACTTCCTTTGCCTCTCTGCACCACAGAAAAGGAACACAAGCAAGTTTAAAAAAAATAAACAGTTATTGACTTATTGCCAATCAGCATTAGCAGTCATTCCTATCTAAGATGCTTCCTGGGCCATCTTTTCCAGCATTGTTAGCCTTTTAATTCAGTTCCCAAGTAGTCTGCAGGTACAGGGAGAGGAGGAACAGTTTAGGCACTTAAGGACAATGATAATGATAGCTAAAGTCTATATTGGAGGCAACTGCGGTTTAGCAGTAAAAATACTTACTCTGGAGTCATAAGACCTAGATTCAAGTCTTTTTGATAAGTCCTGTACCTGCCACTTACTGTACATACTGTATGACTTCTGGTAAGCCACTTTAATCTCTGAGTGTCAGTTATTTCTTAATTAAAATGAGAGGGTTGGATTTAGATGAACTCTCAGGTTTCTTCCATTAAAAAAAATCTTTGGGGGCAGTTAGGTGGTACAGTGAATAGAGCACTGACCCTGGAGTCAGGAAGACCTGAGGTCAAATCCAGCACTAGACTCTTACTAGCTGTGTGACCATGGAAAAGTCACTTAACCACAATTGCCTCTAAAAAAACCTAAAAATAAAATCTCTGGTCCTATTTCTTACTATAAAACTTTAATGTTTTCCAGATATTTCTTAGATGATAGGTGATAGGTGATAGGTGATAGTTTTTTCTCCTTGGAAGTCTTTGAGCAGAAGCTGGATGGCCATTTGTTAGCTATGTTATAATGGTGATTCCATTTGTGAATGAGTTGGACCTGATAGTCACTAAGGTCCCCTCTAACAGGAAAATTCTATGATTCTATTACTTCAGTTGATCTTTCCACCATCTCTATGAGGTAGCTGCTATGACTGTGAGGAAACAGAGGCTGAGAATAAGCATGTCCAGGGTGATATAGAGATTAGTTGTCTGAGATGGGATTTGAACAAAGGTCTTCTTGATTCTAAATCCAGTGCACTATCCACAACATCATTTTGTCTTTCTGTAGTGCGGCATGTCAGCCATAATCTTCTTTCAAGAGTCTTCTAAAAATCTCCTGTGTACTTTGTTCAGAAAAGGTGGTCTTTCTATTGTATGCTTCACATATACCCATTGGCTCAGGTATTCAGAGCCCTTTTCCAACCAGTGAGGCAATCTGTGTCTTGAAGCTGTGTGTGTGTGCATGCCTGAGTGTGTGTGTGTGTGTGTGTGTGTGTGTGTGTGTGTGTGTATCTGTGTCTGTGTCTGTGTTGGGATGGGACACAGTTTGGAGAGCTTATTCTTACCCTATATGGGATAATTCACTTCTATGAGGTTCTAGAAAACTGAACATGTTCCCCTCTTATATTCAGGAACAGATATAAAACCCTCTGTTTGGTATTTAAAAGCCTTTCATAACCTGAACTTTTCCTACCTTTCCTGTCTTCTTAGCTTTTTTCTCCTCTCCATGTTCTCTATGATTCAGTGACACTGGTCCCTTTGCCATTCTTCACATTCAACTTTCCATTTACTGACTCTGCATTAGCTTTTCCCTTTTCCTTGAACACTTTCCCTCCTTCCCTCTATCTACTGGCTTCTCTGGCTCCATTTACGACTCCAATCAAATCCTACCTTCTGCAAAGAGGCCTTTGCTAGTTTATCCAACATCACTGCTAGTGTTTGCCTTCTGAGATCACTGTTTTTCAACTCTATAATCTTCCATGTACTTAGTTGTTTGAACAGGAGCTTTTTAAAGACTGGGGTCATGGTTTTTGCCTTTCTTTGTATCCCTCACTCTTAGTAAAGTACTCTGGCACATGGTATTTAATAAATGCTTGTTGACTGACTGAAAAGAATTCGGGAAGGGCTCAGTCACAAATTATTCCTGCTGTCCAAGATCAGAAGCTAAATCTGGAGAGAGGATCATCATTAGAAGATCATTCACTTCAGCCATGGCAATCCACAAAATGAATGAAAAAATACACATTAGCCCTCAGTCCTGAACCAGACACTGCCACCAGCAGTGGCAGAAAAGGGGCCATCAGGGGTTCTTGGACCATATGTATAGAAGACTTTAATTTGGCTATTCATTGACATTCAGTCTTTGATGACCAATAAGTGTACACTTTGCTAAGTGAACTGAATTATATCTATTAAGGCAGCTAGTGGTACAGTGAACAGAACACTGGACTTGGAGCCAGGAAGACTTGAATTCAAATTTGATCTCAGACACTTACTAGCTGCCTGACCCTGGAAAAGTCACTTAATCTTTCTTAGCCTTTATTTCCTCATCTGTCAAATGGGGATAATAATAGTAGCATCTTCCCAGCATTCACATGGGAATCAAGGGAGATAACAGATAAAGCACTTAAAATACTATATAAATGCTAGTTATTATTAATGACAGTATATCCATATTGATATTCTTTTTTTTTTTTGAGGGCAATTGGGGTTAAGTAACTTGCCCAAGGTCACACGGCTAGGTTTTTGTTTGTGTGTGTTAAGTGTCTGAGGCCAGATCCAAACTCAGGTCCTTCTGACTCCAGGGCCGGCGCTCTACTCACTGCGCCACCTAGCCGCCCCGATATTCTTAATACAAATGAATCAGAAGATGCACAAAATGTGTCTGTGCTAGATGTAAATACAATTCACCAAATGCCCCCCACAGAGGTGAAAAAGGAATTGTCAAAGTTGGTTTCATTGTACACATGAAGGGAGTAAGAATCACTATTTGCTGAGATAATTTGGTCATTGTATTTTACAGAAATTATGGAAGAGCATAAGCACACAGACCATCTTGAAGATAGTGGCTTTTTATGTGTCTGTTGAAGAGTTTTAAAAAGTAGAGAATTCCATGAAGAATATAATAAGAACCCCCTAATTAAGTCACTAGGTACTGCGATATTTGGTGAGTTTAGTGCCAAGGTGGTCACAAAGAAAGATGATGAAAACAATATTGGAAAAATATGGTTCAGAATGAAGAAATGAATGAGAACAAAGGTTTGCAGGCTACTCTAAACCATCATGTTCATGCATCACAAGCAGTTTCTGCAAAAGGAGAATCAGAAGACATGAGACCTGATTGGTTGGGAGTAATATCATAAAACCATGAAATGAACTGTATCCTAATAGACAGGAAGTGGCTAGTTACCCACCTAGCATTATTTGAGTCAATTCTGTATCCAGTCAGATTATGGGCTGGTTAGAACAGTCTGAATCGATATCCAATTAGAGAGAAGACTAAAGGTGAGAAGATGACGTGGTATGCAATTATAACAATTCCAAAATGACCTGTTTAAGCAAACTACTTTGTTTTTTGAACAGAACCAATAACATCACAGAGTGATAGCTCGACTCACGTGTGAATTGGATTAGAGTGAGACAGAGTTGCGCAAAGTTGTGAGCCTCACTCTCTCTGCCAGAGACTTTCAAGAAGTCTCTCTGCCATGGATGCAGCAGAAAAGGGGCCCTTAGCGATTCTTAGACCATCTATAGACATTAATTTAGCTGTTCATCCTTTTGACATTCAGTCTTTGATGACCAATAAATGTACACTTTACTGAATTAATTGAATCACATCCATGAAGGCAGGCAGGTGGTACAGTGCACAGAAGACAGGACTTGGAGTCTGGAAGACTTGACACTCAGACACCTGGTAGCTGATGTCTTTGATGTCTGACTAAACTCTAAGAGCTCTGCAGAATTGGCTTCAGCCACCTTCATGGACATTGGAACAAATTGTTTTCATCTGTCCATTCTACTGGGGGATGTCTTAAAGTGTTTGGGGTAGATATCCTCCTAAGTCACTGACAGGTTTGAGACCTTTCAGTTACCCTCAATCTGGCTTAGCCTATCTGCCAAGACAGAATGTGGCCACTATACATGCAACAGTTTCTTGGAACCACAGGTGAGAGTTGGGTGAAAGTGGACACCAAAGGTGAATGAGCATACCTGAAGAAGCTTGGCAAGCCCTCCCATCAGAGGTGCTAGTCCTCCCTGCATACCCTATACCTGTGCACACCTCTGCCATTTAGTACATTTGTGATCTTGGTCAGGTCACTTAACTTTGATGGGACTCAGTTTCCTTATCTGTAAAATGAGTGAGTTGTTTTAGATGACTTCAGAGGTCCTTTTGACCTTTAAATTGATAATCCTATGATCCTGAAGGACATTTCTACTTGGATAAATGTACATCTAGGACTAAATAGTTATTTTCAAAACTGATCTCATCATTTACCTTCCAAATCCTTACCCTAGAAAAATTATCAACAACTGGCTTTTCAACCTCTCAATCACCCAGGCTCAAAATTTCAGTCATCTGTGACCTCCTTTCCCTTACTTTCCTTTTCTGATGGGTTACCAAGTGTTGTGGATTCTTCCTTTATGGCATCTCTTAAGTCATCCCTTCCTTTCAATGTCTGTGGCCACCATTTTATGGAAATGGACTATTGCAATAACTTTCTGACTGCCTACTTCTTTCTTTCTCCAACCCACCCTATACATTGCTTCTTTGATATTTTTGTCACTCCTCCCTTCTCCTCTCAAAAACCTTCAGTGGAATCAAGTCCAATCCTCTTAGAGGATAACAGGGAAGGGGCCTCATAAGAAAAGGGCTAGATTTGTGTTCAGTGGACTTGGCTTTGATTTCTCACTCTTTTTACTTACTTTCTGTGTGATCTTGGGCAAGTTATTTATCTGGATTAGGTCCCAGTTTCCTCACCTGTAAATAGATTCCCTCTAAGGAAACTTTTAGCTCTAAATTTATATACCATTTCATTCTAAAAGCTCAGCAATCTGGCCATATCCTACCCAAATTTATCTTCCATGACTTTCCTATGCAAAAAATCTACATTCTAATCAAACAAATTCATTTCATTCCTTACCTGTAACAGATTTTGGATTTCTCTGTCCTCTTCTTGTTACTCGTGGTCTCTTTGAATCTCCTCCTGAATCTTCCTCTACATAAGAACCCTGCACATCTTTTAAGATTTTCTCAAATGTCACTTTCTCATGAATCTCTCTGGTTTCTTCAGCCAAGGATGATTGCTACCTCCTCTGATCTATAGTATTTCATTCATATATAATGATATAACAGTGGCTTATATCAGAGGTACATGCTTGTGTATGTGACTTTTCTGTATTATTATCACATGGTAGGTGCTTAATCAATATTGCTTTGGAAGCAACATAGAACATTAGCACTGGACTTAGCATTAGGAAGAAATAGGTTTTAATTCTGACTCTACCACTTATAAGCAGTTGTGACTTTGGGGAAGTCATTTAATCGAGCCTCAGTTTCCCCATCTGTAGAATAGGGAAGATAATATCTATATTGTCCCCAACAGGTGGTAGTGATGCCCAAGTCAATCAACAAAAAATTTTGCAGACTTCAAAACCCCTCTAGTTACTCTTATAGTGAACAAACTTTTCCCTTTTTATGTCTATGTTAAGAAAATATTTAGTAAACCCATGCTCCAATGATAAGCACTTGGTGATTTAATATACTTATTCTCATTCATGTATCTTCTTACCAGCTGTTGAGCCCTAAATAAGTATTAAATATTCATACTTTCATAGTCTAAATAGCATCAGTGCCCAGAGTACTATTTTTCTTCTTCCTTCCCTAGTAATAGTTTCCAGTTTCCATTATATAACTCTTTGTATTGTCTTCTTCCTAGGATGCTATTTCAAATGCTATTGTTTATTGCTTTATCTCTACCTAGACTTCTGCGATTTCAAAACTTATTGTTTTTCTTCCCCTCCCTTTCTTCCTTCTAGTGCGGTTCTCTGTTTTAATTGGGTAGGTACTTTAAAAGTGGAGAACTCACAGTAAAGTCTTAAATGCTGTCTTTTATCTTTTAAATTCCTTTGTTTTTCTTTGTTATTCTCTGGTGCATGGATTTTGTTTGTGTTTATCAAGTCCTCCAGTAATTTTGATCTGGTGTCCAGGGGAAAACAATTAGCAAGTCCTTAGGGGCATTTAAGAGAGTCAGAGACAGATTAAAAAAATGTTTCTTTCCCCCTTTAATTATTTTGTTAAAAAAAATGCAAGTAAAAGAGTACAGACTGATCCTGTAGTCACCTCTCTGGGATTAATAGTCCCTTCTCTGTCAGCTAAATCTTATATAAAACAACAATGCATTTATTTGGAGCTTTCTGCTTAGCAAAGCAGTCACCTCATAACAATCCTATGAGGTTAGGCAGGAATAACTGTAATCCTCACTTTAATGGAGAAGCTGAGATTGGCAGGATTTAGAGCTCAATGGAACTTCAGAGGTAATTCAGTTTAACCTTCTTATTTTACAGGTGAAGAAACTGAGGCCCAGAGAGATGTCATGATGCTAAAAATGAGTGACAGAGTCATGATGACACCCCACGACCTAAAATTAAAATTGAGAGCTTAAATCCATCTAATATTCTGGTTGCCTCATTTGTCTTAAAAATACAAAGACAATGCCCTCCTGAGATTTCTTGCCCCCTTTCTACCCTTATGTGAGAGTGAATGGAACTGTTGATCTTTTGAGTATTGTTCAAGGTTGGCGGTTTTTAAGGACTGGCTAACTCATTACTGTAGTGTGAAAATTTCTAGGTACTGTCTTTATTGTTCAAATGTTAATTACTTGGAATTTTAAAGCTTGGGGTAATGGGTCCTGATAGTTTCTCAGTAATGGGGGAAGTGAAAAAATCCGATAAATAAAATAGCTACAGAATTCATCACACAATACAGTGAAGTTTTGGAAAAGTCTTCCTACTTCTTGAATCTCTGTAGCCACTGACTTCTAAATGTAGACTTGAAAAATGAGAGTTGAGATCAACTCTGTCAGCCATTCATCTGAAAAAGAATTGGGTGGGGGAGATGAGTAGGAGCCAAGTGTGACGTGTGGTTCACAAGAGCTAATGTGATATGATGATGAATTCTGAGAGGTCCAGGGTTGGGAAAATAGAAGGTGATAGGTGTACTGAACTCTATATTGGCCAGACTACACATGGAGCAGCATGGGCAATTTTGGGTACCATGTTTTATGAACAGTGACAAGCTGAAGCTTGCACATACAGAGTAGAATAATGAGAGAACTGAAAACAGTGACTGCTGGGCAATGCTCAAAGGAACTGGTTATATTGAACTTGTAGAAGAAAACACAGGGCAGAGATATAATGAGAATTTTAGCACCTTGGGAAAGGACCCTAAGCCACACCCAGGGTTAGGAATAGGAAAGGTGTCCTTAATTATATTGATATGTATGTGTGGGATGGGTAGAAAAGAAACAGAGGACTGGTATGGGGGTGGAGTGAGGTAGGGAAGCAATGTGCCATCTGTTAATTTTAACTATTTTTGCTAAGTAGATGCTAAGCTCTGTTGTTTCTTTACTTCCAAAGGATCATAAGTGCTGACATTTCTCTCTAAATCCATTGCTCTGGGGAATACTCTATTGTCCTGTTTTATAATTATGTAGGGAGCCATGATTATTTTACTCAAATAGTAAAAGAGAGATTAGATTTATTCCACATGGTTCCAAAGGGCAGATCCAATACCAGAGGGTAAAAATGACAGTAAGACAGATTTCTGCTCAGTATGAAGGATTTATTGAAAATTGGAGCAGGTCATGAGATGTTCCATAGATGGAAAGCTCCATAAGCCTAGAAATTCAAAGAGAAACTGGATGACTACTTGTCTAAGGTAGTGTGCCCTTCTTTGGTTCTTCTACATGTTTGGTGAAAATCAAAGCAACTGGAGTGCTGTCAGTAGTCCTAGCTGCAATGGTGGCATGTCAAAAATGGCCCCAAAGGACTAAGCTAGTACAAAGTATGGTGGAATCAACCAAAACAATCAAAGATGGATTCTGGTACTTTGGGTGCCCACCTCTCATGGGCATATTTTGAAAGTTCTTTTGTGTATCTTTGCAACTGGACATTATGATAATTTAGCTCTCCAGTGAGCCCTGGACTACAATGATCCATAGTACTCTGAAACCAACCTCTTCAGTTTAACAACCTGCATTTGGCCCAGCCTGCTCCTTCAAACTCAAAAATAGAAGGAAACTTCACTTCCCTGAACTGACAATTGTAGTTTCTGGGCTTAAGCATTGCCATAAATTCAAAATTTAATTGACTGACTGTATTTCAATTAGACACGCACTAGATACTGGAGATGGATGCTACTCAGCAAAGTGTCAAATGCAGGGCTTTGCAAAACAGCACAGAAAAGTATAAAGAGAACTTCTGGCTTTGGAAAAAAGTTCAAAATACAATTGACAAAACCTAACTCTAAGTGTCTGCTGTGTTTTTGAACTGAGAAAATATGACATCTCCCAGTCATAGAGTATGTTACAGTTTGCAAATCCCTAGGAGTTGGCTTAAGTGCCACCTTTTCTAATGTTCCCAGTTCTAGTGTTCTGTCTTCTCTTGCTCAAAATTAGAATCATAGCACCATAGATTTAAACTTATAGAGACCTTAAAAGTCATCCAGGCTAAACTCATTTTACAGATGAAGAAAATGAGAATTAGGGATGACTCTATGAAAGTTTTACGAAATAGCAGAGCCATATTTGAACTAGTGCTTTTAATATTTATTCTGTATATTTTTGTTTTTACTTATTTGTGTGCAAATTGATTTCCCCAGGAGAAGGTAAGCTCTTTGAGGACACAGGGTCCATTTTGCTTGTTTTTTTTTCTTTTACCCCAAAACCTGATATAATACTTGGTTAGGAATTATTAAGAAAGCACTTAAAATGCTTATTAGGGAATTGATTGTGTCTATTGGCTGACTATTTAAGGGAAAGCACATTAATAGGGGTCCTAAGCCTATTAGTATTTACTCCTAATAGTATTAGGAGTAAAGACCCACAGGCTTACCACTAGAACCCAACATGGTCCCCCTGCTGTGGACTGAACCTGTAAATGAGAGTGGTTAGGCAATTTCCCCAGAAATCGTCCAGTCATCAAGTATCAGAACTGGGACTTTACTCCAAGTCAACCAATTCCAAGTCAAAATATTCCTTCCCACTCTATCAAGCTTCCTCTTGACTCCTAGAACCCTCAGGAAGAAGACAGGGCTTTAAACAACAACTTCTAGAAAGTAGAACCCAAGACTGTTTTTTTTATAAATCATAGGTCTAAGTAACCCATCCTAGTGCTTTTCCCAGTAAATCTTGTAAATCCCTACATTTGATATTTTACATAAAGACATTGTTAGCTGAGAAGTAAAAGAACAGCTATATTTCATCTAGAGGAGAAAAGGCAGGACTGCTGACTTCAGATAACTAAAGGGTTGTCATTTGAAAGAGAAACCAGATTTGTTTTGTTTGGACAGTTAGGAGAGCTAAGGGATTATGATGGGTGGAAGCTACAGAAAAATAGCTTTTTTTCTGAATAAATTTCTTTTTCGTTTTCTTTTTTTCCCTTGGAGGCAATCAGTGTTAAGTGACTTGCCTAGGGTCACACAGCTAAGCAAAAGTCTGAGGCTGAATTTGAACTCAGGTCATCATGACTTGAGGGCCAATGCTCTACCCACTGCACCACCTAGCTGCCCCTGAATAGATTTCTTAACAATTCGATTGGTACCAAATGTGTATGGGCTGGTATGCAGTTCTTACTCTAATCTTGGTGAGGTTGGTTGACAACCCATTAGTTAAGAATCACAGATTTAGAGCTGGAAGTGATCTTCCAAGTCATTTAATTCAACTCTTTCCTTTCATTGATGAAGTTACTGATATCTGCAGAGGTTAAATGCCTTGCCCAAAGTCAAACAACTAACAAGGGAGAGAGGAGGTAGAATCTGAACTCAGGGCCTTTGTCTCCAAATTCAGTTTTCTTCCTATTGTAGTACATATTCCTGATCGCCCGTGGGTTAGGCTTAAGAGACATCTAAAATGCATTCCAGTTTTAAGATTCTATGACTCCATGACTGCAGAGGAGGGAAACAAGTTCCTTTCGACCCAGTTGGTGAAGCTCAAGAATTTGTTATGAGCCTATGGGGATGTGGGGTATCTGTATTTACATGCAGTATTTGATTGTTTTGCTGTCTGAGTTAGTGAAACTATGTTCAGCAAGGTCCCACAGGAGGTTGGAACAGGCATATCAACACAAACTTATAGTGCTAATTCATATGCAAAGCTCATGTTTATGAGTCCATTAACAAGAATTATTTTTTTCAACAGCTTCTAAGTAATGCCCCATATATAATTGTAATTTTAAAGCACTTAAATAATAATTGTGCAGCTGACAAGCATTTATTTAGCACTTATTATGTGCCAGGTTGGGGACAGCTAGGTGGCATAGTGGATAAAGCAGTGGGCTTAAAATCAGGAAGACCTGAGTTCAAATCCCAGCATAGATACTAGCTGTATAACCCTGGGTAAGTCACTTAACCCTGTTGGTCTCAGTTTCCTTGTCTGTAAAATGAGCCAGAGAAGGAAATGGTAAACCCCTTCAGTATCTTTGCCAAGAAAATGCTAAATGAGGTCCTGAAGAATTGGACATAACTGAAATGACTGAATGACAATGTGCCAGGTATGATGCTGGGCACTCAGGATTAAAAAATGACAAAAACATGATCCCTGCTCTTAAGGAATTCACATTTCCAGTGGGGGAGAAAACATGCGAACAGCTATAAACATACAAGATCTGTCTATCTATCCATCCATCCATCCATACACTATCTATCTATCTATCTATCTATCTATCTATCTATCTATCTATCTATCCATCTACCTTCTATCTATCAATCATCTATCTTTCTATCATAAATGGTAGGGTAATCTTAGCAGGAAGACATTATCAATACAGGAAGATGGTGAAGGTGGTATTTGACCTTTGTTTTGAAGGACACCAAAAAGACCAGGAAGTGATGGAGAGTGTTCTGGGTCCAAGGTATAGTCAGTAAATGGAGGCAAGGAGCTGGGAAATGGAAGGTCATTCGAGGAGCAGCAACAAGTAGCTGGATCCTAGATTATACGGAATAGAGTAAGATGTAAGAAGAATGGATAGGTAATAAAGGACCAGGTTGTGAGGGGTTTTAAATATCAAAGCATTTTATATTTGATTTTAGAAGTATTGGGGACACACTGGAATTTATTTGAGGGAGGGCAGTAGAGATGATGTAGGCAGTTGAATGGAGGATAGATTGGAGTTCAGAGACTTGAGACAATTAGGAGGAAAGTTTACTGGGGGGTGGAATTATCATAACATTCTTGTTAGATATTTTAATATTCAAGGATTTATAAGGCAACCTATCTATGAATTAGTAAATAAATCTTTCCTCAACTATTACTTACTTGTAAGTAGTACAACTATTTATTTACTATGCATACTTACTAAGTACTTACAATTATTATTCACTGGTCTTTCTGACTCCAAAACCAACCCAGTAATCTATCATGCACTACAACTGTTCTGTGTGATAGACAGGCAGGTCTCATTCCCATTAAGCAGATGAAGAAACAGACATTTGTCTTTTTAAATATTCTATGGCTGGTAAATGGAAGAATCAAGACTAGACTCAAATCTTCTGTCTTAAAGTGTTGCTGCATCCATTAAACCATGTCATTAAAAGATAAATTGATAGAATGAATCAGCAGTCTTGGATGCTGTTGAATTTCCCCCCAATTTCCAATTTGCTCAAATTGTTATTATAGGGCTATGGTTGCTTAAATAATGACTGAAATTACTATAGTACTTTCAAGTTTGCAAAGCTTCTTATATACATTCTTTCATTAGATACTAACAATAGAACTGTGAGGCATGTAGTGCAGATATTATACCTAGTTTGTAGAAATAAAAATTTAAGCATAGGGAAATGAAGTGATCCCATCCCATGCTGATGGCAGAGGCAGGGTCTGAACCCTGGTTTCTTACTCTCTGCTAGTCCAGTGCTTTCTCTGGTTTTTCTTCTGTGTGAGAGGAACTAGCTCACATTTCTATCAGGCTTCATGGTTATAAAGCACTTGACATTTCTCCTCTTCTTTGATCCTCTCAACAATTCTGAAGTTGGCAGGGCGTGAATTATAAACACAGTTTTATAGTCGAGATAACTGAAGGTCATAGGAATAAAGGGTTTGCCCAGAGTCAGACAAACCAGGATTGTAAGCGACAGACCCAGAATTTGAACATAGATCTTCTCACTGCAAGCCATGTCATTTTTCTCCTACTCCTGTACTGCCTGAAGGGAACCCAGCCAACCAACCAACCATTTTAAAGGATAATTTTGTTGTTGTTGTTATTCAGTCATGTCTGACTCTTTGTGACCCCATTTGGGGTTTTCTTGGCAAAGATACTGGAGTGACTTGCTATTTCCTTCTCCAGCTCATTTTATAGATGAGAAACTAAGGCAAATAGGGTTAAGTGAATTACCCAGGAACATACAGCTTCTAAGTGACTGAGACAGGAGTTGAACTCAGGAAAATGAATCTTCCTGACTGCAGGCCTGGCATTTTATCCACTGTCCCAAAAGGATAGTTTGCACAAGTAGGAATATGGTCTTTGAGACCAGAACCAAGGCAGACACTAATAGAATGTAAAGTCTTTGAGGTCAGGGACTATTTGCTTTTTTATTTTGTGTCTCTAGAGCCTAGTATAGTGCCTGAAATATAGTAAATACTTATTAAATGAATCAAACTCCTCCATACCTTTTACTTCCTTCTTTCTCTTTCTCCACTCCTCCCCCCTCATTGTTTTTTTTCCACACTAGTCCTTGTAAGAACATTTGGTTCAAACCCCAGAAAGTTTGAAGGGGCCTTGCCTGTTCTTTTGCCAGGCTCTTGATATCGAATTTAATTAAGATTCAGTGGTATAAGGCTGGATACCTATTGTTTATTCGTCGATTTTTAAAAGTACTCAACTGCCCCTGGCCTCCCTGCTTCCCATGCCTCACTTCAGTGACAAGTATCTGTTCAGGACACTTCTGTTTAAGTTAAGATAAGGAAGGTTGATGGACACCTTGCAGCTTCCCCAGTTGGCCAAAGTTATTATCTCAGGTGGAATACATTAGAGTAGCACGCTCTAATTCTGGCTTTTGAAAGCTAAAGAGCTCTCGTTGGGTCTAAAGCGTGATTGAGTATACAGAAAACTGGATGAATAGCTTAGAAGTCACTTTCTTACATGTTTGTTTTTAATTTTAGACAACTTGTCCTAGAAAAACAAACAGAGCCAAGTACCTTGTGGCCCAGGGACTAGGTTTGCTACTATGCTGATAATAATGTCCAAAGGTTAATTATATTGAAAGTGTTCATGGGATTATATGTTTGCCAAGAACAACACTAAAGGTATAGCAGCTGTGTATGAGGAATGCCTGTCCTTGGAGGGGAAGAAATACATGTGTTTACCTATAGAACCCGTGTGTATGTATGTGTTTAAAAATCATCCTTTTTGCTGCACTAGACAAGTGTATACACAACACATATACACAAATCTGGGTTTGTATTCATGTTCTATAATTTGTGGAGATGGGCAAACCATTTCTTTTCTGTTTTCTTTTTTGGAAGATAAAGTGATAGGGCCTGCTAATGTCTAAGGTGCCTTCTAACTGAGTCATATGGTACTGTGGCCATTTCTCCACCCATCCTTCTGCTCATCAAAGAAAGGTACCAAGCCCGAGATCCTATTAGACTCCTTTTGGAAGAAGTTCCTCCTGAATCCAATAACTTCAATGTATAATACAGCAGTAATTAGTCTGACAAGTATTTATTAAGCATCTATATGTGTGAGTGATTGTTCTTGGGGTGAGGGATGGAAAGAAGATTAAAAAAAACCCCATCTTCCTTATATTTATGTGCAAAGAATAAAGGTCCAAAATACTATAAGAATATTGAAGGGGGAGATGAACTGGGTATGAACAGGGAAGACTTTGTGGAGGAAGTGGCCTGAATGGGACTTTGAAGGACAGGGAGGGCTTAACAGGTGAATTATATATGGGGGTGGGGAGGAGGGTTGTTGAACACCACACCAGGGGGTTATTGTGAGTAAAGACCACAAAGGTAGGAAAAGGTAGAATGGGAAGGAAATGGTGAGGTGTCCATTTTGGACATATTGGAATAAAAAGGAGGGGGCCACACGAGAGATATTGAGGAGGGAAGATCCCCAGGACTTAGAAGCTGAGGGGAAAAAAGAAGAGTCAAAGATAACCCCAAAGCCTGAAGCCTGGTTGCCTAGGAGGATGGTTGGATCAGTAACAGAAATAAGGAAGTTAGCTGAAGGGTCAGGGTTTTTTGGAGGGGTTGGAAGGAGATAATAAATTCAATTCTGGACACAATGGGTTTGAAAATATGCTTGATAAATGTTTGATGAACTGATTTTTTTTTTCTAATGTAAGGGGTGTTTGAAGTGTGGGACTCAAACTATAGGCAAAGATTTGGCATAGAGGGAGAGCTTTTAATTATTGGCACAGAGGAGATCTTTGAAGCTGGGCATAGGTGTTTCCTCAGTCAATCTAAGACCTGGGAAAGACCTTAGCTTAACAAGGCCAAGGTCTCCCCCTGCATCCGGGGCCATCTCCAGTCTTGCTGATCCATATCTTGGCACTGGGCTCAGATGGTTCTGGAGGAGAGGGTGAAGCTGGTAACTTTGCACAGCCCTTCCTCACTTAAATCCAGTTCACTTGCATGTCATGGCATCATTTTCCTGAGGCCATGGTCCTCTTCTAGAAGGAAGGACAAACAACAACAATATAGAGGTATTGTGCACTAGGGCTTTGAATCAGATTGGTGTAAATTAATGACTGACATTGATCTGTTGTTTATACTGAAAGGTAGACTTGCTCTTGCTTTGTATCAGTCACTAATTCTGGGATTTCCCACCTCCAACATCCAGAAGCACTGGAGAATTTGCAAAAAGTACTTTTTTATGTCTTGTCTTGTACAAAAACAGCCAGGATTGCGATGGCCTATTGATTCATGCGAGGAGCTAAATTTTATCATTAGAAAAAAGACAAATTATTGCACAGACAAATGTAAATTCTTTAATACAGAGGTGTCAAATATTTGGTCCATCTTGGGCCTGCCAAACCAGATTAAAATGTAATCAGTAGAGCATTTAACAAAATAAAAATACAATAAAACACAGATAATGTTAATATGTGATTTTCCAAGTCAATATGCAGCCAGCTGGGATTTTTATGTGCAGCTGAGTGTCCCCTATGTCTTTTTGAGTTTGACATAATTGCTCTAAAAGAATGAAGCATCTTCTGTGAGATGACAGCATTTTAGGCTGGCAACAGAATGAATTTCACATTGGGGAGAATGGTAGGGTTAACACCATCCAGTCTCCTATAGATTATTCTGTTCAGGAGGGAGACAGCCATGCATAAACTTGCAAGCTTTACAAAAGGAAAACCTCCAAGAGCCAAAATGTGAAAGCTCTATTCATAGGAACCAGCAGTATTTGTTAAAGGAGCTAGGGAAAAATATGTGTATGTGGATTTACAGCTGGTAATTCTCAATTAGGGTGGGGAAAATGAGCTTATGAATCCATGTTCTGACAGCATCTGTTAATTCCACAAGGCAGCAAGCTTTCAAATCGCATTCACTACTTCCTTCCTCAAAGCTTCATGCTTGAGCTGAGGGAGGAAGGTGACCCTTCAGAGTGAGTATGGGAAAAAGGCATACCTGTAAAGCTTGTGGAATGCACTCTTGTGACCCCATTTTTTAATTAACTTGGCCCTGAGCCCATATGAAGGTGAAGATCTGTATCATATTAGAGTTACCTGATTCTTTTTCTTCTCCAATCAGCATCTCATTTGTCACTGCCAGAGAAAAAGTGAAAAGGTCACTTTCTCACTTTGGAATTTCTGAATCATTTAATAGCTAATTTGTACTGTTAATTACCTCCTTTCACATGTGTAATTATTTTGAATTATTGTCCTCCTGCTACTATTAATGGGCAAGGCAAGGGAACAATACAATGCCATTTGGAGTTCTAATTGGTTAGTCTTGGCAACTGATTTGCTTTGGAATGACTGGCAGAAGAGAGTTTGCTGATTCCCTTGAGTTTTGCTGGTTTTGCGGCAGAAATAAGCTGCTAAAACTCTGTTTGTTGGCATCTCTCTCATTCTGAGCCACTATACACTAATATTGTGAATTTCTGTATCCTCTTGGTTCAGAGCCAGAGATTCTGAAATAAGGCACACTTTCCCCACTAGTGCTATATTTCCCACCTTCCCTAGATATATTCAAAATGTTGGTATTCAGTTTTGTTTGACTCTTCATGACCCCATTTGGGGTTTTCTTGGCAAAGATGCTGGAGTGGTTTGCCATTTTGTTCTCCAGTTCATTTTCCAGGTGAGGAAACTGAGACAAACAGGGTTATGTGACTTGCTCAGGTTCACACAGCTAGTAAGTGTCTGAGGTCAGATTTGAACTTATGAAATTAAGTCTTTCTGACTTTAGGGCCAACACTCTATCCACTGTGACACGTAGCTGCCATATTAAAAATACTTGCTGTGTTAATAAAAAAATATATGGGTATTTCAGAAGCAGCTAAGCATTTGGCATAGACAGTACAGGTGAAATCCTGATTGAAAGTTAGGACCTAGGGGCGGCTAGATGGCGCAGTGAGTAGAGTGCCGGCCCTGGAGTCAGAAGGACCTGAATTCGGATCCGACCTCAGACACTTAACCCACACAAACAAAAACCTAGCCGTGTGACCTTGGGCAAGTTACTTAACCCCAATTGCCCTAAAAGGGGCGGCTAGGTGGTGCAGTGAGTAAGAGTGCTGGCCTCGGAGTTGGGATGACCTGAGATCAAATCCAGCCTCAGAAAATGAGCACCCACACATAAATAATGACTAGCCGTGTAACCTTGAGCAAGTTACTTAACCCCAATTGCTTTAAAAAAAAAAAAAAGAAAGGACCTGAAGTGGATGACCTCTTGAGAACCTTCCCAACTCTAATTCTTGGCCAGAATTACAATTTAGGTAACACTGTTGACACTGTTTTTTTTTTTTTTTGGGGGGGGGGTATAGATTTCTTGATTAGCTCCTTTCAGTGAAATACCATCTGTGCCTAGGTTTTCCCCTTAGAAGTCAAAGTATCAGAATTTCTGAGTTGGAATGGTCTTCTGAGGCTTTCTAGCCCAAGGCAGACCTGAATAAAAATCCCATCTACAACATTGCCAACAGGTGCTCATCTGGCCTTTATGTGAAATACTTCTAATGAGAAAGAACCCAACACCTCTTGAGGTAGGCCGTCTAATTTTTGGAGAGATTATAGTGTAAGGAAGTTTTCTATTACATAGAGCTGAAATCAGGCTTTTTGTAATATCCACACACTGATCATGGTTCTATCCTCTGGTCCAAGTAAACCAAGCTTAATTCCTTTCACATTACAACTCTGCTAATGACTCATATTCCTGAGTTCAAATCTGGCTTCAAACACTTACTAGATATATGACCCTGGGCAAGTCACTTAACCAGTTGGCGTCAGTTTCCTCATCTGCTGGAGGAGGAAACCACTCCAATTTCTTTGCCAAAAAAACCTCAAATGGAGTCACAAAGAACCAGATATGACTGAACAACAACAAAATCATCATATAAAGTATTTTCTTCTGGTTAAACATCCCCAGTCCTTCTACCATTCCTCACATGGGCATAATCTTGAGGCCTCTCCCCATCCTGACTAATCTACAGTATCTAGTTTGTTAATGTCCTTCTTAAAATATGGTGCCAAGAAATGAACATAAAAATAAACTGGCTAAGGCAGAGTACGACGGAAAAATTGCTTCTTTCTTTAAGCTTGCACTACTTTTTTAGCTATCATATCATACTGTTGCCTCATACTGAATTTGCAGTACACAAAAACCCTAACTTTTTTTCCACATGGACTACGAGTTGGTTTTTTGAACCCAAATTGAGACTTCATATTTATCTCTATTAAATTTTGTCTTATTGGATTTGGTCCATTATCCTAACCTGTCATGGTCTTTTTGGATCCTGACTTTCATCTATATGTTAACTTTCTGTCGTGGACTTTTGATAAACCTACATATAAACCTACGTAAGAGTCATTGACAGAAAGGGTGATTAGTATAAAGCCAATGAAAGACTTGTGTAGCATTCCACCAGATACCTTTGTCTAAGCTGACACTGATCCCGGCCCTCCTTCCCCCAAAAACAAGAAAAGAAAAAAAAAACAACTGAAATTAGTCTGGCCTGATTTGTTTTTGAAGAAACTATTCTGGCTTCCTTTTAAAATATTCACATAGTACCTGGAAGGCACCCCTGCTCCCACTCACATGACAAGCTACCCTAGATTAAAAATATTTTGTGGGTTCATTTACATTAAAAAGGGCAGCTGGGTAGTACAGTGGCTAGAGAGTGGAAGGCCTGGAGTCATGAAGACCTGAGTCCAAATCCTTTAACCACTACTTCAGGTGGTTAAAGGAAAGACTCTGGGAAGACACAAGAAGAGTTAGATGTTTCTATCATGTCCTGTACCAGTTAACTACACTAGAGAATAGGGAGCTTTGCCCTAGATGAAATCCAGAGATAGAAATCAGTTACTAGAGCATTGGGTATGGTCAGATTTTTCTCCCTAGGAGATGCTTTGCCTCCAAGGACCAAGAACTTTTGGAAGACACAATAGCCAATAAATAGTCTTATAGGCATTTCTTTGAATTGCCCTTTCTTGTTCATTAGGAGTAAAGTCTCAGTTCCAAGCACCTATCTGACAGGGTTAGAAAGTAGTCTTAATTCTTACTTAATTTCCTTATGGGTATGTCTCACAAGAGATATTCCTATGTTCCCTAACTCGTTTTAGAGGCGGGTGATTCTACCAATATATCCACAAAAATATTATGTGAGTTGAGGGCATCCTGTTTTTTCTTTAGCCCAAGAGTCGGGTTTTATACAAATAAAAGGAAGGGAGAAGGTCAAAGAACAAAATTCCACTTGTCAAAGCCTCAGTAAAGGTATCACCCTCCACCTCAACCTTTATTCCAAACTCCCACCTTAATCATAAATATGTGACCAGTAGTAAGTCTTAAGCTTTGAACTACTCAACAGATAGAAACTCTCCCTCTGATAACATTTTCTAAAATTTTTTTTTCAGAAATTGAAGTTAATTTCATTGGCTTATAGTTTGAAGATGCCTTTCACTTTGTATAGGAGTGATATGAAGGGCTTTTGGAAGACCAGTCTGTCCTTATATAATTTCCTACCACATACTTATATTAAACCATTAGAGATTCATTCTTTTGGATCATAATGGCTTTTAGGTTGTCAAGAATCCCTTTCTAAAGGAATGGCAGAGAGGTTGCACCTTAAGCCTGCTTCACCTAGTAACTTAGCAGTGATTAATTTTATCCTAGTGATAGCTGAGAGAGCAAAGCCTTAAGTGAATCAATCAACAAGCATTTATTGAACACCTGAACCTATGTGCCAGGGACCTGGGATGCAAAAGCAGAAAATAAAAGTCCTAGTCCTAAAGCACTTTGGGTTGGACTGGGCTGATTATATCATGCTGTGCAGACTTGTAGATTTCAAGTTAGCAAATTCACTTGAGATTATTTAGTCCAGTCCTCTTGTTTTATGTATACACATTATTAAGAAATAATTAATTTATAGGATATATTACATGTAAAATCTATTATATATTTTTTAATGTACAGTGCTTTACATTTGTCATCTAATTTGATTCTCACATTAACCTGGGGTTGGAGTGGGTAGTGCAAGATGTGCAGTAGTCTTTAGAGAGGTTCTGATTTCATCAACGTAAAACAGTTAATGGGAGGAACTGGGATTAGGACCTAGGTTTCTGACTTCCAGATCAGTACTCTCTTAAGTTTACAAAGGGCCTCTCAAAAAATTACCTGGGCATGGGGTGAGTTGAATATTGAAGGGAAGATATCTAATAAATAAAATTAAGTGAGAGAGAGGAATATAATGGGAGAAGGAGAAAGGGAGAGATAGAATAGGGCAAATTATCTCACATAAAAGAGGCAAGAGAAAGCTGTTACAATGGAGGGGAAGAGAAGGAAGGTGAAAGGGAATGAGTCAACCCTACTCTCATTGGATTTGGCTTAAGGAGGGCATAACACACACTCAGTTGATTATTTTACCCTACAGGAAAATATCGGGGGAGGGGATAAGAGGGGAAACGATAGAAGGGAGGGCAGATTGGGGGAGAGGGTAGTTAGAAACAAACTCTTTTGAAAAGGGACAGGGTCAAAGGAGAAAATAGAATAAGTGGGGGGCGGAATAGGATGGAGAGAAATATAATCAGTCTTTCACATCACGACTACTATGGAAATGTTTTGTGTAACTACACATGTATAACCTATATTGAATTGCTTGTCTTTCTGGTGGGGGTGGGTGATAAGTGAATAAGGGAGAGAATCTGGAACTCAAAGTTTTAAAAACAAATGTTAAAAATTGTTTTTACGGGGTGGCTAGGTGGCACAGTGAGTAAGAGTGCTGGCCTCGGAGTTGGGATGACCCGGGATCGAAACTGGCCTCGGAAAATGAGCACCCACACATAAATAATGACTAGCTGTGTGACCTTGAGCAAGTTACTTAACCCCAATTGCTTTAAATTGTTTTTACATGCAACCCAGAAATAAGATATATAGGCAATAGAGTTTAGAAATCCATCTTACCCTACAAGAAAGTAAGGGGGGAGAATAGGGGGAGAAATAAGAGAGGGCAGATTCGGGGAAGGGGTATTCAGTATGCTTGCCATCTTGGAGTGGGGGTAGGGGAGAGATAGAAAATTTGTACCTCAAAATCTTATGGAAATGAAAGATGAAAACTAAAAACAAACAAACAAACAAATAAATGAAAACAAACGCAAAAAGAGAAAAATAAATTACCTGAATCTTTGTGACTTAGGGTGATCCAGATTTGAGGAAAAAATTGCTTGGATTATTCTCTTCTGAAATTGATGTGAATAAAAATTAAAATAAAATGTATAAAATTAGCCTTCTGCAGAAGTAACTCAGCCAAAAGATCATTGACAAACATTGTTGAGTAGAGAATTTCCATTAGGTAAACATCAACCCAAAGCTTAAAACTGCGCTAAAATTTGGCATACTCAATTAATGTGAGATAAATGAGTATCCTTAAACATACTTTAAAAATTTTTGTGGAGGGAATTAGAGTTAAATGACTTGCCCAGGGTCATACAATTTGTAAGTGTCTGAGGTTGGATTTGAACTCAGGTTCTCCTGACTCCAGGACCAGTTCTCTATCCACTGCACTACCTACTTGCCCCCAAATATGCTTTAAAAAGTCATGATGTATATTCACCCATCCCTTTTCCTTTCTAATACATAAGTATGAGGTGGCCCTCCTCCTTGTCTAAGAAAATGCCTCCACTTATATCCTTGATCTTACTCCTTTTTTTGTTTTGGTTTGATAACTTTAATAAGTTAATAATTTGATAACTTTAATAAGCTACCTCTATACGACCATTGAGCCAGTCTTGTTCTTTCCTCTCACATCATCACATACTTGTTTTAGCTCTCATTGCCTCTCACTTGGACTCTTTTGGAATCTTTTCAATTGGTTAGTGTCCCTTCAATAGAGAGAAATGAAGCTGAAGATGCAGGTTGGGGTCAGACTGCAGAGTAGGCCTTATATAAAAATACTTGACTTTTATGTTCTGACTCCATCCCATTTTCCCAGCCTTCTTTCACATCTTTTACCTTTATGTATTATCTAGCTACTACTACTAGCTACTCTCCAGTGTTTTCCTGTACCTCTGGCTTTTGTGCATTGGTGAAGATCACCTCCTCTTCCTGAAACACACTCCTTCCTCATTTCCACCTGTGAAAATCCTCCTCTTTCTTCACTGCTTAGTTTAGGTACCTCTTCTTCCATGAAGCCTCCCAGATCCCATTCCCCTGAAAGTGATTTCTCCCTCTTCAAACTTCTTATGACACTTTGACTGTGTCTCTCCCTTGACTATATTATATTCTACTTTGTAGAATGCCTATTGTATGCTCATCTCATCAGAATGGGCGATAATTCGGTAGCCTTGTATCAAGTCTGTTAAGACACAGAACATGTAAACCCCACAACTTGTGAACCCTAGGACACATGAACTCCTGCAATAGGAAGGGGAGGAGCTAATGACCATATATAAGGACAGGCCCAGGCTAGAGACAGCAGAACTGAGAAGAGTACTCTTGTGGTGGCAGAACCAAGAAGGAGAAAACTTTATGTGCTCTGTGTTGATGTTTGTTTGTTATACTTTGTACAGAAGCCCTGGGATCTTACTGAAGCCCCGAAAGAGGGTTTTCTTGTTGTATGTTTACAGAAGTCCTGGAGGAAGGTTTTGGAGGTCCTGGAACTTTACTGATGATTTGTGCTGACCACTTGGACCTTGTTTGTGGGTCTGTGTTGATTTTTTGTTAACGATTTGTGTTGTGTTCTCAGACCTTGTTGATGGTCTGAGTTGATTTCACAGGCAGATAGTAAATTGATGATGGTGCTGGCAATGTGCATGAATATTATTGTGGCTATCAAGCTTTGTTTTCTCAGAAACAGGAACTGTGAAGGACTTGAGGTAGACTGGAAACTGTGAACTTCAATATGGAATGGGAACTAGACAAGGAGCTGGACAAGGAACTGGGAGCTGCCTGCCTTTGAACCCAGGTGATGGAGCTGGAACCAAGGAAGAAGAACCATGGAAGCTGAGAGCCAGCCTCAAGTCAAGGTGAAAGACAACTTTACTTGGATACTGTTTACTGACTGAGAAGATTATGATTTACTGTGACCTAGCGGTGGAAAACTTTGACTATTGTAGTTTGTGATTGAATTAAGGATTCTGTGATTGACTAAATGAATGTACTTTGTTTCAAACTATGTGACCACTTTGGTGAAAACTATGTGGCCATTTTAGTGATAAGTTGTTGAGTTGTAACATTGTAAATGCTGTATTTTGATTTTTGTAAATGTTTTGCTCTAATTTGTTATTGAATAAATAGAGTGTTCACTATACGATGTAATCAGACCCTTGAAAGCTGTTCATAGCAACAGTTCTATGGAAAGCTTCTTGTGCATGGCTTTACAGAAAGGCAGTGATGGTGTGTGGTAGGAAAAGTACTGGGTTGGAGTCATCAACATTTTCTTTGCAACTTAAAGTCTTAGTTGCCTAGAACAGTGGTGTTAAACTCAGGTAGAAACAGGGGGCCACTAAATGTATATAAGGATCCCTGTAGGCCACAGATCAACTTCATTTAAAATGTAATAATTTAGCATGTAAAATGTAAAAATTGTATTTTTATTTATTTGGGTAAATATTTCCCAATTGTGTTTCAATCTGGTTCTGGCCATATTAGGAAGTATCATGGACCTGCAAGTTGTATGTTTGACACCCCTGGCCTAGAACACTGAGAGACTGTGACTTGCCCAGGGAAATACAAGCTGTATGTGTCAGAAGTAGGACTTGCACTAAGGTCTTCCTGGATCCAAGATGAACTCTCTTTCAGGCTACATTTCACATATAAGTCTTAAAGCACTAAATAAATATATTTTACTACTCCGGGCTGTCTTTTTATATTGAAGTCAATAAACACTAAATAAATATGAGTTACCATAGCTCTTGCTGTTATTTAAGAAATGGAGCATGGAGGGGGTAGTTAGGTGGTGCAGTGGGTAGAGCATCAGCTCTGGAGTTGGGGGGACCTGAGTTCAGATCCAGCCTCAGACATTTACTAGCTGTGTGACCCTGGTCAAGTCATTTAACCCCGATTGCCTGCCCACATACACATGCCCCCCTCCCCCCCACACACACACAAGAAAGGCAGCATGGAGTAGGTAGGGAGATGATTGGGAAGGCCCATGTTTATGTTCTGCCTCTGACACATACTAATTCTAGGCAAGTCACTTTATCTCTGGGTGTTCTTAGGCAAATTTCTAATTTTACAAGTTTTGTAATCTGTGTTCATCTTCCGTGACAGAGAGCCTTCTCAACCCAAATAAACAAACAAAACCCCAGTGGTATCAGCATGAGATACTGTGGCAGTCATTTTCTGATGTTAAGTGCTACTTTTCAAGGGAGTCAAGAAGTTTTATTTTTTCTATTCTAGCTAGAGCTCTAACTAGCAACTTTGTGCTTGAGGCAACTGGCTTATAGAGTAGTCATTGATGGAATAACTGGCCATGGCTAAAATATTGGTCTTTGTCTCTAGGGGTAGGGTGCAAGGTTTGTCTGCCCTGGGGTAAAGGACAGCATCCTCTCCATAGAGGGCTGCAGAGGATTGGCAGGGGAGGAACTAGGGTGGGGAGGGTAAGTTTGGGAAAGTACTATCTGTGCCCTCTCAATTTCTTGGTCACAGTATGGAGGAAGTATGTGTTTATTGCCAGGAATAAGAGTGGGAAAGGGGTAATGTGGGGCAAGGGAAGTATACCTAACAGCAGTACTGTTGAATGTCACCAACAACCTCTATATATCCCTACCAAGGTAAAGCCCCAGTTGCTCTGCCCTAATTATAGCTCTGATGCTTGGAGAGAGTGAGATGGTGAGAAGGAAGATGACTGAGTTTAATCTCCAGAATTGGAATTGTACTTCTGTAGCTCTTTTACAAAAGGAAACATGAGGGATAAATAAGATTGCTAAATCCCAGACTTGGGACGGACCTTAGGGTCATCTAGTCTAACCCATTATATTAATTCACTTGACAACATCCCAACAAGTGGATACCCATCCCTTCCTTAAAGGTCTGTATAGCACTGGGCAGCTCACCACCTTATGAGGTGGCCCTCATGAGTTTTCAAAGAAGAAGCATCCTTGGAGTTGTATGAATTTTGTGAATTCCTTAAGACTGCTGTACCTTCAAGAGTTTTCTTCTTCATCTTCTTGAAAGGGTATAGCCTTCTAGCTATTGCTTCTTCTCTCATTGCCATCCCACAACTCTCACCAGACTTGTGATTTCATTAGTCAAGGAAACTTCAACTACCAACCCCATTTGTTAACTATCCTATAACTTAAAAGTTTTAACAACTTGAGTAGGTGCACTAAGAGGTCAAATGACTTGCTCAGGGTCTCATAGTGAGTATGTGTTAAAAGTGGGACTCACTGCCCTTCCCTGGTCTTGCTTTAATTTCCACACTGTATCAAGTATTTATCATGGTAGGTAGCCTAGTTGAGTTTAGTGACTAGAAACAACAGAAAGGTCACATTATAATGCAATTTCACTTGTCACATGGTCCTATTACCAGGGATGGTAATATTGTAAGGTGCTGGAGTTTGTATACATTGTCCTGGAAACTTCTTTGAGTCAGTGTTTGTTGGCCTAGAAAACAGAATGAGCACTGACTCAACCTATTGATTTTAAGACCAGTGCTGCATTTCTCTACTCTTGAAATATCTGATTGCTATTTTCAAGCAAACCTCTTGTCCCTGAACATTTGTTCTTTCTCACTATGGTTTTCCTTGGCCGAGTTATATTAGATTTATATTTTCAGCTCTGTAGCCAAGGCCATGTTTCAAAACCAGCAATCTGGTGGGAGTCTTGTTCAGTACTTCCAAGACAAGCCCAATGTTCCTCTTATGAATTCAGGGCTTGTTAACGTTTTGATGTCTTGTTTGGAACTCTTGTGTACTGTGTTTCTCAGTGTTCTAGTACATGCCAACAATATGTAAAATTGATCAAAGGGATCTGGATACTTGGACCTCAGGGAAAGGGAGAGGGTTGTAAAAGGATGGCCAAGAATTAATTCTTGGCAGGTCTTTTGGTACTTTTAGATTGTTCAGGCCATGGGAATAGTCTTTGCTCATCTCCCAGAAAGACATGATCCCTCTTTTCCTCTGAATTTCCAGTGAGCCTCATCCCTAGGGGCATGTTGGAGTCAGCTTGAACTGGCTTTTGAAAGCCCATTGTTAAATTTTCAGCAGAGCATTTACATATCAGAAATGGGCACACCACTAAAAATAATGGTCTAATTGGTCTAATTCATTGTTTTGCTAATTGTCTAGACTAAAGACAAAAGGATAGAGCAAATATTAATAATACAGAAAAACTTAAAAATGTGCTATATACCTATCCCCTCCCCCGCAAGGAGCCAATTGTTAATTATTGACCAACACTTTGTGACTTATTCCTTTCTTATTGCACCTTCCCATTCAGAATTGTATCATCATTATTTGTGTTCAACATTTTATCACTCTTACTGGAGTGTAAGATTTTTGAGGGCAGAGACTGTGTATTTTAATCATCTCTATAGCTCACAGAATATCTAACACACAATGTCTTTTGAATGGACATTCAAATATTTGTTGAATCAAATTAGACTTTATTGGATGCTAGGGAATGCAGTAGAATTTTTACTGAACTACCTAAGATAATCACTTTGGGATATTATATGGACTTCCTTCCTCTGGTCTCGGTCTCTCTCTCTCTCTCTCTCTCTCTCTCTCTCTCTCTCTCTCTCCTCATCCTCTCTCTCTCTCCTCCTCTCTTTCTCCTTTCTTCTTTCCTTCCTCCTTCCATCCTTACCTCTGCCTTCCTTCCTTCCTTCCTTCCTTCCTTCCTTCCTTCCTTCCTTCCTTCCTTCCTTCCTCCCTCCCTCCCTCCCTCTCTTTTTTGGTTATTTTTAAATATAAATTTTAATATCTTTGTTTTTTTATAGCACCAGGATTTCTTCCAGTATTCTGCTCCCAAGCCCACTGAGAGAGCCATTTAAGATAACCTTCTTTCTAAATAAGAACAAAGAAAAATAGGAAGAGATAAAAGTAGCAAAACTGATCACTACATCAAAAAAAAAATCTGAAAATGTAATGTGCCATATTTTGTGGAATCTTCCACTTTTCCAAAACAGTAGATTGAAGGATTTCCTTTTTTTTTCTTTCTATTCTTTGGGGTCATACTTGTTCTTTGTAATTTTGCAACATTCATTTGAGATTGTTCTTCCATTTTATTCTAATAATTATTGCATTTTTCTGGGCTTTACTTCACTCTGCATCAGAATGTGTAAATCTTTCCATCCTTCTCTGTATTCATTATATTTGTCATTTCTTGCATTTATTTCTAAAGATAAACACACTTTCATCATATAAATCCATGACTTAAATACATACTGTGTGAAATGAAGGGCAGATTGAGTACAATGATGAAAGGAGGATCTGGGCATGTGGGCAAGCTCTTTTACTGAGATAATAAAGGACATAACTCTCAAATAAGGACATAGGAATACATGATGAGCATAGCTTCTTGGGGTCTTCATGTCTCTCTGTGAAGATAAGTGGGGTGATCCTGATAATCATTAGATATCATATTTTTGGCCAAAGTCTGAATCAATCATACATACTGCCTTGCTTTGTCTTAAAAATACCTTCTCCTGTGTCAGAAACTCCAGAGACCAAATAAGGCTGGAAGTAGGATTTCTCCTTATCTTGGGACATACTCCATATGGGAGGAAAACAGAGACATCCTGAAGTCATAAATTCCCACAGACCCTGTTTTGTCCATTGTCTTGTCAATTTGTATTTATGGTCAAGAACCTTCCCTTCTCATGATGTGGATAATAACATATGGAGATCATAAATTTGTGTGACATGGCCACACTGAATTGGAATGGTTCTAAAATGTATTTTAGTCTTCTGATTCCTTTGTTCAGGCAGTTAAACTTGGCTTCTAACTCCTTGTATGTACAAGTTCTCTAGTTTTAAGGGAATAAAATGGAATAACTATATATCACTATTTGTTTGTCTCCTTTAACCAAACTCATAAAGGTTAACAACCCCAAGTGGAGACAGTTCCCATGGGATTAGAGACTCTACCATATCTGAGAAGCAGATGGTAGGTAGGATGGCTCATAGATACTCTTTGAGGGGCTTCTCCATATTTAATGATCTCCTACCTAAAGGCTCATGCCTATGCCTAAGGTTATCTTCATAGATAATGGTCCCTATCAGTTTGAGCTAGCTATGTTTTTTGTAACCTAACTTTGAAATACCCCTAATTCAGTTTCCAGCCTACCATATGTAAACATGTTGTATCTTAAATGCAATAATATTGCAAAGTGATTTGCAAAGTTTAAAGTACTATAAAATAATGATCATAATAACAAAAATTACACATCTACTACATTTACTAGAATTCTTTTTGAATATCTATTATATGGCATGCAGGAGACCCATAGTTCTTGAAGGCTATTCCAGAGGAACTTAAATTCTGGCAGGAGCTACTAAATTGAGAAGACCTGGATGATGGTCCTGGTGATGGATTCTTGTCTAAGGATCAGTCTAGTTAAATTTCAAGAAGCTTGTGACCAGGTTGACCACTGGGTGATACATTTTTGGGTTTTGGGAAATTACTTTGACAATGACCTATCCTAAGTTAGAGTAGGTGCTGCAATCTACCTTAATGAAGGGAATATGTTTTTGCAGTAGTACAGGATGAAAACACACATCAATGACATGTGTTCTTGTGTATTTTTGTATACTCTAGATCTGGCTGAAATTCCCAAAGAAAATTTGGAAATGAAGGGAAATACAAGACAATTCAATTTCCTGTCAATTCGATACAGTGGAAAATGTGCCTGCATGGCAATCAGGAAATGGGTTTATTCTTTGTACTGCCACAAAAGAACAGTATGGCAGTGGGGAAGTCCCTTGACTTCACTGGACATCAGTTTCCTCATATATAAAATAAACTCCTCATTTATAAATATAAATTATAAATCATAAATAAAAATTATAAATGAAAATAAATTCCTCATTTATAAAATTTATAAAATAAGCTTCCTCACGGCTCTAAGATGTTATACCCCTAACTGCCAATACCAAAGTGAAGGGTCTATGAGATCTTTCAACCAAGCTCTGCTACCCTGGCTGTCACTGTTGCTAAAACTCTCCATCCATAGAAAAAAAAGCACTCGACTTTTCAATTTACCTAGCTAGAAGGGGAAAAGCTAATGATGTGAAAAATCAGCCTGTCCATGTTCTGGGATAATTTCTGGGAAATGAGTCGAGGCTGACACAGATGTCCAATTCCTGCCCTCTTCCACATAGACCTTTTGGGCTCCTGCAGAGGTGGGGTTTTTGCAATTTAGTTAACTGTAAGGCTAGCCTCCCATTTCTCCAGGTGCCTAAGTTTCATGCAAAGCAAGGATTTCTCTATCTTTCTTTCCAGCCTTTTAGGAGCAATGTCATTTAATTTTTACCTCTTACACCTTTAAATTTAATTAGCAAAACCATTTAATAAGAATTGTTTACCTTTACTATTCTTCAGAGATTTTAAAGCTAGAAAGCATAATCATCACCATCATCATCCAAGTCCCAAAGATTTGCTTATTGTAATGATGGTGGTCTAGAACCCGTTCATCACTACCAGAAATTATTGTTGAGTCAATTCAGTCATGTCCAACTTTTCATGATTCCATTTGGGGTTTTCTTGGCAAATGTATGGAGTATTTTGCCATTTCCTTCTCTGGCTCATTTTACAGATGAGGAAACTGAGGCAAACAGGGTTAAGTGACTTTTCACATAGCTAGTAAGTATCTGAGATCATATGTGAACTCAGGTCCTCCTGACCCCAGGCTCAGCATTCTATCCACGGCTGCTAGCTGTAAGAGCAAAGTGTAAGAAAACTGGAAAAGCAGCAAAAGATAATAGCTAGCATTTACACACGTACTTTAAGGTTTGCAAATTCACAATAATCTTGTGAGGAAGGTGCTATTGTCCTTATTTTACAGATGAGGAAACTGAGGCTTTGAAAGGTCAAGTGACTCACCTAGGATCACACAGCACATAGAGATAAGGCAGGACTTTTACTTAAGTCCTCCTGACTTCAGGTCCAGCACTCTATCCATCGTACCACCTAGAGACTTTTGTTTCATTGTCAATGGTACTTCTTAGCATAATATAAAAATATAATTTGCTTTTCTTAATGCTTCCTAATTTGAATCCCAATTTTCCTAATATTCTGGGTTTTCTGGAATTAGCTAAATTGCAGTTAATTTATCTCAATTATGCATCTCTACATTAGGTGTTTCCCCCAGGCTGCGTGTCATTGAGTTTTGTTTTTTATCTGTTCAGTGAACCTTGTATTAGTATTAAATACAGTCATCTCTTGGTATTTGTAGGGGTTAGGGGCATAGCACCCCCACTAATGTGAAGACCTGGAATAACTCTAGTCACCACCCCAAACCTTTATTTTTAATAATTCTGATCATTTTTGTTTAGCACACAAGACAAGAAGAACAACACACTGCACCCATGAAAAAGTTGCAATTTCTCTGGGACAGAGAGTATCTTACACATTATGTAGTCTTAATAGTTGCAGGTGTAACTGCAGCAGCTTCTCCATGGATTTCCTTCTCTTAGGAAAAGCACAGGATGCAAAGATCATTGTTGGAGAAAACCACATGACTGAGTCTGGGTAGAGAGACAAAGAGATTGCACAGTAGTTCTTTAGTGCACTGGAACTTTTAACAAAATTTAACTGGCAATAATTTATGTATATATACTTGTGGTAGCACATGATAAAATAGATTAATAATTGTTGTTCAGTTGCGTACAACTCTCATTGACCCCATTTAAGATTTTCTTGGCAAAGATACTGGAAGTGGTTTGCCATTTTCTTCTCCAGCTCATTTTCCAGATGAGGAAATGGAGGCAAAGAAGGTTAAGTGACTTGCCTAGAGTCACACAGCTGGTAAATTTCTGAGTCCAGGTTTGAGCTCAGGAAGACGAATTCTCCTGACTCCAGGCCAGGCACTCTATCCACTATGCCACCTAGCAGCCCAAGACCAATTCTATGCAGTATTTCTTTATGCATTTATGACTTAATGAAAGTTTTTATTTTAGCCTATGGGTGTTGATGAATTCATGCAGTACTCTGCCAATCTCCAAAAGTTTACATTCAATTACTGATGGCTAATCTGTAAGTAGCCAAAACCAGGAATGTGAAACCTGCAAATGTCAAGGGATGACGTACGCTTAAACTCAAAGTGTTCTAATAGCACAAGGCATCCATGATGGATATTTTCCAGTGAAGAAGATCGAAGACCATTAATGCTTGCCCTTCTTATGTGACTTTCATTCGTGTCCTGTAAATGCATCACAGGACAGATCTATCCAACACACTTGTGTTCTCTTGACTTTGCATAGATACCATTGGAATATTTGTCCATTAATTATGCCCTGCTCTCACCATGTAACCCATTTATCTTTTTTTTCCTGTACATCCATTTCTCTATGGACCATCTTTTCTTTTGCACAGTTTCTCACTTGCAATGCCTTTTAGCAGGCCCTCACCCACCACACACCTCACCATTGCTCTTTTGGTGACCTTTAACTTAATTTCTTTTGACTTTATAATATTCTTAGACTTGCAGGTATATAGTATTACTGCAAAAATTTTGGAATAGTGGTGCTGAAATGTCTGGCCTTTGTTTCAGGGAGAAGATTGGCATCATTAAAATAATTGTGCAATTTCCTGAAGGCAATTCAGTCTACTTTCTATTTAGTTGTGGGCCCAGCTGATTGTACAACTTACACGTTCTGATGACTAAACTCTTCAGTTTTTCTATCCAAGTGTGTATTATCAACTGCACAACAGGCATTATATATCATAGGGTCAGCTTGGTGGCACAGCTGATAGAGCATTTGACTTGGAGTCAGGAAGACCTGAGTTCAAATTCTGCCTTAGATATTTATGAGTTGTGTGACCCTAGGCAAGTCACTTAGCCTCTGTTTACCTAGGTTTCTTTTTCTGTAAAAAAGGAATAATAATAATACCTGTTATTTATTGTGATGATGAAATAATATTTATAGAGCATATTTGTAAATTTCAAAGGGCTACAAAAGTGCTTATAATCATCACCATCATCACCATTCAAGATAATGACTATTAAACTTGATTTGCCAGATTGGTGAAATGATCACATATCATGCCATTATATATATGATTGGAAGAGCTAGGAAAGTTTAACCTGGGTAAGAGAACAATTCATTATGGCACAATAATCTTCAAGTATTCAAAGGGCCATATAGTAGAATTAGACATGTTCTGCTTGTCCCCATTGGCTAAAACTGGGAGCAGTAGGGTAGAACTTATAAAAAGGCAAATTTAGACTTGATATAAAGGACAATTTGGTAAGAACGAGAGTTGTCTGAAAGCTAAAGAAAAGCCTTAGGAGGCTGAGGGTTTTTTTTTTTCCACTGGGGGTGGGGGTAGGAAGAGGATTTCAAGCAAAAGTTGGATGAAACCTGCCCAGATGTCTCACTGAGGGGGTTATTGTTTAGTTATGAGGTATACCAATCTAGTCTCTTGGATTTTGCAATTGTTCCTTAGGTTTAGGACTTTAATCTGGTCTGATAGATGATGCTACAAAATGGGCATGGAAATAGATTCTAGAGAAAGATAAATTGGGTATAGCCAATATACAGATCCAGAATTTGTGCTCAGATAAATAAAAGGGGATATATATATATGTATATACATATATACATACATACATACATACATATATATGTATATATGTCAACTCTAGGACCAGAATGTCTGAACTAATTCATTTTGAGTGATTCCTACTGGGTGCATATTTTTCTTTTGGTTAAAATTGTAAGTTTTTATTTTATGAGTTAGATTAAATGATTTTAAATTCTTTTAAATTTATGGAATAAAACAAGCATTTCTATAAAGAAATGATTGCACATGAAACTGCAAATCTATTATACACAACTTGCTACTCCTTTCAAATATACAATAAAGTTATATTGTAAATTTATTTTTCCTCCTTTTTTTGTTATTCCCTTTTCCCACCTTAGAGATGGCTACCATTAGAGTCATGCCATGCTCAAATGAATGTACTGACTGTATGTAGACAGGTTATATTGTGATTGAGAGGTGACCCTGTTTATAGTAAAAGGAAATTAGAAAATACTGAGAGATGTAAGAATAAGAGGTAGATTCCAGTGATGGTAATATATAGAATTAGAAGCCTAGATGATGTAGTGGATAGAATCATAAGACTCATCTTCCTGAGTTCAAATTTTATTTCAGATACTTATTAGTTATGTGACTCTGGATAAGTCACTTAACTCTATTTGCCTCAGTTCCCTCATCTGTAAAATGAGCTGGAGAAGGAAATGGCAAACTGCTTCTGTATCATTGCCAAGAAAATCCCAAATAGGGTCATCATGACTGAAATGACTGAAAAAGGCATAAGAAAAGATGGAAAGGTAGAAGGTTATGATTAGATAAGGGGATTTCAGTGTTTTTGACCATGGAAGTGGAATAATTGAGATTAAGGGTGGGATCCATCCCTATGTGTGGTGGATGTGGGTTATGGAGATTGAGGAGAACCAGGTTGTTTTCAGTCACTATGATGTGCTCCCTTGTAGAATCCCTGGCTTCCTCCAAGGCTCAGTTCAAGTGCTACTTTCTATTTGAGTCTTTGCCTCATTCCAGTTTCTTAAAGTTCTTCCCCTCTGAAATTAGTTTATATATATGCTGTACTAGTTTGTGTACATGATGTTTCCTCCCAGTTGAAATTAAGGTCCTTGAGATCAGAAATTGTTTTATTTTTGTTTATACCCAGTGCTCAAAATAGAGCTTCACAAATAGTAGGCACATGGTAAATGTTTGTAGAGACATTCCCAGGACCCTGAGTCCAAGGGCAGTGGGATGGCCATGCCTCCTCCTGCTGTCCTCAGAGCACTGGTGCTGTTTCTGGTCCCCAAGCTATCATGGAGGGAAACAACATTTGTTGAAGGGGCTTACTATCTCCATCATCTCAAATACCAACCACTGAGCAATTGCCACTAGTAGGAAGGGAAGTCCAAAGAGCCCTGGAAACAGATCACTTTCAGGTGATCTGATCTTTGGAAATAGAATTAGTTTTATTAATGAAAATGGCATTAAAGGAAATGCATTACAATCTGCTTTGCCATTACATCCTGAAGACCACTGGGCTTTTCCATTTGGCCATTGTTGTTTCCTACAGAATGTAGAAATCTTTGAAAGTAGGGACTGGTTTGCTTTTCTATTAGTAACCTCTTAAGGACAGAGGATACAGCCCAAAGTACATGGTAAGTGCTTAATAAATGCTTTCTCATTTATTCATTATTAAATCAATTGATGAATAGCGTTATCTCTTACATCTTTGTTTCTTAATTTAAAATCCAATCACTATTAATATACAAATTATTTGAATAATAGAGACTGCTTCAGGGTTTATTAATTTAGTTTCTGAGAAGATTTTAGGAAAAACAAGAATGGCAGCATTGAAACCACAACAGTACCCTGATGTAGTTTATTTGCATGTGAATTCTAATTTAAAATAATTGCTTTCTGTCAAAAGTAGTAATTTCATATTTCTTTAACATAGTCATGAAAAGAAATTCCTAGAGCCTAAAAGAAATTGGGACAGTTCTATAATGAAAACCAGGCAGCCTCCCTTTCCTGCTGCTTTTTAATGTAGCCTTCATGGAAATATGCATCTGTAATGGCGCTCTGCCTTTGTTAGAGTATTCTCTTAAGTTAGAAGTAAGAGGATGATCAATAAGAAAAGACAGGGTTGAAAGGAAATGGAAGGAAGGAATGGTCACAATAATAAATCATAATAATAATGATAGCTAACTTTTTATGTAGTGCTCACTATGTGTTAGGCAGGGCTAAGTACTTTATGATTATTAATCTCATTTTATTCTCACAACCTTCTTGGGAGATAAGTGCTATTATTATCCCCATTTTACAGCTGAGGAAATAGGGAAAATAGAGGTTAAGTGACTTGCCCAAGGTCACACAACTAGTAAGTGCCTAAGGACAAATTCAAACTCAGGTCTTCCTGAAGAGAGCCAGTGTTCTGTCTACTGCACCAAGCTGGTATTAGTTTTGATAAGGTCACTTGTCTCTTGTGGATCAAATTGAATTTCTGAGCCTGTAGGATTTTTAGAAAATAATTAATAAGTTGTTTTAAGCAGGTGGGATGAAATGAAAAGAGAGGTATGCTAGTTAGCTATCTATTTGGAAGGAGGAAGTTTATAGGGAAAAATTGTCAATGAAGTCATCTCTTTATACCATAAAACCATAAAACTATCTATATAGATATAGATGATATCTATAAAGTTTCACCATAAATTTAAAAGGGGGAGGGAAGGGATTTTGACAAGCTATGGTCTATTTAAAGGAAGGTGACAAAAAACTGCAAGAGTGTGGAAACCCTGTGACATGGGGATTATTTGTAGAAATATTTTGGCCATGTCCAAAAATGCAAGTCTCATTCTTTATCTTGAATTCATTACTTCTCTGTCAGGAGGCAGGGTAGCATGCTTCATCATTGATTCTTTGCAATGGTGGTTGATCATTATACTGAGAAAAGTTATCATTGTTTATTCCAATGGAGTGTAAATTCTGACAGGCCTACCAGCCTGGAAAGGCTTTGAGTCCAACAATAGATGATGTGACCATCATTTGAGGACCAGTCATACTAAGTTTTGAGATGCCCATCACTATTAAGTTGGTTAACAAGTAATGAGCTTTATGTGGACTAGCTCCTAAGATGGAGAGAGGTTGCACTCTCCATTGGTGCATATTGGTAAAACAATGGATCTTTGAATCTGCATTCTGAACTTTCTTTTTTTTTTTCTGTTCCTTTTTATTAATTTATTTTTAGTTTTCAACATTCACTTCTACAAAATTGAGTTCCAAATTTTCTCCCTATCTCTCCCCTCCCCCACCCTAAGACATTGTGCATCCTGATTGCCCCTTTTCCCAATCTGCCCTCCCTTCTAACACTCCCCGCCATTTCTCTTATCCCCTTCCTTTCTATTTTCCTGTAGGGCAAGATAGATTTTTATACACCATTGCCTGTATATCTTATTTCCCAATTTCATGTAAAATCTTTTTAAACATTTGTTTTTAAAATTGAATTCCATATTCTCTCCCTTCCTCGCTCCCAACCCACCTTCATTGAGAGGCAAGCAATTTGATATAAGCCATACATGTGCAGTCATGTAAAACACTTCCATAATAGTCATGCTGTGAAAGACTAACTATATTTCCCTCCAATCTTATCCCATCCCCCATTTATTCTGTTCTCTCCTTTGACCCTGTCCATCCTCAAAAGTGTTTGCTTCTGAATTTCTCTGCCCCCATTTGCCCTCTCTTCCATCATTCCCTCCTCTCTTATCCCCTTCCTCACTACTTTCCTGTAGGGTGAGATAGATTTCCATACCAAATTGAGTGTGTATGTTGTTCCCTCCTCAAGTCAAATCTGATGAGAGTAAGGTTCATTCCCTCACACCTTCTCTCTCTCCCTCTCTTCTACTCTATTGTAAAAGCTTTTCCCCCCTTTTATTGTAAGATAATTTACACCATTCTATCTCTCTCTTTCTCTTTCTCCCAGTATATTCCTCTCTCACCCCTTAATTTTATAGATATCATCTATATCTATATAGATAGACATTTTTACACACCATCCCTTTTTAGATATCATCCTTTAACATTCAACTCATCCTGTGCCCTCTGTCTTTATTATATATATATATATATATATTTCCTCTAAGTACCCTAATACTGAGAGAAGTCTCATGAGTTACAAATACCATCTTTCTGTGTAGGAATATAAACAGTTCAACTTCAATAAGTCCCTTATGATTTCTATTTTCTGTTTACCTTTTCATATTTCTTTTGGGTCATATTTGAAAGTCAAATTTTCTATTTAGCTCTGTTCTTTTCATTAAGAATGCTTGAAAGCCCTCTGTTTCATTGAATATCCATTTTTTTCATCTGAAGGATACTCAGTTTTGCTGGATAGGTGATTCTTGGTTTCAATCCTAGCCCTGTTGACCTCTTATAGCAGCAAGTACCCTAGTATACCCAGTGTGGCTGCCAACACAGGTTCTTAGATCTGCTTTTCTAAAGGAAAGCAACTCAAAATGGGTTAACAATCTTGCTTTAATCAAACATATGTCATTTACCTAGTTCAGGGGAAAAGGTCAGCACCCTGAACTTCAGAGAATACAGAGAAGTTACAAGCAGAGAACAAATACAGAGAAACATTAGCAGACAGGCTTCCAACTGTCTGACCATTATATCCATACCTATTCAGTTACCAGAGAGGGAAGCACCAACATCTGGGTTTTCAAAGCTGGGTGGGCGGGGGCTCAATGGCTGCTCAGAGTCTTATCAGGTCAAATCACACAACTCTTCTCAAAGTGAGCCCCCAAACAAAACCTCACATCAGGTTTTATATATATATATAGCCTTCTCCTAGGTCAGAGAATGTAACAACCCTCTTGACCCACTACCTAATCACAAAGTAACAAGGTGTGGGCATTCCTAAAAAACACGCCTCCTGTCACAGGCTCCATGTGACTACATTCAGCTTATTAGAGGGGCAGAGTATATTTTTAAATCAAGGAAGGTTCTCAGAATTCCTTAAGCCTATCAAAGGGCCTAGGGGCAGGGAAGATCTTAGATTTCCATTCCCATAACACCTCTGGAATATTATATTCCAAGCCCTCTAATCCCTTAATGTCAAAATCCTCTTTGAGTTCTTCCATGGCCTGTGACTAATTCATATTTTTCTTGGAGGCTTTGGATGTAGGGGCTTTGACTTTGTCTTCTTTTGGTTGTATATTTTGATCTTTGTCTCCAAAGTAAGATTCTATGGTCTGAGTTTTTTTTTTATGCTGTTTGCTTCTTTTCTCAATCAATTACTTACCTTTTTATTAAGTTGGGTTCTGCTTCTAGTGTGTGCGTGTGTGTGTGCTTGGGTGCTTGCATGTGTGCATGTGCCTGTACAAGTGTAGGTGTGTACTGTCTCAAGTTTCAGGGGTTTTGTGTAGCTGTTTCCAGAGATTCTTTGAGGGACCTGTAGATTTTCAGTTATTTTAGGTGGTATGACCAAAGGAGAGGTATTTACTACCCTCCAGGCCTGTTCTCTGGTCTGTGAGTGACTACAAGTACTCTTTTTTGCCTCTGAACTATGAGGAGGAATCCCTCTCCACAGCTGCCACAAGCTCTGCCAGGCCAGTGCTCCTCCTCACCCCAGGACTGCCACCCAGATCCAAGTAGGGCAAAGCAGGAGAATCCCACGTCAGTGCCGGCAAAGAGATGCCTGCAATTCCCCTCTGATCAGCTGCTCCATCCCCACATTGTCTGTGGGCTGAGAGCTCTAGAAGCAGCTGCTGCCTCCTCTGCCCTAGCACTGGGATCTGATCAGGATCCTCTCTCTGTCCTGGGGTGAGGGCTAGACAACACTCTTCCCTCACCCAGGTCCCATAGTCCTTTCCTACTGACCTTCCAAGTTGTCTTTGGCATTTGTGTGAGAAATCTGGAAATCACCACAGTTGCCAGTGATTCAGTTGCCTGAGGCCTGCCCAGGCCCTGTCTGTGCTGGCAAGGTCCACACTGGACTGGACTGTGCTCTTCTCTCAGACTGGTGCAACAGACCTTTCCTACAGACTTTCCAGGTTGTCTTGGGCTGGAAA
Organism: Gymnobelideus leadbeateri; assembly: GCA_011680675.1. Taxonomy (NCBI): domain Eukaryota; kingdom Metazoa; phylum Chordata; class Mammalia; order Diprotodontia; family Petauridae; genus Gymnobelideus; species Gymnobelideus leadbeateri. Next base: position 76,005 of record WOXC01005770.1, read on the forward strand.
TTTGTTTCACTTTGTCATTTTATGGGTTCTGCTGCTCTAGAATTTGTTTAGAGTCATTTTTTACAGGTATTTGGAAGGGTTTGGGGGAGAGCTCAAGCAGGTCTCTGCTTGACTCTGCCATCTTGGCTCTGCCCCTTCTCTACAATTCCTCACCCTCAAGTCTCTTCACCCTGAAAGCTTACTCCAGCTCTGGAATTCACACACTGGAAAGTTCCTGCTACCCCTATAGTTTCTCTATCTAATTAGATGATTCCTCTTATGCCCTCTAATTAAGGAAGGTTCTGAGGCTAGCAACATCTCCAAGCTGCAGTTCTGACTCTCTGGGCTTTCTCTGCCATGTCCCTGTGGCAAGTACCTCTCCCTTTCATTTCTCCTCCCTTCTTCTCCTTAAGCCAACCCTTTCTTTTTCAGCTTCCTTTTATGTTTTGTCTATTCCTACTATAATGTGAGCTACTTAAGGGCAGAAACTTAGAAGTGTTTAAGTAAAGGTTGGGTGTTTACTTGGGGATATTAAAGAGGGAATTCATATTTTCAAAGAAAAATTAGGCTAGTTTGCGTCCAAGGCAACTTGTTACAGAGGCAAAAATGCCAGCTGCATTTCTTTCTTGACTCTTATGACTAAGAAACTTTTGCATAAGGCTAGACCTGGACCTCAGTTTCTTCCTTAGGAAGGTGAATTAGATGACATCTATGGTTCTTTGCTACATGATATTCTCTAGTTCAAATAACCTTGGCTTCAATTGAACAATTTCCATTAGCTGCCCTCTAGTTTCCAAATCCTGTGATTTGTTAGATACAGAAATACTTATTTGGATTTCAACATTGACTGTTTTCACAAGGTTGATGGGAGCTTTGGGATGTAATATGCCAAGAGAATGAGATTTTCTAGATATCTTGACAGCTTTTTGTAAGCTAGAGCTTTGCTAGTTGAAGTAAGAGTTGGATAGGTCTTTTTATTCATGAATTGTCCTTGTCTACAAGTATGGAATTACTTTAGGGAAGTTTCTAGGCTTCTTCCATTATGTTCTCAAAGTCCCTTTTGGTTGATTAATAATTTCTCTGCCATGCTGGGCCAGTGCTACTTTTTCTGCTGAATTTGATGCTAATTTATAGTCTTGGTGCAACATTCTTTGGACACTTTCTAGTTTGTTTTTTTTTTTGAAAGGGTTGTCTTTGGGTGAAGTCATTATGGCATATGTTTTTTTTTCCTTTTTGGTTTGAGGAGAAACTTTTAGTACATGGAAAGTGAATCAAAGTCAATAGAGTATGAGGGGAGGAGAGGGCCATGAGGGAGGAACAAACCCAGGAAATTTCATGCTCCAGTTTGGGTGTGGGAAGGAAAGAAGCAGCTATTTCCCTTCATTGACAACTTGACATATTGGGATATACAGATAGGGAATACACATATACTCTCTAAGCCATCACTTTATATTTCTGTAAGCATCTGAGAGGATGGTGAAATGTAAGGTAAAAACCTTAAAAGCCCTTAGGCCATAAGAAGTTTATATAGCATGAAATGGGTTTCAAATACTCTCTTGTGCATTCCTTCCATCTTCATTATTTATGTTGTTGCTGCCTAATAGTTCTCTTTTTGAGGGAATGTTTTATCAAATGAAGGCTTATATTTTGGGAAAGTGAAAAGTAACCTTTGAATTAACTGCCTGGAGTATATCTCCTGTATAAAAAGAAAGGGAGTTCAGAAGCTAATGATAGGGATTAGATGAAACTGCTTTATAACATCATGAAGCAAGAAAGAAGAGTTACTATAAAGATTGGTTGGTAATATGCACACACATGTTGTTAATAAATAGATCATCATATTTCTGAAACTGAAAATAATTTTCTTCTTCTGAGCCAGCATAATATAGTGAAAAACACATGGGTCATGCCATCAGGAGATGTGGGTATATATGTAAGCTGTGTGATCTTGGGAAAATCACTTAACATCTTTGGTATAGTTATAAGGAAGTGAATTTGTAAACTCTAAAGTACAAGATAAATATGAGCTATTCTTATTTGTTAGGAAAAGATATTATTAAACTTTTGAATTTATACCAGCCTTTTCCAACCCAAGTCAGGTGTTACCCCATCTATGAAACCTTCTATTGTCTACAATATCCTGGAAACCCCTAGTTAGTAATGCTCTTTGCACCTACAGACCTCATATAATACTACCTTTTGCACTTCTCTAATAAACTTATAAAGGAGCATATAATTTGGAGGCTAGAGCACTTCAGTTTACATTCTGGTTCTGCTACTGACTACTAGTATGATTTTGGGTAAATCACAAATTCTCAGTTTCTTCATTTGTCGCATGAGGGGTATGGATCATAGGTTGGAAGTCTCACCCCTTATTTTACAAATAAAGTTCAAGAGATTAAGTGACTTGCCCAAGGTCACCCAGATTGTAAATGGTAGAACTAGGATTCAACCCAAGTCCTCTGGCTCCAGGTCCAGTGTTCATGATATTGTAGTGGGATTCTTTTCCCTTAGATGATCTTTAAGGATCTATTTAACTCTAGATCCCATTACCTGTTACATGCTATCTTATAGTTATCTGTGCATGTTTCATATTCTTTATTAATTGTATACTCCATAAGGACAAGAACCATATCTTATTTCAATTTGGTATTTCTCCCACAGTGTTTAGTGTAGTGCTTTTCATAGAAAGGGTGTTTAGCATACGTTTGCTGAATCCAGCAGTTTGCTAAGTATGTTTGAATGCTACTTTCGGGGATAGAAAATTAAGAATATTTGGAAATATATAAAACAAATCATTTAACTGTCTTTGAGTTTGATAAAAGTACTGCTTTCATGGACTAGTATAATGTTTACAAACCCATTTTTTTCATCAATTGGTCATAAAATGTGATTGTTCATTTGAAAACTGGTTTTTATTTCACAGAATCACAAAATTTGAGAGATGTCATAGATTTTAGAGGCTGTCTAGTCCTATTAGTACATGAGAGGAATTCTACTGTAACATAGCCAGCAAGCCATCTCTGCTTGAAGACCTCCAAGCAAGGAGAAGCCAGTATCTCTTGAAGTATCCAATTCTACTTTTGGATAACAATAATTGTTAGTCATTGTTTTTTCCTGATATCAAGCCTAAATATGCTTCTTTGAAATTTCCATCCATGGCTTCTGGTCCTGTTCTCTGGGGCCAGTCACTGACATCCATACTACAATCCTTCAAATATGTGACTACAAGTATCCTTACCAGAAAACAAAACAAAACAACAACCTGTTCAAACCAGAAAAAAAAAAAAGTTAAAAAAAGTTCAAGCCAGTACAAACCTGAAAAAACGACCCAGTTTAGACCAGAAAAAAACAGTTAAAACTGGGGGAAAAAAACCAGTTCAAACCAGTTTAAACAAAAAAGTTCAAACAGAAAAAAAAAACCAGTTCAATTGGAAGAAAACTGGGGGGGGGGAGGGTAGGAGGGGAAGAGCAAACAAGAACAAAATCCAATACAAACTGGGGAAAAAAACCAAAACAAAACAGTTCAAAACAATTGAAATCAGGAACTCCCCCCCCCCCCCCCGCAACAGTTTAAACCAGTCCAAAATCAGAAAAAAAGTAGTTCAATCCTGTTTAAGCCAGAAAAACCAGTTAGTCCAAAACAGAAAAACCAATTCAAACTAGTTGAAACTGTTTTAAAGCAGTCCAAATTGGGGGTGGAGGAAACAGTTCAAACTGGAAAAAACTAATTCAAACCTGTGTGGGACAGGGGAGAATGATTTCAAACCAGAAAAATCTCAGTTTAAACTGGTTTAAACTGGTTCAAACCTGGGGGGCAGGAGGGTGTCAGAGAAACCAGTCACTGTTACTCTCATATTCAACAAACTGCCAAACTTTATAGAATCAGCCCTCCACAGCATCTCTTAACACCATCTCCTCTCAATCCATACATCCTTTACTCTAATTTGGTCTCATTATATCTTGCATGGATTAGTCTCACTGTGTTCCAATTTATCTTTCACACAGCTGCCAAGTGATTTTACTAAATTCAGGTTTGATTTTGTCACTACCTTCCTCAATAAACCCCAGTGACTCCTTTTACCTCTAGGAAGAAATATAGACTTCTCTGTTTGGCATTGAAAATCCTCCACAACCAGGTCCAAACCTGCTTTTCTGTCCTTCCATATTATTCTTCTGTCCAGTCAAACTGGCTTTCTTATGCTTCCTCATAGAGGATACTCTGTTTCCCCTCTTCCTGACTTTGCACTGGCCCTCCCATTCCTAGAATGCACTCTCTCCTCACCTCTGCCTCTTAGAATCCCTAATTTCCTTCAGAACTCAGCTCAAGGGGCAGCTAGGTGGTACAGTGGATAGAGCACCAGCCCTAGAGTCAGGAGGATATGAGTTTAAATCCAGCCTCTTGACACTTAATAGCTGTGTGACGCTGGGTAAGTCACCCAACCCCAACTACCTTGCAAAAAAACCAAAATGAAACACCCCCCCCCCCAAAACAGCTTACACTCTACCTTCTACATCAAGACTTTCTGAATTCCCTCAGTCACATTGTTTCTGATTCGGTATATACCTATTTTATACAGGCATACCTGTGTAGAATGCAAGCTCTTTGAATAGGTGCCGATTTACTTTTTTTCTTCACACCCCTGGTACCTAAGACAGGGCCTGGCAGATAGTAAAGATGATAAATACTTGTTACTACTACTACTGCTGCTGTTACTATTATTACTGCTGCTACCACTACTAACACTGCTTGCTTTTGCCTGGTCTAGTTTGTAGCACTTATCTCAACGAGTTGCACACAATAGGCACTCCAACTGTTGATCTAAGCATCTAATAATGCTGGCATTAGACACTCTACTTGTAAACAAGGCAATTCCTATGTAACAAAGTTTATAGAATCACATTTTAGAGTGGGAAATAGAGAAGTTATGACATTACATTCCTTTGGTGTTATTCCTGGATAATAAAGAGCCCTAAAACCTATTTTCCCTGATTTTTATTCTGTATACTGTTGGAGAAAAGTATAGAGGAATAGATATTATATATTCTTAGTCTGCAAGAGTGAGTCAGAGTTTCTATCTGTAATGGAAAAAATTCTGGGGTGGGAATCAAGAGATTTGGGTTCTAGGCCTAGTTCAGTCATTAGCTTGTTAGGCTTTTTGTAGGTCTCATTTTCCTCATCTGGAGAATAGCAGGCTTGGTTAGATGATATAGAAGTTCTTTTTCAGCTCTAGATTTTATGACTCTGGTTTCATTTAATGCCATGTGGGAAATGGGATGATAATTATTTTAAATATGTAAGCTATGTCTGAAATGCTAAATGTGTGGTGAGGCCAGGATGAAAGCACTATTATTAATAAAATCTAATTTACTCTTTTGAGTCAAGGCTTGAGTTATTAAAGACAAATGTTTGATTTAATTGCTGTATTTCGAACACTCATTTTAATGCAGTAGTAGTATTTATATAACAGGTAAGCATATTTTACCACAATGTTTTTTTAAATAGCATTACATAAATTTGAATAATCATTTGGGCATCCTTTGAGCAGTGCTAAGAATTGAAATTCTGCAGCCTTGCTCATTACTGACAGGGGAGCCCATTTAATAAAATTAAAGCAATTGGAAGCACAATTGTGTATTTTCAAAGAATCATCTATATGCATATGTGTGCATTAATATGCATGACTTTAATCCTCTTGTCAATTATTGAACATATTTAAGCAGAAACATCAATTTGGAACAGAGTCAGTTCAGCCATGATATTTGCATTTTAGATTCTAAATGGATTAAGCTCATTTAGTTGTTACATATATTAATTTAAGGAATGAACTACTTAGTGTACTTTAAATTTCTCTAGAAAAATGATAAATACTACTAGAAGCTTTTGAATAGATGATAAGTATGATATATTTAAATTTTATTTCTCTATCTCTGAGATAATCTTTTTCAAAGCATTTCTAGCTTTTATTCTGGATCCATCAAAAAGTGTGCCACTGCATGGTTGTAAGGTGCACTAGATTAGTTAAATCCATCCACATAACTGGGAAAATAGTTCCAATTGAGTACCTCACAGTTCTGTGACTATCATAGAAGCTCAAAAAATTTTGGTTGGCATCCTATTTTTTTTGTGGGGGGAGGAAGGGAGATTGTGTTATGTTTTTAATAATTTGCAACTGCTCCCTGGCACAAAGCTTCATCAAAACTATTTTAAAAATTTCTCAATTTAGCAAACAGCAAAGAGTGTTTACATATTTAAAGTAGAACAGAAAAAAATGGGTTTATATTTGAAACCATGGTCTCTATTTATGTGTAGCTTGCTTTTTTTTAAAAGGATATAATAAATTCATGTTACTTTCTCTGTTTTGCTGATGAATAAATGGTATTATTTACTTGATGAGTTTTTTGTGTGTGTTTACTTTTTTTGAGAAAAAGGTGAAATGGATTGTAAAACAACAGAACCAGACTGTTAAAATAATGCATGAATGATCTTAGAATCATTAATATATTATTCTTTCATTTAAAAAATAATGCTGAAAATACAGATCCTTGAAGAGTATTTAAAAATGAAATTTCTGAAGTCATAAGGATATAAAATCAAACATATTACTTTCAAAGCTGTCCTGCCTGAGTTTGTCTATGTATTTCCATCTGTTCCCTTCTGTTCATTAAAAAAATAAAATCAAAGAAACTGGCTTAAATGACCCTCTTTTCTTTTTTTTTGGGGGGGGGGCAATATTATTGCCAGTTCCCTTTTTCTCCCAATCCCTACACCTATAATCCCTGCTAGCAGGAAGGTTGGTTGATAGTTTGAGCTTGGGAGTTCTGAACCACAGAGGGTTAAAGTCAATTATTGAATAATGAAGTTTCACACCACCTATAATGGACCCAAGAGTGTGGGAGCTATCAGCCTACCTGAAGAGGTGGAGGCAAACCAATCCAGATCAGAAATCGAAAAGGTCAAATCTTCTTTGATGATGAACAGAAGTAGGATTGGGCCTGTGAGGGGCCACTCTTCTTCCAGCCAAGAGAGACTTGGCTCCCCCAACTCCTCTTCCCCCCAAATTGTCATAATAAAGAACAAACCCACACATCCGCTGTATCCTAAAATACGGTTCCTTCTGCACTTTGAATTCATTCTTCCTCTGTTAGGAGGTAGGTAGCATGCTTCATCATTGGTCATGACTGCATCGATCAGAATTCTTAAGTCATTCAAGGTTGTTTTTTCTTTACAATGTTGTGGTTACTATATACGTTGTTTTCCTGGTCTTGCTCACTGCGTTCTGTATCAATTCATACACGTTTTCCCAGGTTTCTCTGAAACCTTCCCTTTTATCATTTTTTTCAGCACAGTAATATCCATTATTTTCATAAATCATGATTTGCTCAGCTGTTCTTCAGCTGATAGGCACCTCCCCCCTTCCCAGTTTGCTCCCACTTCTTTGCCACAACAACAAAAAAAACTCCTTTACGATTTTTTTTTACATTTAGCTCTTTTTTTTTTCTTTCCTAGATTGTTTTGGATAGAGGCCTTGTAGTGTTGTAGCTGCATCAAAATATAAACAAAGATTAGTAGCTTTTAAAGATATTCTAAATTGCTTTCCAGAATGACTGGACCTCGAATCCCGTCCTCCCCAACACTGTACAAATACGTATGTCTTCCTGAAGCCCTTTCAATTTTGCTATTTTCTTTTATCATATTTACCAACATGATAAGTATAGGTGGAAGCTCAGAACTTAAATTTGCGTGTGGCGAATTTCTCTAATTATTAGTGATCAGAGGGATGTTTTCCCCATATGATTGTAGATGTCTTGGCTTTCTCTGTGAACTGCCTGCTTATATCCTTTGACTCTCTGTTGGGGAATGGCTATCATTTTTATATATTATAACTGGTTCTATAGATATCTCCGATATCAGACCTTTATCAGGGATACTTTCTGCAAAAATTTTTTCTCAGTTACTTCTTTCCCTTCTAATTTTAACGGCATTGATTTTACCTGTGCAAGACCTTTTCAGTTTTATGTGATGAAAATTGTTCATTTCATCTTCTCTGATCCTCTGTCCCTTGTTGGGCTGTGAATCTATCCTCTCTCTCTAGTCACAAGAAGTCTTTTCTTTCTTGCTCCTCCATCTTGTTTAAAATGATATGACCTTCTACATTCCGCTCATATCCATTGGGAGCTTATTGTGATGATGATAATATTTACATAGTGCCTCCTATGTGCCAGGCACTGTGTTAAACACTTTATAAATAATATCTCAATTGAGTCTCACAACAGCCTTGGGAGGCAGGTGCTTTCATTAGGTACCTCCCTTTCCCCCTTTTTTCCTTTTTCTTTTTGGAGGGGAGAAGGCAGGGCGATTGGGGTTAAGTCACTTGCCCTATGTCACACAGCCAGTAAGTGTTAAGTGTCTGGGGCCGAATTTGAATTCAGGTCCTCCTAACTCCAAGGCATTAGCCTCATTTTACAGTTAAGGAAACTGAGGTAAAAAACAATGGAGTGATTTGATCAGGGTCATACAATTAATAAGTGTCTGAGGCTGCATTAGAACTTCGATTTCTTCCTGACTCTAGGCTCAGTGTGCCATCCACTGTGCCATCTAAACAACTGCCTAAATATGCCCATATTACTTGCTGTCTAAATATACCCACCTTACTGTGGCATATAGTATGAAACTGGTGTTTGATTAATAGTGACTTGATATCACTGTCATTTATGAAGTATTTATGAAAGATAGTACTCTCTATATAGGACTCATATCTCCTATAGATGCTTAGCTTCTCTCCATTTTTGCTCAAAAGGAATCTCTTCCAAGAAGTCTACCCTGATTCTTTCTTTGCTAAAAGAAATCCTTCCCTCTTGATCTCATAGCATGCTATCTCTCACTTAAGTATTTATCATATTCAAATTTGAATTTATCTTTCCATGTTTCTGATCTCCTAGATTTGTAAATGTCTTGATGGCAGAGGCTCTCTAGAATTTTTTTTCATTTATCCCCGGCGTTTAACTTAGTATTTTACATATATAGGAATAAGGACTCAGGAAACAGTTGTTGAATGTTCATTCGTAGAACTCACAGTCTTTTGTCACTTGAAGCTTGATTCAGAAACTTATCTGTCATGGAAATGCTCCAAAGGTTCAGACTATTTCTTGGGTAGTGCTGGCCCTCTTCCTCCTCTTACCCCCTCCCCCCCACCTCCCAGGTTGCAAGGCTTTTGGGAGGGTTGGTAGGGATATCCATGGCACCACACACACACACACACACACACACACACACACACACACACACACACACACACACACACACACATATACACACACAAACACAGAGTAAATTTTTTAAGAGCATGAAAATGGGGATCTGGAACTGGAACTGAAGGATTTCTGAATAGATAATAAGCTACTCCATGTAAATGAATATTTATAAGAATTTGACATTCTTCCTTGGGTGAAATGGTAGCAGAAGAGGGAGACCATTCAGCCTTCCCTTCTTTCACTGTTAATCCCTCTATTTCTTTAGGTACATTGTTTACCTTTTTCTAGAAACTCTATAAGCCCCTTTTTGGTTTCTGGCTGCCTAGCCAGTGAACATCATGCTACTTTCCCCCAAAGCTAATATTTCTATAGAACTTTCAAGTTTGCAAAGCCCTATTGTGTACCTTATCTCATTTGATCTTCACAATAAACCTATGGGATAAGTGCTAGAGGTATTATCAATCTCTTGTGGCTAAGGAAATTGAAACTGAGAGGTGAATTGAATTTTGTTGTTGTTGTAGAGTTGCTTCAGTCATATCTGACTTTGTGACCCCATCTAGGGTTTTCTTGGCAAAGGTGGTTTGCCATTTCCTTCTGCAGCTCATTTTACAGATGAGGAAACTGAAGCAAATGGGGTTAAGTAACTTGCCCAGTGTCTCACAGCTAGTAAGTGTCTGAGACTGGATTTGAATCTAGGGTTGTTATCCCCCCTCTAATTTTGAGGACAGGATCCCTTTCACTACCCAAAGGAAAAAACAATTTCAAGGCAAATGGCTTGCCCTTAAGAAAAATATTCATTCATTTCTCCAAAGAATTAGGAAAAGAGGGTGATGGGGAGTCACTTGAAATACTCAAATGTATATTGTGGGCCAACACATAACTTGCTAGCTCATTAGAGTGATAGATTGATGGATATGGTAAGGATTCATTTAAATTTTTATAATTTTTTTTGCTGTACTTTGGTTACTATTAAAACTTTAACACCTGGAAAAGGAGGTAGGTCATCCAGGTAGTAAGTGGAAGAATCAACAGATAGACATTGGTAACTGTTGAAACATTCAAAGAATGAGAGGAAGGGCTGGGTTTTCTATGGGGTTATCTGGAAATGCATCAGTCAACCAACATGCATTTATTAAACGCTTATTATATTCCAGGCACTGGATTGGAAATACACACACAAAAAAAGGCAAAACCAGCCTTTGTCCTTGAAGATCTTACGTTCTAATTGGGGAGACAACATATAAAAAAGTAGCTATAGACAAGAAACTTTAAAATGGAGGTTAACTTTAGAAAGCATAGGGAAACTGAGAAAGACTTCCTTTAAGAGGTGAGATTTGAACTTACTGTTAAAGGATACCAGGAATTTCAAGAGGTTAAGATGAAGAGGGGGGGAGAACATTCCAGGCATGTGGAACAGCCAGCCCCCCAAGGCATAGAGTTGGAAGATGGCACATAATGTACAAGCCAGGGTGTTAGAACCTGCTCTTACTGGTTCTGAATTGATTGTTAAATTTTCAGTGTGAGCATTTATGCCTCAGAAATCAGCAAATGCTACAAACCAGGGCTTCATTTTGTTGATTAGTTCTGAGAAAGTTTATAGACTTATAACACAGATTAAACTTTAAAAGTATTTCATGCATATATTTTTTCAGAGACCTGGTTATTAAACATTTACTAGCATACCATTGCATACAAGGAAAAACAAGATTGGAAGTATTGTAGAATGTGTGGAGGAGACTGTAGTGTAAGTAACCTGAAAAGGAAGGAAGGAAGGAATAGGACATAGAGATAATGAAGTATTGACGTTTTAAACAAAGTAGAAATAAATGTCTTTTTTCCTTTAGCCTGTTGTAAAACTTAAAGACATGATCTAATTGGCTCTGGTTTGCCCATTTTGTATTATTTTGTGGGCAGAGATCTTACTGGATTTACAAGGCAAAGACATAGCCAAATTATGCAAAAAAAATGTCTGTATGGAGTCAGTCTGGAGTATCACTTCCCCTGACCTGGTCTCCTATCATAATGGAAGCTCCATTTGGGGAGGGATTGCTTATAGCCTGAAGTGGCCTTTCAGAGTATCCTTTTTCTGACATACCCTTATTTTCTTGGTCTTTCCAGAAGGTAGCTGGCATGACTTCCTACAGTTAGAGGTACAGAGAGATTAGACAAACTTCTGGTAGTCAGTGGCTAAATTTAAATTGTGGCTGCTCCAAAAAGATTTTTACAAATGGTTCCCCTCAAACTCATTCCTTCCCTTCCCCAAAGCACTTGTGTCCTAAACCTTAGCTTCTTTGCCTATAGCTTCATAGAAGGTTAGAACTGGAAGGGACTATAATAAATCATGGAATCCAAACTCCTTATTTATGCAAAGGCATCAGTCAGATGATAAATATTTATTAAACACCTACTATGTGCGAAGGCGTTGCCCTATATGCTGGAGATTCAAAGAAAGGAAAAATCAGTTCTTGTCTTCAGGGAGTTCAGACATAAAGGAAAGGAGAAAGCTAAGGGAGGCCCAAGCCCCTTCAATTACTTGCTCATGATTACACAACTAGCTCATGATTACACAACTAGTCAAGTTTGAAGTCAGGTCTTTATAAATAGATGTTCTTTCCATTAAACTATTTGACCTCTCACTACATTCAGGTATTATTTGTGCATGCGTGTGTGTGTGTGTGTGTGTGTGTGTGTGTGTGTGTGTGTGTGTGTGTGTGATGTATCTTGGCAAAGAGGAGAATACACCTAGATATTTGACTCTAATACTTATGTCCTCTCATCCTATCCCTCATGGTGGTCCAAGAAGCCAAATGTGTTTGGAAAGAGCAGAAGATAAACCAGTAAACAACTGAAAAAGTACAAAGGAAATCAAATCCCTTTGTTTCATGGTATTTAAGATTTCATTACCGTACTCTGCCTGGATTATCTCTGCAGCTTTACTCCTTAGTTTGGAGAATTACTGTCATACTGCAATTGAATTGTTCTTAGAGAAGCCCTTAATGCATTTCTTAACAGGTTACCTAGCAATGGAAATCTTATTTGGAAAATAATTTCAGTGCAATATAAGGCTTAATGTTCATTGGAATTATCTATTGATTTTTATTCTTCACTGATCATATTTTCTGCAGGTTTTATAATCAAGCTAAAAGTGATTATTTAGTTAAATGTTCTCTTTCCTCCCCTTTAGTAGAAATATGATTAAATTTGTTTACTATTTATATCTATACAGTTATTAGTTCTTACAATTTCCTGCATTTTCAGATAAGCTACTAACCGTGAACTGGGGTTCTGTTTCTCTGGAAGATAGAAATTGAATGGATTTCAGGTAGTTACCTGATCTTGGTGGTGTGACAGGGCCTTGTCCAGACTGACCCAGGGCAAGAGTATTCTTTGGGGTCAGTAGCAGTTTAAGCTTCTTAGAGGCAGGGGCTATTTAACTATATCTTATAATGCTTTAGCAGCTAGGTGGCACAGCAGATAGAGCTGTGGGTCTGGAGTTAGGAAGTTGTTGTTTAACGGTTTCTGTTGTGTCAGACTTTTTGTGACCCCATTTGGGTTTTTTTTTTTTTAAAGACACTGGTATGGTTTGCCATATCCTTCTCCAACTCATTTTACAGATGAGGAAACTGAGGTAACAGGGTTAAGTGACTCACCCAGGGTTACATAGCTACTAAGTGTCTGAGGTCAGATTTGAATTCAGGAAGATGTGTCAGGAAGACTTGAGTTCAAATTTGACCTCAAATACTTACTAGCTATGTGACCCTGGGCAAGTCACTTAACCCTGTTTGCCACTATTTCCTCATCTTGTGAAATGAGTTAGGGAAGGAAATGGCAAACCACTATAGTATCTTTGCCAAGAAAATCCCTAATGGGGTCATCTATAAGTATAAACATATGTCTTCAATAGATGTTGTTGAAGTTAAATAAATAAAGATGAGTGAGTGCAAGTACTTAAGACTCTCTGGAACTTTATAAAGATGAAGTCAGTCAATACTTCAAGAAATTAATTCAGTCTACTCATTGGAAGGACACATACTGAAACAGATTCTTAATACTTTGACCCTATAATGAGAAGACCCTGATTGGAATTTTTTTTTCAATTCCCTAATTGGAAAAGACCCTGATGTTGGGAAATATTGAAGGCAAAAGGAAAAGGGGATGGCAGAGGATAAATAATGTCATGGAAGCAATGAACATGAGCTTTGGATAGGCTTCTGGTGATAGTGGAGGGTAGAAGGGCTTGGTGGGGCACCAAGAGTAGGACTGACTGTATGAAATGACAATAGCTCACATTTATGTAGAGAGCTTTATCATTCATAAAGTGTTTCTCACCATAAACTTCTGAGATAAGTAGTCTGTTTATATAACTATAGGCAAGGTGTTTAACTCATAAACTTCACTTTCTTTATCTGTAAAATAATCAATCAACAAATATTTATTAAGGACCTACAATGTGCCAAGCACTGTGCTAAGTGCTTAGATACAAGTACAAAAAATGAAAAAAAAATGAAATAGTCTCTAATCACAATGAGCTTTCTTTCCAATAGGGGAGACAAGTACACACAAAAATATATGCAGCATCCATTCAAAATTAATAAATACAGATGTTAAAAATTAAACAAATTAATTAAATGAATGAATTAAATTAAATTAGTTAAAATACAAATAAATACAAGATAGTTAAAAACCAGATATTTTGGGAGTAAGGGCACTAACAGTGGTAGGATCAGGAAAGGCTTCATGAGGAAGATAATGCCGAGCTGCATCTCAAAGAAGAGAGGGCCTTTAGGAGGCCCTCTAGTGAGGAAGGAAATGAACTCCAAGCAAGGGAGGTAGACTGGAGACAGAGTGGTATGTTGGAGGAACAGAGAGATGGCCAGTTTGACTTTGTTGAAAGGGATGAGAGAAATAATGTCCAATAAGACTGGAAAGATTGCTTAGGACCAAGTTACACAGGACTTTAAAAGTCTGACAGAGGGGCTTATATTTTGTCTTAGAGGAAATAGGGAGCCATGGATGTTGTTTGAGGAGAGCAAGCTCCAGTGGAATATGAACCACCTAAGGGCAATAACTATTTCATTTTTGGCCCCTTGAGTGGTGCTTTGTGCATAGAATACACTTCACAAATGTTTGTTGAATTGAATCAGCTTAGACAACAAGCCAAATACAAACTTGAAAAAATAAATTCAAAATTATTTTTCTCATAGGCTAAACTACTCTTTTTACAAAACGTTAACTTGGTTTTTATAATTCATAGCCAGTTTTCATTTCTGTTAAATTATCCCATTTTATGGTTATTACCAAATCATTATTACTTGTTTAAATTATTTTAAAAGTTATTTCAGCTCATTGTGGCTTTCATTACAGTTTAAAAATTGATTTAGTATGTGTATATTTAACTCATATTGGAAATGAGCAAATATACAGTTAACATGATGTTTGCAGAGAGCGGCATATGTGCAATCTTATACAATGAGGTCTGATAGATTAAGAGTGTAAGCCACTGCAATGGGAGCCCCAAGGTGTAAAGAGTGTTAGACTCAGAGCTAGAAGGATCTGGGTTCAAATTCTTAATAGTCATATGACCCTGGGCAAGTCATTTAACCTCTTTGACATGAAAAAAGTTTCCTCATTTGTGAAATGAAGATAGTTTTGGTACCCACCTTTCAGGGTTGTTGTGAGCTTCAAATGAATGAATTTGTCTAAAGCATTTTGTAAGTCTCAAGTGTTTTCTAAATAGCCGCTATTATTAATGCAAAAGGAAAGAGACAGAGATTGGTTTGGTGCATGTGCTAATTGGGGAGCATTTCGTTCTGGTGTGAGGACAGATATTCAATTGTTTCTGTCTCACATTCCTCTTTCTAACCATGAGCTGTCCCTATAGGCTTGAGCTGGCCAGCTTCTCTGGGACTGACTCCCGTCCCAGGCGGATGAACATGAGGAGTTTTCTGGGTGACCCAGATATCAGAAAATCAAGGTAATTTTTAAGGAGGGCTTTACATCTTTCTCTGGTTTTGCTTCCTCAGTTTCTTTGACCTCCTATTTCCTGATTTTCTTGACTTTTGATCTCCGTCCTTGCTGTATCCTTTGTTATTTCAGTCATCTTGATCTTTATCTGCCTCTCTTAACAACCCCTTGCCATGACCTTCAATCTCCACCTTTTTACTTCTGTTTGCACAGTTTTGAGCCAATGTTTTGCTCTGACCTTTTGTATTTTCATTCAAAAGCAATTGTTAAATGCCTACTGTGTGCTAGACAGACACCAGGGATAAAGATTTTTAAAATGACATCGTTCCTGCCCTCAAGGAGCTTACATATCACTAGTTGGGCTGAGTAGAAGATTGATATCTATTAATCTTCTTGGCATCTTATGCCTGGTTTCTGACCTATAGCCTTGATATTGGCTCCTCTCACAGTTCTGTCTCTATATACCATCCCTTCTGCCCCCAGGCCCAGGGTCAACAGTGAGAATGCCTGGCAGCCAGTTAAAGAAAGATGCAGCTCAGGGGCAGCTAGGTGGCACAGTGAATAGAGCACCAGCCCTGGAGTCAGGAGGACTTGAGTTCACATCCGGCCTCAGACACTTAACACTTACTGGCCATGTGGCCTTGGGCAAGTCACTTAACCCCAATTGCCCTGCCTTACCCCTCCAAAAAGAAAAGGAGAAAAAAAAGATACAGCTCAATATCTGTGTATGGTTGGGTTATATAGTGAAAAGAGCATTGGAATTGGAGTCAGGAAGACTTGAGTTCAAATATTCGCTTAGCTGTCTGACCCTGGACAAGTCACTTAGCTCCTGTTTGCCTCAGTTTTCTCAACTGTAAAATGGAGGTAGCAATGGATCCTTACTTAGAAAATCATTCCTGAGGATCAAATGAAATAATATATGTAAGCATTGAAGTGCTATACAAATGTTGCTATTTGTTTGTTTATTTTTTGCTGCAGCATTTTTTATTGCTGGAGTAAAGACTCCTTCAGAGCTGCAGCCTTTGTTTGCAGAACCTGTTCCTCTTTGGGTCTCTTCCTTTTTGGCTCTTAGGTTTTGTCCCTCTGGTTGCTGACTGCCTGTGACTTTGTTACTTTAAACACAACCCAAGATTTAATTCCCTGAGTCCCACCATTTCCCCAAATGACACTGGTGTGTCCTCATTCTGTCCAACGAGACTAGAAGCCCTGAGCTCACTGTTTTTTCCAGTGTAAATACTTCATTCCTGCTTCACCCCAAATATCTTGTGTTTTACAATACTCAAGCTTAATGGTAAATGCAAATCTGAACTTTATTAAAATGTGTGTTGCAATTCATTCATAACTGATGATTATGGAGTACCTGCTGAATGCTAAATACAAGAATGAATTAGAGCATTTGTTGTGGCTGCTTCAATATTATGATTCAATTGAAAATGGATGAGATCTTAGCTAGACCCCAGAGAGACTCCAACTCCTTTCCTCAACCAAGAACATTTTGAGATGATTAGGAAGATATCAATCATTCAGTCAGTAAACATTTTTTAGGCGTTAATGATTTGCCAGGCACTGTGCTAAACACAGTCTTTGGAATAATATGAAATATGAATAGTATGGCTTGGATAATGCTAACAGCAGGAATGTGTTTTGCTATTGCTTTTGAAGATTTAAAAATTTTGCATTTGGTACCCATTCATGCTAGAGGTGCCATTCAATGAAACAAAGTACCTCCTACTTCAGGGCCAGGCATAGTGCCAGGTGCTTGGGATACATCCTGTCCTCGAGAAACTTACCACAAATTAAACATTCTGGCACTGGAGACAAAATCAATTGTGTGTGTGTGTGTGTGTGTGTGTGTGTGTGTGTGTGTGTGTGTGTGTACCTGTGTGGGGAACCATTTCCTAGAGAGTCCAAATGATGCCCCCTCAATGATTGCATTTTGGGAAAGGGACATAGGATGTGGGAGAGTTTGTCAGACCAGCAGTGAGGTTGTGATGGGAGAGGGGCATCTGACCTTTTCCTCTGACCTCTGCCATCATACCGCCCTGCTCCTTTGCCCTCATCAAAGCCCATTTTCCCCTCTCAGTTCCTTTAGGGGTGTAAGGCTGACAGGTTTGAGGCAGGGGAAACAGTGAGTTCTATACTGCAGAGGGATAACTGTATGGGTCACATTCTCTGTCAGATCCCTCTACCCTTCACCTCCTGAGCTCCAGGTCTGTCACTTAGGACAAAGCCTTGGTTGTCTTTTCTGTCTCAAGGTTATGATTCTAGCTGAAACAATAATTTAAGAAGCATTTACTAAAATGCCTATTGTGCATCAAACACCTCTCTGGAAGCCAATCCTCTTATTTGTAAAATGAGGGTATTGAGTTAAATAAGGTCCCTAACGTCCCTTCTAGCTCCCAGGTTCCATGAATCTGCTCCTCCAGAGGCTGGTGGGTCAGTCCAAATGGGCTTCAAATTAGAGATGGAGTGAGTGGAATGGGATGCTTCCCATACAGGCCTCTGAAACATGCACGAATGATAGAAGCAGTGAGACAACATGGTGAACAGAGTGCCAGATATGGAGTCAGGCACACCTGAGTTTGAATCCTGCTGCAGACATTCACTGACTGGGTGAGCCTGGGCAAGTCACTTGTCCTCTCTGTGCCTCAGTTTCCTCATCTGTAAAATGGGGACAATAAAGGTACTCACTCCTCATAGAATGGTGAGGATCGAATAAAATAAGGAGTGTAAAGTGCTTTGAGACCTAAAACAGTACAGAAATTCTAGCTATCATCATCAATTATAAATGGTGCTCTAACTAGTTATTAATGAAACAGTATCTAGAAAGAGCAGGCAGTAATAATAATTCTATTCAGAAACACCCAGAATATGGGTAACAAAGTTAACTATAGATTTTTAGTTCAAGAAGATTGGTATGACCTCATAAAATAAAACCAGGCCCTGTTGGAGGTGATGTATGACTAGAGACTATGGCAATGGAAAAGTTTGCCTTATTCAAGAGGGACAGATTAGATCAAAAGGGGTGCTGAAATAGCAGCTTCTATCAAGAAGATATATTCCTATGGAGAAGCCCAGAAGCTGGGTCACAGAGGGCAGGATGGAGAATGTCTTGGGGGAAGTCTGAAGGGAGGATAATCAGAATTGATATTGTGGTGGGAGTGGATCATACTCTTCTGGCCATCAGGAGAAATTAAATGATGAGTTCAAGAAGATCACAAAGCTGCCATAGAGACAGGATACAGCAGACAAGGGTAGCTCCATCCATCTAACTGGGCGTCTGTTGGAGTTCTCTCATGGCTTAAAGGAGAGCAGCTGAGAAATTCTCAGTTTACTGTAATTTCACAATTCATAAGACAGAGAAAATCAAGAGAGGCACTGTCTTTCTCCACAGATGAGATATTAACCTTGCCAAGTCAATGACTATATAGGAAGTATTTATTAGCACAGTGCCTGGCACATAGTAGGCACCACTGTATTAATAAGGACTGGGGATAAAAGAAAGGCAAAACCAAAAATGACTGACACTTTGGGAGGAATAATAATAACACTTTGGGAAAATAATAAAAATTCTGACTAGTCTTGCTGCCTCAAATCTCTTCTCACTCCAATCTTTCCTCCACTGAGCTGAGGGTCTGATCATGTCAGCCTCCCCATCACTCTCCTATTAATTCTACAGTGGCCATTTATTATTTCTGGATCAAATATAAACCCTCTTGTTTGACATTCTTTATGGAAGAGATGATGCTTGAGATAGGCTTTGCAGGAGGGGTTGGATTTTAAAAGGAGGAGGACAGAGTAGGGAGGGGGCATCCTAGGTGGGTCCCTGGAGACTGAACTGCAGAAGTATATAGAGGACAATAAATTGTGCAGTTTGTGTATATGTATGAGTGTTTGTGTGTGTGGGGGTGGTATTTAGTGCTTCCACTTGTCTGGGCTCAGGGTCATCATGTACCTGCTCCTAGTCAGCACAGTGATTAGAGTACTGGTCCTAGAGTCAGGAAGACCTGAGTTTAAATCTGACCTCAGACACTTACTGATTGTATGACCCTGGGCAAGTCACTTAACCCTATTTACTTCAGTTTCCTAAACTATAAAGTGCTGATAATAATAGCACCTATATCCTAAAGTTGCTTTGTAATTTGAAGATCTTCCTTGCCCCTTAACAGGCCTAATTTAATCACATGGAGCCTGTGGTAGGAGGAGTTTACTGAATGGGTGGAGCAGGAAATGTTCAGATCAGTTAAAATTGAGGGAGGAGAGGACAAAGGTAAGCAGACAGCTAGGATTGTGAGTGTTTGTTTGTGGGAAGGCCCGAGTAGGGAGAAGGCTTTGTGATGTTGTTTCTTCCTACAGTGATAAGTATATTAACTTTGTTGCTATACTAGATTCAGTTTTCTGGTGTTGGAATTTGGCTTTCTGGTATCTGAATAAATGTTTTGCTTCTGTCTTCTATATGGAGAGTCTCTCTGCAATTTAGAACTATGCATAGTAGCCATCGGTGCTGTGAATATTGCCTTGGTGATACATTTGCACATATCAGGTCCTTAATAAATGCTGGTTTCCTTCCTTCATAACCAAGGTCCTTTCTACCTTTCTAGCCCTCTTACCATACACCTCTTCATATTCTTTAGGATCAAACTACATTGTCCTACATAAAATTCCTGGAACATAACACTCCAAATCCCCCATCTCTGTGTCTTTACTCTGGTTTTCCACCACACGTAAAATTACTTGCAGTCTACCCTCTGTCTTTTTAGTTTTACTGGCTTCCTTCAGTTCCCAAAAATTTTACCTTCTGTAGGAGGTCTTTTCCCAGGCTCCCCAGATGCTAATGCATCCCTTTTCAGATTGCCTTAATCTACTCTAGGTGTATTTTCTATTTAAATAGTTATTTACATGTTTCACCATTAGAATGGATACTCCTTGAGGGTAGAGGCCTTTCTGGTCTTTTTTTTTTGGTATCTACAATCTTTAGTATACTACCTGCTAAATAGCATGCTACTACTTACCCTTGATTACTGATAAATCTATGCCATCATAGAGTTTGTGATTGGGAAGTGGCGTATACTTTGGAGTATATGACTGTAGGAAAATGGGTTTCTAAAAAAGGGTTTCATGGCCTAAGATTCTTTAGGGAAAGTTGGTTCAAGAGAAATAGGCTATTCTTAAGGAAGACACTTTAATGATTCAAAGGACAATAGATTTAGAGCTGAAAGAGACCTTGAAGGTACTCTAGGCCACTCCCACTGAGGCCCAGAGAGGTGAAGAGATCTGTCCCATAGTTGGTTAAGTAGCAAAGGTAGGATGTGAACCTGGGTCATCTGATCCCAAAGCTCATCTTTGTTACTCTTAGAAATTATATCTAGGCCAGGGGTGGGGAACTTGCAGCCTCAAGAGTCACATATGGCCCTCTAGGTCCTCAAGTGTAGCCCTTTGACTGGATGGGATGCACTTGAGGACCTAGAGGACCACATGTGACCTTAAGGCTTTGGGTTTCCCACCCTTGAATGCTTGGCCAATTATTTCCTTACATATATGAAGAAACTGTGGACCAGGGAAGCGTGACTAGCTGACGTCCTCCAGGTAGTAGCTAGCAGAACCAGAATCTGAACCTAGTATCTCTGACTCCAAATACCGCTGTATTCTTTCTACTACAACTGATTTTTATTGATAAAATAAGCTATCTAGTGAGATATATAGGCCTACATAGGGAGTACAGTCAGTATGTAGTAGTGTGCATAGAGTTTTGGGCTTGAAGTCAGGAAGTACTGAATTCGAATTTGGCCTCAGACACTTATTAGTTGTGTGACCTTGGGAAAATCAATGACTGTTTGCCTCACTTTCCTTATCTATAAAATGGGGATAATAATAGCAGCTATCTGGGGTTTTGTGAGGATTGAAGAAGAAGCAGTGCTTGACATATAGTAAAGAGCTATATCAATATTTGTTATTATTATTATTATTAACTATTATTATTATAATATATGCACATGCACTTATATAGTACTTTGTGAACCTTGAAGCTCTATATCAATACTAGCCATTGTCATCATTATTTTTATCTCAGATTTTAAAAGGTCATTTTCCAGAGATGGAGGCAAAGACAGCTAACTCAGTACAAATGTAAAAGAGTTGGAGATTCCTGTAATAATGTCAGGCTACACTCCTAAGTAACGTGTTTGCAGTCAGTGCTAAAGACAACAGAAGGAGCATTTTTAGCCACATCAAAGATAAGAAGATCAAAAAAAGGATGCTTAGAGTAGATGGGATGAGAATGGATGAGGAAGAAGGCAGGAATACTTAACCACGATTCAGTTTCTAGTTTCTTTATCAAGGAAAGAGTTTTAAATTTAGTAGTGTAGAACAAAAATTCCTTAAATGGCATTGTAACCCAGAATCAATAAGAGGGCACCGCAGGCATCCCTATTGTTAACTATTGGTGACAAGGGAAAAACTGGAAAAGGAAAAGATGCCACAGAAATTGAGATGGGTCACTGTTGCTGCAGTTTTCATAGAAGGGAAAGAGGGGGTTTCTTCAAACTACAGGGCAGATAGTTTGACTTCCTGGCAAAACTCTAGAACACATTATTAAAGTGACTGTTTGTGAGTACTTTGAAAAGGAAGTAGCGATCATTCAAGCCATCAGGAGTTCTTTAAGAAAAAATCCTTTCAGGCTAATTTATAAGAATGGGATTTTTGGTCTAGTAGATCAGACGAATGATTTGGACATTTCTGAAAGGCATTGAATGGAATATTTCATAAGATTCCTGTGGATTGGATGATAAGATATGGATTATATTGTATTATAGTGTGGTAAATTCAGAACTAGTTGAATGACCAGAACCAAAATGCTGATATTATCGCAATTATAACCTGGTGGGAAATCTTTAATGGTGGCTGTTATTAGCTCTGTTCTGTTCAACATTTTCAGTCAATGACTCAGATGGAATTTAATAAACATAAAACCTTTTGGTGACATATAGCCAAAAGCAATAGCTAATATGTTAGGTAATAGAATTTGAATCCACTGGGTAGGATAATGGACCAAATTTAATAAAATGAAACTTAATAGATTTAAATATTACATGCTACCTGTGGGTTTTTTAAAAAATCGACTCTGCAAGTACAAGATGAAGGAAATGCTAGGTAAGTAGTAGTTCAGATGATAAAGGTCTTGGTGTCTGAATAGATTGAAAGATGAATCAGTCAACTGTGTGCACCTCCACTACACTCTGAGAGACCCATAGTTTCAGTGATGTGGGTTCTCCCTTTGCTAAGTATACCCAAAGCATATCTGTAGCTTACCCCATTTGATTCTTGTCCTTGAATTTTCATAAGGTAACTGCCCATTTTGTTAGAGAGATTCCTCAATCTATTTATTATTTTGTGGATAGCCTTCAGGATACCCACTATGGTACCTTGTTTCTGAAACATGATGAAGTATCACATGACAGTTGAAAATCCCGATGTAATTTTAGGCTTTTTTAAATTAATTTTTTGTTTATTTTTAGTTTACAGGATTCAATTCCATAGTTCCTTGAGTTTCAAATTTCCCTTCCCTCCCTCTCCCCACCCTCCACAAAGGCATATAGTCCAGTATAGGATCTGCAAATACTTTCACATTAGACATTAGTCAGGTAAGGTGTATTGTACTAGATGGAATGAAAAATGTTAAAGAGAAAATAAAACCAAACAATGAAAAGAAAAAGATCAAGTAGTTTGCTTCCATCAGGATTCAAACTCAATTCTTTCTGGTTATTTCTCTGGATGTAGGCATCTTTCTCTTTCCTGAATCTTTTGGGATTGACTTATATCACTGCATTGCTGAGTAGAGTCCAGTCTGTCATAATTGTTCATCACACATATGTTGTGTCTGTGATTGTATACAAATTTCTCCTGGTTCTACTCTTCTTACTCAGCATCAGTTTGTATAAGCCTCTCCAGGTAAATATGAAGTCTGCCCACTCCTCGTTTCTTATAGCACAATAGTGTTCCATTACATGCATATACCACAACTTGTTTAGCCATTCCCCAATTGATGGGCACCCCTTTAATTTCCAATTCTTTGCAACCACGAAAAGAGCTGCTATAAATATTTTTGTACATATGGGTCTTCCTCCCACTTCTATGATCTCTTTGGGATATAACCCTAGAAGTGGTATTGCTGGGTCAAAGGGTATGAAATTATTTATAGCCCTTTGGGCATAATTCCAGATTGCTCTCTAGAATGGTTGGATAAGTTCACACCCCACCAGCAATGCAATTTTAGGCTTTCTTAACAGAAATAGTGTATCCAGAACAAGAGAGGTAATCATTTTGCTGTCCTTGGGTCTGGTCAGATGACATCTTAAGCACTATATGCAATTATGGATACCACATTTTAGGGAAGGCAAGGCAATGAGTATTTAATAAGTGATTATTATGTGGTAGGAATTGTGCTAAGTACTAAGGATAAAAATATAAGCAAAAAGAGAATCCCTTCCCTCAAGGAGCTTACACTCTGAGGTAGGAGGCTAATATATAAAAGTGAGCTGGAAAGCAGAGGAGCAGAAAGGAGAGACGTTTCCCCTGTGAGGACATGATCTTAGAGCATAGCTAGGAAGGAAATGAAGGATCCCTTCTCCATGAAATGGAGGAAGCCCTAGCAGGAACAATGACAAGCTAGACTACATCCAAGGGATGATGATCAGGATGGTGAAGGGACTTGCCATACAACAATTGCTTGAAGAAACTATGACAGTTTAATCCAGAGAAGAATTTTAGCCAAGATTTTCTCAGTGTCTTCAAGTATTTCAAGTGCTATATTGTGGAAGAAGGATTAGATCTGCTTTTGTAGCCCTAGACTCAGGAATTAGGAGTCATGTGTGAAGCTCCTGAGAGGCAGATTTGGGTAAAGAAAAACCTTCCTACGCACTAGAACTGTCCCATAGTGGAATGGACTGACTTGGGAGACAGATCAATGCTACTGGATGACTTCAAGCAGATACTGGAAGACCACATATTGGGACATATAAGAGGGAGCTTTCTTGTTTAGATTGGGGTTGTACTTAGATACCTAAGTCAGCTTAGGTCCAAAACCATTGAGTGTAGTGGACTAGAGGAGGTGCTGAATATAGTCTAACCTTGCGTGCAGTTGAGCCAGGAAGAGGTGGTCCAGCTGTCACTTCTGCTGGGTGGTAGCTGTCATGGAAGAGAAGAACATTAGAGCAAGATGGAGGAGAAGAGGCTGATAGTATTCACTTCTTCCATATCTCCACTTTGGGTCAAAGTACAATGACTTTTCTTATATTTGTTGATTTGTGGCAAACTGGTTTCTGCATCTAAAACCTATTGATTATTTAACTCTTAGATATTTCTTGGGTATTTCAAAGTATATTTTCTCCTTAGATGCTCTCAGCTATTAGCAATTTATATTCTTTTATTATATTCCCTTCTAACTTCCTATAGTTTTAAAATTAATATTTTTTAAATACATCCCTGGATGTAGGCTACTGCATCCATCCTACTCCCCCTCTGTCTTTTGTTGGATGCTGGGAGGAGATTGTTGGATGTTGGATGAGATTGCTTCTAGCTTATCTCCATCAGCACTTGTAGCCTTAGTAGAAGTAGTCATTCCATGTTAACAGATTCTCAGGCAAGAATCCTCCCTTCTGTGTGGCTGAGAGATTTCCCTCTCTTCCTAGTCTTTACCCCTTGAAGTTTTCACAATCTTTCTACCTACAGTAACATTTATTTATTTACTTTTAAATAAACAAATGCTTTATTAACTTCTGGTTTACATCATTCATTTCCACCAGATTATGAGTTACATTTTTTCCCCCATTTTTTCCCTACCCACCACCCCAGAATAGCAGTCCCACTAGATATCCCCTCATCCAACAGTAACATTTAAATAGTGATTGGACACATACACACTAGACTTAATTAATGTCTGTATTGTTGCATTTATATATTTTTTCTAATTGTTAATGGGCATACCTGCCAGCTTCCATACATAGTACCATGGATTACACTAATTAGAATTGTGATAAAAATAATTCCTTTGACCTTTCTTTCCTACTCATCTGTGGGGTTGAGTAGCAGAGTGGCAATATTATACAGTGGTTAGATAATTAGCCTAGAAGCCAGAAAGACTTGAGTTCAAGTGTAGGACTCTGGGACATACTGGCTGTGTGCAGACCGCTGGGCAGACCACTTAACCACTCAGTGCTCCAGGCCAGTCTTTAATATTGTAAGTTGTAGAGAAGGTGCCAACTTGCATGGGAGAAGGTGTTTCCTCACCTGAGACTTTCTTAAAGTAATGAAATCACAAGTCTAGTCCATATCCTAATTTTTATCCCTATCTCTTTCTCCTTTTGATGCAACTTCCTTGGACTTGTAGGTCAGGTGGACTTCTTTATGGTCTTTTCTTTCACATTCTATTGGATTCAGCTCTTTCCCTCTCACTTCTCTTTGCCAATTCCCACAGATATCTCTCCCCTAAGCAAATTGGGAGTAAGGATCATTTCATTCTTTGTATTTGGAATCCCTCACCTAGCACAATACCTGATGAATCATTGCCATTTGATGCTGATTGATTTTACACCAGATCCGTCTAGGACCAACTATACAGAAGGAAGCAATGGTCACCCCTGTACTGTAGTGGGTGACTGTAAGGCCCATCTGTATCTGATTATACCACATAAGACAACACCTCCGATGTATCCTATCCCATAAACTCTTCAGGTAATAATTAATATACTCTTGTCAATGCCCAGTTTACTCAGTTTCATGTTGTATAGAAAATTGCCATTCTGTTTTTTTTTTCTGGATAGTAGCAAGTTAAAAAAAACCTAACAAAATAAAATAATTTTATTTAATAAAAGAAATTATAGTACAGTGGAACATAATTTCCTTTCTTTTGAAATAAAAATATAGTCCTTTGAATTGAATTTCTTTTGTGTGCCTATAGAATCAGTGAAGGAAAAATAAATGTTTTTATTAACTTGAATCAACTTAATGCCTAGAATGATAGGTTCTTGCTACTTGCACTTAATTGCTTTTTACTTAGAAGCACAACTCCCCATAATCAGATATATCACTGAATTCTAAAGTTCTAATTCTTGACATTTTGAAGGTGACATAATTATCTTTACCCTGACCTGAGCTGATTGTCTATCATAGTGATTTAGGGAAAAAAATCAGAGATGAAGGCCAAGCTACATGTAGGGAAGTAAAGATGAAAGCTGAATTTCAGAAATTACAGCCTGACAGATGATGAGAAATTGGTTTTTGCCATTTCCTCATCTCCAAATTTAAAATGAATAATGTGCATACTTGATTCTAAGTTTCAGGTTATGGTTAATTGGCAGCACACATCTTCTATTGAGAAGATTGTCACCTTATTCCCTATCACCTATTGTCAGATGCTTATTAGTTATTTAATAAAGCAGATAAATAATTAGCAGAAGGCCCCAGTAGTTGATAACTTTGGCTAATTGCTGTAGGATGTGTTTGTGATGCACTAGTTGAAAAGAGATGCTTTGATTAATTGAAATTAGAATGTGTGTGTGTGTGTGTGTGTGTGTGTGTGTGTGTGTGTGTTCCCTTCCTCTACCCTCTCTTAATCTTACTGTGGAATGGAATTTTAAATGTAGAAAGGATTTTAAAGATCATTTAGTCTCACCCCCTCATCTTTATAGAAGAGAAAACTGAGACCCAGAAAATTGGAGTGATATGGCCAAAGGCTCACAGCTAATTATAAGCACAGCCAAGACCCAGGTCTCTGATCCCATTGAGACCTCATATCATGCTCCGTATAGTTCTGATATCAGAAATACCTCTCCTGATAGATTTTCTCTGTGCATCGAATATCACTGGCCACTGAAAATGGAAGGAGAGATACAGATCTCACAAAAGGACTGCTTTTCCTGTAAGCATTTCTTGGTATTAGAAGAATAACACAGTTTTTCTATATTCTCTGTATAATGAGAAAGAGATTTTTTTACCAACTGTGATCTTAACAGGAAAAGAAGATGTCTCTGTTTAAGACATTAATATCATTCTTGATCAGAATTTTTTTATTATTACACATTTATGGGGTGAGGTGGTATCTTACTTTATGTGAAGCACACTGTGACATATCTTAAGCATGGAGCTAAGAAATGTGGAAATGGATTTCTGTCCTAGTAATTGGGGCATGGAAATATTGACTAGAGATGAACTAGACAATATCCATTTTTACCTGTCAATTACATTCAATAATCTCTTCCCACATGTGGCACTGGGCATGATGACTCTTGGCTAACAGAGAATAACTTTGCATAATTAAAGGCTATTTTATCTCTCTTCCTCCCAGCTCACTAGCACAGGACACTGAATATTTTTTCTCTTATTTTGGGTAGGATCTGGATGTGGTTTTTCATCAGTCTAGGGAACTGCTGTTCACAAAACTCTGACAGGTTTTCAACTGATCTGTAAGTTATAGTCTTAGAAAGTCTGCTGGAGGCCCTGAGAAGTTATATATAGATGATTGCAGATAGGATTTAGATATAAATAGGATTTGAGCCTAGTTCTTTCTGACTTCAAGGCTTACCCTTTATCTATATGGCAGTAGCCTCTTCCACTGCCCATATAGGTGCTTAATAGATATTTACTGATTGCATGAGTTGAAATAAAAAGGCATGGTCTCCATCCCAAAACCTTATGAATAGGCATTACAGTGGTAGTGGGTATGCTCTGGCTCATTCTCCTACAGTCACATCAGCTACATTACCACCCCAGACTTCTCAGAATACCCTGGGGATTTAAGTATTTTTGGCTTTAGTCATTGACTTTAGGTCCTACTGGCTGTATTCTCTCTACTATTAGATGCCAGTGACAGACTAGTTCCATTAAATCACTTAATTTTGGTTAGCTTTTACAAAGGAATATTTACTTTGGAGATATGCAAAGAACAAAGAACAGAGATTTCTCCCCATGACCTAGGAGCTCAATCTTCCCCAGCACCATCTTTGTCCAGGGTTAAAGTGGTTAACTCCTAGCTCAGTTTCTATAAAGCATTGGCCACATCAAGTTCACTGTCATATGTGGTATGACTGCTGAGTGAATCCTTAAGTTTAGTTTCCAATACCTTCACTTGGGAAAAGAAGAAATGCAGGTGCCAAGGACTGAGGGCCATCCCTCAGGGCCACCTGGCTTGATGAGAAGGCCCCAAGGCTTCTTCTTTTCTAGCTTTGATGCTGTCCATAGAGTCAAACATAGCCAAACAAAATCTTTTAAAGAAGTGACTAGCAAACTAGATGTAGTTAAGTAATGTCTGTGCTTGCTCTGTAGTCTCTCCAAGGCCTTTCCCTTCCACATCATCATGACTTTCCTAGAAGTAGGTTCCCCAGCTTTTCTAAGTAGGGAGATGCTGTCCAAGAAAGCCACAGAATTTGGTTACACAAAGAATAATTTTAGTATCTTAAATAGACTCTGGGCCCCCAAATAGCTTTCCAAATGGTCATTAATAATGAAACTTTTACTACTAAATGTTTGTTCCTAGAATGTATGCTCATCGAGGGCAGGGACTATGTTTTTGCTTTTGTTTATATGTCCGTTTCTCTCTCCTGTTCCCCTCAAGTTCATAGCACTGTGCCTGACACATTGTTTAATGCTGGGATTTAAACCTAGGTCTTCTTATTTCAAATCCTGCTTTCTTTCCATGGCAGCAGGTCTTAGCATGTTATTTCCATGCACAAGAAGCTCCAATGACTGCCTTTTGCTTCTAAGATGAAAATACAAACCCCTGTGTTTGGCATTTAAAGTCCTTTGTAAACTGATTCTAGCCTGCCTTCACAGGGTTACTGCACATTTCAGGATCATTGTCCTTCTGACACTGTGATTTACACTTCAGTAATATTGGTCTTCTTACTTGTTTAGTGACATTCCATTACCCATCTATATATGCCATTGCACTGATTGTCCTCCATGCCCATAATGTGCTCCCTTTGCTCTTCTCCCTCGTCTCCGTGCTTCTGGAGGTCACTAGCTTTCTTCATAGAAGCTACCTTGGTACAGTTGAGAGAGTCCTGCCTCTGAAGTCAAAGGACTTGCTTTCCATGAAGGAAGGGAATAAATTGGAGTTTTTGGAAGAAACATTCTCCCCAGATAAACTTCTGAATCCAAAGAAAGTAAACTTTGGGGTATACATTTTAACAGGACGAACAAGAATTTTGTCTTTCTTGTTGAGTCATTTCAGTTATGTCCAACTCTTCATGACTCCCTTTGGGGTTTTCTTTTCAAAGATACTGGAGTGGTTTGCAATTTCCTTCTCTGGTTCATTTTACAGATGAGGAAATTGAGGCAAACAGGGTTAAGGGACTTGCCCAGGGTCACACAGCTAAGTGTCTGAGGCCAGATTTGAACTCAGGAAGATGAGTCTTCCTTGACTTCAGGCTCTGTACTCTATTTACTAACACCTAAAATTATTGTATTGTAAAACAGGCCTCTATGATTTTAGAGACTTCTGCCAATACAGGGAATTCTGTTAAAACAGAGAGAAATGCACTTCCCACAGAAATGTACATGAGCCTTAGCAACTCCTGCGGCCCCAAGGCTTACGCATGTTCCCCGTTTCCATTCTGCCATAGAATGCTGCTGATTTACTAGCTATTCTAAAAGATCCTAATATGCTATAAAAGCCCTACAAAGACGGAGCCACTGCTAACCTAAGCAGGTTTTCCTATTGCGCTAATAAATTCGTTTTCCTTTCAGTATGAAAGTCCCTTCTTGACCCCCAGTCTGGAAGGTGAATGTCTCTCTAGGTTCTCATAGAACCCATTCTGTGAAACTCTTACTTCCTTCTCTCCTCTTCTTCCTCTATAGGGACACCTTGAGGAGAGGGATTTTGTCCATATCCACAGAGCCTCACACAGTGGCAGGCTCATAGTAGGTGCTTAATAAATACTTGTAGAGTGAATGAAGATGAACTAATTTTAGAAAACAACTCCTCTATGCTCCCCCCACCTTAATTTTACCATATGGGCTGGGGTATATGGGGTGTTTAAGGAGGACTAAACACCTGTGGTGTGAGGGCCAGCTAACCCCTTTTCGGGGCTATTCATCCACCTTTGGTGTCTACTTGGCACTCAACTCACTAGGCCTCAAAGTCCTAGGTAAGTTAGGGAGGTGTCTACCCCCAATATGAGAACACTTCCCTGTTGGAATTGGTAGATGAGAACAGTTTGTTCCAATGGCCATGAAGGTAGCTGAAGCAGGCATTGTGGAATGTTTAAAACTTGGTCAGATATTGAAGATGACAAAGTCATTCACTGCATTCCAGGCAATCACCAATCAACTTGACTTTTGTCTTGGACTTCAGTGACCCTGGAAGAGAGAGAGAGAGAGAGAGAGGCTGATAACTTCATGAAACTCTGACGCTTTTTAAATCTAATTCACACTCAAGTCAAGACATCACTCCATGAATGTCACTGGTCCTCTTTGAAAATGAAGGGCAAACCACCACCACCATCATGACCACCATCAACATGTGCTTCTGTCATTTTGAAACACTCAGGATAAGGGGAGTTAGGAAAAGGATGCAGCAACCCAAGGAAACAGAGCAAGGAACAATGACGGGGTGGAACAAGGATGATTTGTCAATCAGTATTAGCTGAGCTTTTACAACATGCTTCTTCTCTGCTTTCAGCAAAGCCAGGAGAGGGACTTGACTGTATCCTCTGTCATAGATCATAAATGATGCTATAAGGGAGCTGAGAGGACATGTAATTCAACCCCCAAAGGCCCAGGGAAATAAAATGATTTGCCTAGTGTCATATAGGAAGTAAGAATTAGTGGCAGTAATTGAAGTCGTGTCCTCTTCAGCCATAGTCACTGCTTTCCCCATAGTATTAGGCTGTATTCCCTTAGGGATGGACCTTGGCGGCAGAGTTGTTTTGGGTTTTTTTTTTTTTTGCTTTTTGGAGGGCAATTGGGCCTAAGCAACCTGCCCAAGGTCACACAGCTAGGTTTTTTGTTTGTTTGTTTGTTTGTTTTTGTTTGTGTGTGCATTAAGTGTGTGAGGCCGGATCTGAACTCAGGTCCTTCTGACTCCAGTGCTGATGCTCTACTCACTGCACCACCAACCGCCCTGTCAGAGTTGTTTAATTAAATTACACTTAGCTTCCCCTAAGCTCCTTCAATTCCACTCCATCCCATTCCATCCCATGCCATCCCATTCCATTCCATTCTTTTCCTCACCTTACTGAATGATGAGATGCACTGAACGACAACTTGATAACATTCCTCTTACTAAACTGTTTATCATTGCTTCTTGTATCTGTTTCCTCAATGATTTATTAGAAGTGAGTATTTTGCTGCAAGTCATTTTCCTAGTTGACTCTCAGTAAAACCTTCCAGTACTGTGCTGAGGCTGCTTAGCTATCAGTCAGTCTGACCTATCCTGTTTCAAGGAAGAAATATTTTAAAAATGGATTTAAGAAAGTCTAAACTTAAATATGAAATTAAATGGGCATTTCCATATACATAGTAGAAAAGAAAAAGCAGATAGCACATGAAACCGTAATACTGTATTATGTGTAGCTTGTTTTTCTTTTAGAAAATATATAATCAATTTGACATGTAATTTTCTAGACGGTCCTGCTAGTTTTTGATTAGTTCTGACTTTCCTTCTACTTTCTTCTTAGTATTTTAAAATAAATGCTTTGATGACTTAATTTCCTTTTCTAAAGTGCTTTGCACAATGCCTAGTGCATAGCAGGTGCTATGCAATGCAAGTGATTATTTTTCCTTTAATTTTTTGGGTTACATTATCTCTAGGCTTTTCCTCGCCTTATTTCTCTTGTATATCCCTTGTAACAAATGTATACATTAAAGCAAAACCACTGCTTACATTGACCATATCTGAAAATGTGTATACCATTCAGCACTTTGAGTTCATCACCTTTCTATCAGGAGAAAGGTAGTGTGCTTTATGGTTCATCATCTCATTGATCAGAGTTCTCAAATCTTGCAAAGTTCTTTACAATTGTGTCAACTGTTCTTCTAGTTCTGCTAATCTTACTTTCTATCACTTCATAACAAGTTTTCCCAGATTTCTCTGAAACTGTCCCTTTTGTAATTTCTTATGGTGCAATAATATTCCATTATATTCATATACCATAATTTGTTAAGCCATTCTTCAATTGATGAACACTCACTCAG
Organism: Gymnobelideus leadbeateri; assembly: GCA_011680675.1. NCBI lineage: Eukaryota > Metazoa > Chordata > Mammalia > Diprotodontia > Petauridae > Gymnobelideus > Gymnobelideus leadbeateri. The sequence goes on from WOXC01005770.1 coordinate 108,390, forward strand.
TTTCCACCTCTTTGTTCTAACAAAAAGAGCTGGTAAAAGACATTTTTTGCACATGTGTTTCAAGGAAAGAATCTACAGTAGGAGTGCTGGATTTCCAGGGACCATGTCTCTGGTCCAGACACACTAGGAAGGAGCACATATTGGAGATCTAAGCATATGATGACGCAAGAGGAGGCATCTGATGATAGAGGTGGAGATGAGAGAATAGGGTGGACTACCCTTCAGCAGACACTTCCCCAGTGCAGAGGTCCTAATATGTCCTCTCGCATTCAACCCCTTGTTTTACAGATGAGGAAACTGAGGCACAGAGTGCCATTAGTGAATTTTCCCCCTGAGTCTTCATTCTTTTTCATCTCTCTGTCTCATTTGACACAGCTGACTACCCTTTCTATTGGGCTACTCTCACCTGCCTGAGTTTTCATGACATCCTTCTCTCATGATTTTCTTCCTTTCTGTCCACTATGTCTGTCTTAAGGTAGTCCGAAGTGCATTAGCCATCTTGTATCCTCTCAGAAATTAGAGGCTACATCTTTTTGATGGATTCATGTGCCATCTCCTATATGTGAACGTACCCAAAGGTCCTATTTTAGGTGTTCTTCTCTCTCTGCGCCCTCTTTCTTGGTGATTTCACTTGATTCCTTTGGATTCATAGTAAATATATCACCTCTCCCAAGAGAGGTGTATTTTAAGACTCATCTCTTATTCTGTAATGAAAGACTATTTTTATCTTGAATACTCTCAGATCAAGGAACAAATAGGGGAAGATTTCTGGGGGCAGGATTCCAAGGCCCTCCAAACCAGTGGTTGCCTGTTCTTCCCATAGAAATCAGAGCAAAATTCCCTTTTTTAAAGTGCAAAATAAATGTTCCTAATGTCTTTGGAAAATGCCCTTATAAGAAGACTCAAAATGCCTTCACTTTCTGTATGAATTGCCAAGTAAACTCCAAAGGAATCCATTTACTTAATCATTTAATGATTTCTTCCCCTCTCCCCATTCCCTCAAGTGGATCTGGGTTCATTTTAAACTGAAGATCCAATAGAAAATCCTCTAGTATCTAATCAGTGCTTTCTGTGGTAGATACCTAAGGCAATCCTTTGCGACACAGAAAGTATTCTTAGAGCTCTGATTGCAAGCAGCTGGGCTTTCATTCCCTTCTTTGCCCCCTCCTTCCTGGTGATTGATCAGCATGACTGTAAAGAAAATGGAAATAGAACTGACTTAGGAGTCAGCTAGTCAGTCATAAATTAACTGTGTGACCTTGTCTATGTCACTTTCCTTTTCTGTGACTCATTCCATTGCTGTGACTAATTTCCTTTTTTCCGTGGCCCATTCTGTGACTCACAGTCATTTTCTGTGACTTCTGCAAAATGAATAAAATTCATAGCAGCTGGCATTTATATAGTGCCCTGAAATTTACAAAGCACTTAAAATATCTTCTCCCATTTGGTTCTCATAACACCTCTGTAAAGGAAGCACTACAAGTATTATTTGCTTCCCATTTTATAGATTAGGAAACTGAGGGAGAGAGAGATTAAGTCACTTGCTCACATCACACAGTATCTGAGAATGGATTTTAACTTAGATCTCTCTTGTACCTCTAGGTCCAATATTTCTACTGATCATGTCACTCAGTAGATATAGGGTCTCCTTATCGCCTCTCAGAGTAAAAATAATGGGTCTCCTTATTGCCTCTCAGAGTAAAAATAAATGAATATAGTTGGCATTTAAAACCCAAGGGGCAACTAGGTGGCAGAGTAGATAGAGCACTGGACCTGGAGTGAGGAAGACTCATCTTCATGAGTTTAAATCTGACTTCAGACACTTACTAGCTGTGTGACCCTGGGCAAGTCACTTAACCTTATTTGCCTCAGTTACCTCATCTATCAAATGAGCTGGAGAAGGAAATGACAAACCACTTCAATATGTTTGCCAAAAAAACCCCCAAATGGGGTCCCAAAGAGTCAGATATGACTGAAATGACTTAACATTTTGAAGCCCATTACAATTTGGCCGTTGCCATATTACAGATATCTTTCCTTCATATACCTTATGGTTCACTCAGACTATTATTCCTCATGAAGGGTGCTTCATTTCCCTTTTACATGCCTTTTTATTGGCTAATCCTCATCCCTGGAATGCATTCCTTTACCATCTTTACCTCTTACATTTTCTAGTTTTTTTTTTCCATATTCAGCTCAACTTTCATCTTTTACATGAAACCGTTCTTGAATATTCGAGCTATTAGGGCACTCCCTAGCAAAATCACCTTGTATCTGTTTTGTATATAATATATATGTATGTGTATGTATATCTATTAATTTATCTTTCTATGTATCTCTATAGCTATGTATATCTATCTATGCCTGTCTATCTATCTATCTATCTATCTATATGTACCTACCTATTTATGTTGTCTCCATTTGTAGAATGGAAACTTCTTGAGAGCTGAGACTGTTTCATTCTTGTGCCTATGATGTGAGTAATAAATCCTCATTGATTGATATACCACACTTTCTCTCCAAGTTTGTCTAGGTGGCCTCAAAGAGTTCAACCAGTTCCAACATACTAAGGTTAATTCTAAGATTCTATGATTATTCCTTGTGCCTTACCAACCATAGCATAAACTTTGGAAAAAGGCTGAGTGCTGGTGGTGAAGTTGCTAAAGGACCAAGGGAAATGTGGCAGTTTCTTTGATTTTCTTGGAGAGTTAAGTTGCAACCAATCTAACATGCCATTTATTTAAAAATAAAAACAACAACAAAGAACAGAACAAAATACGAGAAACAAACAAAAAACCCAGAAGAATACCTCCCTTCCCTGTAATCCATTTTATTGCCGGAGTCTAGATCAGTGGAGCAGTGGAAAGTCAAATCAAGTCAAGGGACATTTATGGGCCAGGCACTATGTTACATTGTAGAGATACAAAGAAAAGCATTAAACTGTCCCTGCCCTAAAGGAGCTCACAGTCTACCAGACGAGCCAACATGCAAACAATTATATACATACAATGCATGGGAACTGGGAAAGGCCTCTTAAAGAAGTTTGGCTTTGAGTGGAGACTTGAAGGAGGCCACAGGTTTAAGTGACAGCCGGTGAAGAGAGCTGGATTTGGAGTCAGGACCTGGCTTCTAAAGCTTTTATTAAGCTCCAACTACATGCCAGGCCCTATGTTAAGCACTAGAAATACAAATACAGGCAAAAAAAAAGACAGTCCCTACCCTCAATGGGCTTATAATCTATTGAGGGAGGGGACAACATTTAACTAATGTGGGGCAATTAGGGCTTTGCTCCAGGTTCTAAATTTAGTGCATGCTGATAGCACTTGCAGTTCCTTGGTGGCCTGGAAATAACAGTATTTAGCATCTAGTTAGTAAGAATAAATAATTAAAATAGATGCTATAGATGGTAGGTTGATGTGAGTGTCTTGAGTGTCTCCTACACCCCCTTCCTTACTAATACACTCCCCGTGTAGGGTCCTCCCCTGTAGCAGTCTGGTTCCAATGTCATGGGGTATTTGCTTCCCTCTACTCCCCATCTCTCTTCCGACTCTCAATGTCATGTTTCTTGTCCCAGGCATGGTTAATGGTACTTTTCCTGCACCCCCATATCCATACTTAGACCTTTACTAACTTTGGGTGATCATATTTGAGTTCTTAGTCCAGTTCATTTTCTTCTACCTTTTAACATTTACCCTGAAGGGTTAGTTACTGAATGGACCTGTCAGTCAGCAAAATCGATGAGGGCTCCAGAGTGAGGAGAAAGAATCTGATCCTTTTCCATCCCTCAGAACTCAAAGGGAAAGTAGAAACAGTTACATCATCCTTCTCAGTCCTCTCCAAATCTGGCCAATGGTAGTATTGATCCTAGCCCTGCCACCACTTAATGATTTTCTAGAAAGGTGAGAAAAGTTTGAAGTAGCTTTGCCCTATCTCAGAAACTGGTGGATTGAAATTAAAAAGAGCAAAAAAAAAAAAAAAAAAGAAATCAATCACCTCCCAAAAGGACCCCTAAAACTCTCTTTTTCCTCTCCAGCTTTAGATTTGACATGGCCCTTAGTCCACTTTTATTATGGATTATTATAATAAAGCTCATTATCCATGGTACTGTATTTAGTTCTGGGCATTGCAGTTCAGGAAGGACATTGATAAGTTCAACAATGACCAAGATGGTGAAGGACTTTGAGTTCATGTCATATAATGATCATGTGAAGGAAAGCAGGAGAGAAGAAGATTGAAGAGGAAAATGACAGCAATCTTCAGGTCTTTGAAGGGCTTTCATACAGAGAAGAGATGAAACTTCTATTTGAAGAGGAACGGGCCAATCAGATGGAGACAATGTAGGGGTAGAGGAGATTTCCAGTGTGAGAAGTGGTCTAAGGATGGAGGGAGCTTCCAGAGTGAAGAGGTTTTTATGGCATAGTAGACAAAGGCTTGGGGAGATGAGTCAGGAATGAGACCTGGAGAAGAACCCTACAGTAATACATATGTATACACACACACACACACACACACACACACACACATGTATTGGAATTGTTTTGACTCTTCTTCTTATTTTGCATTAACAGAGTTCAAACAAAGAAGAAAGGTGATTTCTTTCTGAGACCCACTTAAGGCCTGGAGTCAGGAGAAATATAGGTTTGAAGTCTGCCTATTACACTAGCAAGGTAGCTGGGCAAATAATGAATCAGTCTCAATCTCCTTACCTATATCTATAGTACCTTGACCCTACCTCACTGGATTGTTGTCAGTATCAAATAAGTTAACATATGTAATGCATTTTACAAAGATTAGAATTCCATGCAAATGTTAGCCATTGTCCTACCAGTTTTACAAACGAGGAAAACTAAGGTTCAAAAGTTAAAGGTTAAAGACAAACTTGCTTGTCTTCTTTTTTTTTTACTTAAACAAATGCTTTATTAACTTCTGTTTTACATCATTCATTTCTGCCAGATTTTGAGTTACAATCATTTCCCACCCCCCTTGTTTTTCCCCTACCCACCCTCCCAGAACAGCAGTCCTGCAAGACATCGCTTCCTCCAATCTGCTCTCTCCCCTATCCTCTCCCACACCCCCTTCGACCTCTCCATTAGAGGAAGGTGAATCTTTGTGTCCCAATGCCTGCACATCTTATCCCCCAATTACAAGCAAAAGAGTATTAATAATAGTATTTGTATATATTTGAAACATTTAATCTTAAGACCTTGAATTTCAGATCCATTTCCTTCCTCCCTTGTCACCCATTCCCTCTGGGGAGATAAGTAATTCAGTATATGTTGTACATGTCTAGCTATGCAAAACATTATCATAGTAGATATATTGTACAAGGCTGTTTATAATTCCCTCCCACTCATCCCACCCCCCACCTGGTCCATTCCCCACTTGATCCTGTCCCTCTTCCATAGTGGGTACCTCCAACCTCCCCTCCCCCCAAGGATGCCCTCCCATCCATCATCCCTCCTCTGCTCCCCCTTCCCCCCATTCTGTTGTAGGTTGAGATGTCCCACCTAGTATGTATGTTATTCTCTCCCTGAACCAAATTCAATGAGAATGTGGTTTTGCCTTTTTGCCTTCCTATTCTTCCCCTCCCTTGCAGCCTCTTCCCCTTGCTTCTTCTACATGAGATAGTTTACCCTACCCTGTCTCTCCCCATCTCCTCCTGCCACTTTCCTCTCTCACCTCACAACTTCACCCCTTGAGTATCCTCCCTTCCCAACAAATTCAACCTATGCCCTCTATTCATATAAAACTGTAACCATATATATACACATTCACATATGTATTCATATGACCATACACCCTTCTTCCATTATTTTCATAGTGAGAAAGATATCATCAGTCACAGTTATTGTTTTTCCATATAGGAATGTAAATAGTTCAACTTTGATGAGTTCCTTTTGATTTCTTTTCCCTGATTACCTTCTCAGGCATCTCTTGCTTCTTGTGTCTGGATGTCAAATTTTCTATTCAACTCTGGTTTTTTCCTCAAGAATGCTTGAAAGTCCTCTATTCCCCTGAATGACCATATTTTCCCCTGAAACAAAATACTTAGTTTTTCTGGGTAGGTGACCCTTGGTTTCAATCCCAGCTCTTTTGCCCTCTGGAATATCATATTCCATGCCCTTCAATCCCTCAGTGTAGAAGCTGCCAGGTCCTGGGCTATTCTGATTGTGTTTCCACAGTATTGAAATTGTTTCTTCCTGGCTGCTTGGAGTATTTTCTCCCTGATCTGGGGATTCTGGAACCTGGCTATAATATTCCTGGGAGTTTTCTTTTTGGGATCTTTTCAGGAGGTGATCTGTGGATTCCTTCAACCTCTATTTTGCCCTTTGGATCTAAAACATCAGGGCAATTTTCCTTGAGAATTTCTTGAAGGGTGATTTCTAGCTTCTTTCTTTGATTATGGCTTTCAGGTAGTCCAATAATTTTTAAATTGTCTCTCCTGGATCTATTTTCCAGGTCAGTGGTTTTTCCCATGAGATATTTCACATTGCCATCTACTCTTTCATTTGTTTGGATCTGCTTAACAGCATCTTGATTTCTCATAAAGTCACTAGCTTCCATTTGCTCCAGTCTAATTCTGAAGGAATGATTCTCCTCAGTGAGTTTTTGAGATTCTTTTTCCATCTGGCAAATTCGACTTTTTAAGGCATTCTTCTCCTCATTGCCCTTTTGGGCCTCCTTTGCCATTTGAGTTAGTCTATTTTTTAAGGTGTTGTTTTCCTCAGTCAGGCTGTTGACCCTCATTTCATACTTTTCCTGCATCCTTCTCATTTCTCTTCCAATTTTTCCTCCACTTCTCTTATTTGATTTTTAAAGTCCTTCTTAAGGTCCTCTATGGCCTGTAACCCACTCATGTTTTCCTTTGGGGCTTTTGGAGCAGGACTTCTGACCTCACAGTCCTCTTCCTGCTCCATGCTTCGACCCTCTTTGCCCCCAAAGTAGGAGTCTAGGGTTGCATTTTTCTGTTTAATTTGTTTCCTTTGCCTTGGCATGTTGCTACTTAATTACTTGACTTTTGGGCTTGTTGCCACACTATGTCTTTGGCACCAGATAGGGGAATTTTCGTCCTGAACGTGTTGGGGGGGCAACTTCCATTTCTAGCAAGGTGGAAACCCACCCACAACCTCCACCCCAGATCACAATCCAGATCCAGGGAGGTTAAAGCAAGAGCAATTACCCCCCAAGACTTATCACTGGATCTCCCTACAGTTCACAGGCCAGGAGCTGGAGCTGCCTCTGAAAACTACAAAATGGTGTGTCTCCTCAGCGGCTTCTAGCCCCCAGGGGAGGAAGCTGATGCCTTCCCCAAATACTGGTCCCAAAGTCCATAGGGCACTAACCTCTCACTTTGTCCTAGGCATGTCTATGTTGATAATTCTGGAGTTGCCACAGCTGCTGGTGTTCTGGGGTTTCTCTAGCTGGCTGCTGGCCCTGCTGCCCTGGGGCTAAAACCATGACTCACGTGGACCAGACCTGTGCTCGGCTCCCCACGCTCTGTGTGCTGCCTGCTGCTGGCTCCCAGACTGCTGGGCTGGTCCTTCCTGCAGGGCTGCTGGGCTGTCCTCAGAGGGAGGTTAGCTTCTCTGTGTCATTCTGTGGGTTCTGGGGCTCCAGAAGTTGTTCAGAGTCCCCTTTTACATAGTTTGGAGGAAATCTGGGGGCAGAGTGTCTTGGATGAGCTGTTTCTACTCCGCCATCTTGGCTCCGCCCCCCAGTTCCCTTGCTTGTCTTCTGATACCAGGAAGACTATCTACTATCTACTACCTCATACTACCAGTCATTGCTGGAATGAGTAGGGGCAGGGATTCTAAATATTTTTTGGACCCTTTTGGGAGACTAGAAAATGAATGAACCTCTTCTTAGAATTTTTTTTCTTTTAAGTATACACACACACGTATGTGTATATATATATATATTTTTTCAACATTCACTTTTATAAGATTTTGAGTTCCAATTATTTTTTCTCTCTCCCTCCTTCCTCTCCCCCCTCCCCAAGATGGCAAACAATCTGATATAGGCTGTACATGTACAATCACATTTAACATATTTCCACATTAGTTATATTGTGAAAGAAGAATCAGAACAAAAAGGAAAAACCATGAGAAAGAAAAATACAAAAAACAAAAGAGAAAATAGTATGCTTCAATCTATGCAAAATGATGTTTTAAATGCATAAAATATTTATAATTTAAAGGAAACCAATTGCATAGAAATTCAGGTATTAGCAGATTAAAAAAAAGTTAATGCATGCAAGGTTAAGTACCCTGGGAGTAGAAGTTTCAGATAGTTTGCTGGCCTATCATAAATTCACAGTAGGTAAAGGAAGAAAATTTGGATAGTACAGACCTAGTGGTCCTTTGAAGTGTCTTTGTTCCTTTACCTTGGCATTTGCTGCCTCAGTTCAAGGTGGTACTCTCTTTTTTTTAATAGTCACTGGAGTCTGGATATATTTACTATTTACTCTACATTTACATCCTTCTTTGCAGAAAAGGTACTCAAAAGTGGGGGGAAATGGATCAGCAGAGACCCCATACCAGAAAGGCTGCCCGAGATTTTCAAGTAGGCTGTGTGGAATGTAAATTGTTTATTGACTTTCCCCTGTGTACTGTACAATGTATGCCTCTGTGAGTCTGTGTTTTAAAACCCAATTGAAGCAGTTGTTCTCTGGAAATACCTCCAATGCAAGAGAGATGGTGAGTGATATGGCTTAGAGAATTAATGCACTCAGTTGGTGGCATCTCAGTAAATATAGGGCTGTTTAGAAGTGATCTATTATCTACCAGGAAAAAAAGGTAGGAGTCAAAAATAAAACATTAAATCCATTTTGGAGGTTGCCATCAAAGAAGCACCCTATAGGCAACTTGGTCATAAAGAGTATTAGAAAAAGGCATTTGTTTTCTTTGGGAAAGAGTGGAGACATAAAACTATTTCCTCTATGGAGATAAAACTGCTTTTTTTTAATCTTGAGAACAAAGTAGCAAGAAAGGGACTGACCTAAGGAATAAAAACAAAAAGGACACTCAGCATTTTTGCCAGCAGCAACACTGCTTGAACTAAATAATGTTTCTATGCTCTGCCCAGAAGTTGGGCAAAAGAATAATCCTTTAGTGACTTCAAGAAAATGTTGAAAGCATTTTCAATGCCAATCAAAAAGAGTTGTGATAGATATTGGTGTGAAACCAAGAGCAAATAGCCTTTGGATGAACTGCAGAACAATTGTTACAAAGTGAAATTCTACAAAATCATATAGAAATATATCAGATAATCCCAAAGACCAACAACATTATCATAAGATAATGTATGTTGACATGTGGTGGTTAAATCACGCAAGAAAGGATTATTGCTAAGAGGTGGGCTGTCAGATGAATAGAGGGGATACCATGGGACCATAGGTGGCACACTAGAAGACAAAAATCCAGTGGGACCAGACCGTTGTTTTCTTAGATAGAAGTGGAAGCATGGAGTCCAGGAATGCCAAAGCTAGTATTTAGTAGATCAGTATTCAAGTGGTGTGCTGGATAGATCACTGGGTTTAGAGGCAGGAAGACCTGAGCTCAAATTTAACTCCAACACTTACTAACTGTGTGATCCTGTGCAAGTCATTTAACCACTTTCTGCCTCAGTTTCCCCAACTATAAAATGGGGTTAATAGCAGCACCTGCCTCCCAGGGCTGTTGTGTAGATCAAATGAGATAATATTTGTAAAGTGTTCAGCATAGTGCCTGGCCCACAGTAGGCACTTAATAAATTCTAGTTCCTTCCCTCATTCATGAATGTACATGAGGTCTGTCAATGACTGCTTTCTTGATACTGTCCTCTATGATATGAAAGAAAGCCTCAGACTGGCATGTCTTAGAAATATGTTGATTAGCAATCATTCATTTAATAAACATTTATTAAGTACTTACCATATACTTAAAGCAAAATTCATTATTGGATAGTTCTCCTTGTGATCTGAGAAGATCAAGTCAGTACTAACTTGTTTCTACAACCCAGGAAAAAAAGAAGACAAATATGCCTCTGCCTCAGGATTTCTCTTACTGACTCTTGTGTCTGTGCAGCAGAAAATCCCAGGGAGTCATTTCAACTTATACATGAGAATGAATAAAGATGGAACCCCCAGGAATATAGGAGTTTCCCAGATTCTGTATCCATGTCCTGATATAATGAATAGTAATTCTATTTCTGTGTGGAGCACAATCCCTTTGTCTTCTCTCTAAGGGGCCAGGTTCCAGGTCACCAACATCAGAAAATGCTCTGATGCTGATTGAATGTCTCTGCTCTCAATTACTGCCTTTGAAAAAGAACTTAAAGCAGTTTCTCCCAGTTGTACTTGTTCCTATACCTGTGCCTGTGCTCTGATCATTCCTAGCTTCTTAATATGATTATATCACAATTTTGGGTGGGTTAACCTTACTTCCTATGGTGACCTATATGGGGTGTATTCTCATTGCTTTTGAACTTGACATTCTCCCCAAGCAAATGGGGATTTTGGAAACTTTTATGATAAAGAAGGCAAATGGTGAGAATCAGTGTGAGAAGCAAGGAAGATTCCCATAGCTGCTAAGGAACCTCGCATGTCAGGTGGAACAAAAATGAACAGGCACAGGCCAACTGCTAGATAGCAGGTCCCCTGAGAAAGGGAATGAGCACCATCTGCTGGAAAATGAGGAAAACAGCAAACCTTTGAAGAGCAGACAACAGGAACAATGATGAAATGATCCCCTTTCTCAGAGTTTAGGAGAACAGTAGAACAACAATAAGAGAGCAACAGAAGGGATTAATCATCATTGGTGCTGCCTATTCAAAGACAGGAACAGCCAATAATAATCAATGCTGTCAAAATGGTGCCAAGAGAGGACTCCAGTATGGAAGAACCACCCTCCCTATATCTCCTGCTGCATGGACCCCTAATCAGGGAAAAACTGTAAGTCACCTGGACTAAACAGTTTGATCTCTCATTTTCTGATTGGAAGTGCCTCTGACTATAACGCTTCTTCTGAGGTTGTCTATGTTAAACAATATGAACCTCCATGGCTTGGATATTTCTAGAAATCTTCCTCTCCCCACCCCCAATTCATCAAAATTTTCCTGTCCCTGTCCCAAGCTATCAGGAACTTGCTCACTGTTTTCCAAGGTGAAATTTAGCAAATGTGATAAACTAGCTTACACTTACCTGTTAATGACTGCTAATTAACAACCAAATGAATAAATAAATATCTCTTCTTTTAAATAATCCATGTATATTAGTAGGGGCTTTATGAAGATAACAGAATCACACATTATATTTATAGATAATATTTATACAGTTTGCTTTTGCTACAACAACTCTGTGAACTTTGTGATGCAAATGTTATTATTTCCATGTTATAGTTAAGGAAACTGAGACTCAGAAAGGGTACATAATTTATATGTGATTTAAAGTCAGCACTTTATTTTAGATCTTTATTTCTTCTAGTCTATTCCTCTTCTCCAGGAACAAAACTAATGATGAACATTTAGAGCATTATCACAGGTAGAGAAATATTTTTGGCTAGGTGGTGCGTTGGGTCTCCTTTTAAGGACCCAAAGGGTATATGATAGGAGCTTTGGGTCTGGATTCTCCTTTCCCTCCTCTTAGAATAAAGACTTTACTCAAGAATTGAGGGGAATCTTGCTTCTTTGGAGCCAGTGTCTCTAGAAAATTACATCCTGACTTCGTTTGTTTGCCCATCTCATTAATGGTCTCCTGCAAGTAAATTTTCTGCTTTGAAATCCAACCCTATTTATGCTGTCTAAATGAGAGCTGCTTTGTAGCTCTAGTTAACAAGCCTCATGTCCTTCTTCCATTCATCTCTAAGCTTTTTAACTGAGTTACACTGTCTGGGATGTCTTAGATGTCACAATATAAGCTGGGCTGTGCCATAAATCAATTGGAGCATGAGGACATACTGTACACTAATGGAACTGCTTTGATGTGGCCCTTAAATTATCCTTGAAGATGCCTAGAGATGGTGCAGTTTTCCTGACTTCTGTTGCTGGAAACTTCTGGCACATTTGGTGTAGGATTATCTAATTTAGTCTGCTTATTATACATCAATGTCTTATGTGCAGATGTTTCTTACAGTGTTGGTCTGGTGTTATTGATCAAGTTGTTTTCATGCTTGCATGTCTTCTTAATTGTGTCACCAGAGGAGTCTGCCTTAGGTTTAACCACTAAAGTCTACTTGCAGACATATAATGCTAGCATTTAATTTGCATTTTAAAGTTTAGAAAGTGCCTTGCTTATATTCTCTCACTTGAATTAGACAGCAACCTTGGGAGGTGGGACCAGTCATAACCTGCATTTTATAGATGATGAAAATGAAGTTGAGAGATAAAGTGATTTGCCCAGGGTCACACCGTAAGTGTCCAAGGCAGGATTTGAACTCTTCTCTTTAGTTTCAGATATAGCACTATCTCTACTGCACCCCATACCTGCCTAATGAATCGCGTTTCCACAAAACTAAAAACTACTGTTACTTAGCTACCCAGAATAGTACTAGCTTTAATAAGTAACTAGATTATTTGGTAGGAATAAGGTAGTGACAAGAAGAGACAGGGAAGGCGTTCCGCTTTAAATATTTCCTTGAAGAGGTCTGAGCTTCTAAGGGTTAAACTTTTTCCCTCCCAGGATTTTATTTTAAATGAATGCATTGGAATTGAAATTCCCTAAAAAGTCTTTCAGGGTGGGGTAAAGCCAAGATGACTGGGTAAAGTCAGGGACTTGCCTGAGTTCTACCAAATTCTCCTCCAAACAATGTTAAAATAATACTTAAAAAATGAATTCTGAGGCAGCAGAACAACAACAACAAAAAGAAACAAAGGAAAAAAAAAGGATGGGTGATATAATTTTCCAGCCCAATGATAACTTAGAAGGTCTGCAGGAAAGGTCTGTTACACCAGGGTGAAAGTAGAGGCAATGTAAATTTGTGCTGGAAAGACTTGCATGAACTGATACAAAGTGAAATAGACAAAGTGAAATAGACCAAGAGAACATTGTACAAAGTAACAGCAGTACTGTAATCATGATTAACTTTGAAAGACTTAGCAATGGTCCAACACAATTCTGAAGGAAGTTTTATCCACTAGGCACCTAGCTACCTCTACTCCTACCCTTCAAAAGCAAAGCATGCTAGAGTGAAAAAAGTAATGGAGATGCTTAGTGTTGTCCTTGTTCAGCCCAACTTGATGTGTGATCATAGGAAAATTATATAAACTGAGCTTCAATTTTCTTTTTTTTTCTTTTTTTTAATTTATTTTTTCCCCATTTTTCCCCTAGCCACCACCCCAGAATAGCAGTCCTACTAGATATCCCCTCATCCAATCTGCTCTCTCCCATATCTTCTCCCATACCCCCTTTGACTTTACTATTAGGGCAAGGTGAATCTCTGTGCCCCAATGCCTGAACATCTTATCTCCCAATTACATGCAGAATAGTATTAATAATAGTATTTATATACATTTGAAACATTTAATTTTAAGACTTCAAATTTCAGATCCATTCCCTTCCTCGCTTGTCACCCACTCCCTCTGGGAATATAAGCAATTCAGTATGTGTTATACTTATATAGCTATACAAAACATTACCATAGTAGATATATTGTAAAAGACTGCTTATATTTCCCACCTACTCATCCCACCCCCCACCTGGTCCTCCTTTGATCCTGTCCCTCTTCGAAAGTGGGTACTTCCAACCTCCCCTCCCCCCAGAATGCCCTCCCCTCCATCATCCCCCCTCTCATCCCCCTTCCCCCTACTCTCCTGCAGGGTGTGATATCCCATTTAGTATGTATGTGATTCTCTCCCTGAACCAAATTCAATGAGAATAAGGTTTTGCCTTTTTGCCTTCCTGTTCTTCCTCTCCCCTGCAACTTCTTCCCCTTGCCTCTTCTACATGAGATAGTTTACCCTACCCTGTCTCTCCCCATCTCCTCTTGTCACTTTCCTCTCTCACCTCATAACTTCACCCCTTAAGTATCATCCCTTCCCACCAAATTCAACCTGTGCCCTCTATCCATGTATACCTGTAAATATATATACACACATTTACATATGTATTCATATGTCCATATACCCTTCTTCAATTATTTTCATAACGAGAAAGGTTTCATCAGACACAGTTATTATTTTTCCATGTAGGAATATAAATAGTTCAACTTTGATAAGTTCCTTTTGATTTCTTTTCCCTGATTACCTTCTCAAGCATCTCTTGCTTCTTGTGTCTGGATGTCAAATTTTCTATTCAACTCTGGTTTTTTCCTCAAGAATGCTTGAAAGTCCTCTATTCCACTGAATGACCATATTTTCCCCTGAAACAAGATACTCAGTTTTGCTGGGTAGGTGACCCTTGGGTTCATTCCCAGCTCTTTTGCCCTCTGGAATATCATATTCCATGCCCTTCAATCCCTCAGTGTAGAAGCTGCCAGGTCCTGGGCTATTCTGATTGTGTTTCCACAATATTGAAATTGTTTCTTCCTGGCTGCTTGTAGTATTTTCTCCTTGATCTGGGAGTTCTGGAATCTGGCTATAATATTCCTGGGAGTTTTCTTTTTGGGATCTTTTTCAGGAGGTGATCTGTGGATTCTTTCAACCTCTATTTTGCCCTCTGGGTCTAAAACATCAGGGCAATTTTCCTTGAGAATTTCTTGAAGGATGATTTCTAGGTTCTTTCTTTGATCATGGCTTTCAGGTAGTCCAATAATTTTTAAATTATCTCTCCTGTATCTATTTTCCAGGTCAGTGGTTTTTCCCATGAGATATTTCACATTGCCTTCTATTCTTTCATTTGTTTGGATCTGTTTAACAGCATCTTGATTTCTCATAAAGTCGCTAGCTTCCATTTGCTCCAGTCTAATTATGAAGGACTGATTCTCCTCAGTGAGTTTTTGAGATTCTTTTTTCATCTGGCAAATTTGACTTTTTTTATTAATATAAACTTTTATTTAATTAGAAACTATTTTCATCCCATGATTGAGTAATTGCAAAAGAAGTATTCTTCCATATACATACTCTGTCCACTGAAATGAAAGGAACACTGGTTTGGGAATCAGAAAACCTAGATTTGATCCATGCTTCTTCAGCTTATTAACAGCTTGACCTTCCAAAGTTGCTTATGCTTACAGTTTTAGTTCCCTCCTATATATACAAGCAAACAAAAATAACAACAAATACAAAATTAAATGTTTAGGTTAGAATACTCCTAAAGTAACTTCAAACTCTAAGTCCTATTATCTATGTCCATATGATTTAATTCTTCCTCCTCTTAAATTACACCTTCACTCTTTTAAAAAAAAATATACTCCCCCCCACCCATCTCAGACTTTCTACAGAAAAAATAAATAGGAACTTCAATAGTATACTCAAATGGGTTTAACTATAGATTCACAAAGTAAAAGCCATTAAGTACTCTGAAGTCATTCATTTAAGTTATAGTAACTTAAATGGGTAATATAGGTCCTTCTTGTGCACTTATGTAAACTGTTCTTGTTCTTATTCATTGAAATTTCCATTAAAAGTGAGTATGCTGAAACAGTAGATGAGCCTCTATTTTGCCATGTTGGTAGACCCTAGACAGCAGTTGCTGCATGGTTATGTAAAAAGGCTGAACATTTCTTGTAACGATTAATATTCTTTGCCCTTTGGATGAAATAACCATTGAAAATAGTTTGTTCTGGACTTGTGACCATCCTTTTTTGCAATAGATCCAGTACCCAAATGATAGATTGCAGTTTCACATGACTGATTATCTTTCCTACTTCAGTGATAATTTTATTGAAAGAAGCTTATACATAGCTGGATAGAAGCACTAAGTTGCAGGGTGAGAGTTGTATTTTCTGGGGTAGTTTCAGACTTTGTTGCCCTAATTATGTGTTATGAGAAAATGGTTTTATAGTATTGTAGTCATTCTTTTTTTAAATTAATTTATTAGTTTAGTTTCAGTTAACAAGATTCAATTCCATAGTTCCTTGATTTTCAAATTTCCTTTCCTTCCCTCCCCCCTCCCCCCACGGCAGCCAGTATAAGATCTGCAAATGCATTCATATTAGACATTATTCCAATTACAAAGGCGTATTGTACTAGGTGGGATGAAAGATGGTAAGGAAGAAAAAAAACCAAACAATGAAAAGAAAAAGATTATTTAGTTTGCTTCCATCAGGATTCAGGCTCAGTTCTTTCTAGTTATATCTCTAGATGGCACTTTTCTCACTTTCTTGAGTCTTTCAGGATTGACTTATATCACTGCATTGCTGAAGAGTTCAGTCTGTCATTGTTGGTCATCACAGATATGGTATGTCTGTGATTGTATACAGATTTCTTCTGATTCTACTCTTCTCGCTCAGCATCGGTTTGTATAAGTCTCTCCAGGTAATTGTGAAATCCATCACCTCCTCATTTCTTATAGCACAATAATATTCCATTACATTCATATACCACAACTTGTTTAGCCATTCCCCAATTGATGGGCACCCCTTTAGTTTCCAATTCTTTGCAACCACAAAAAGGGCTGCTAAAATATTTTTGTACATATGGGTCTTCCTCCCACTTCTATGATCTCTTTGGGATATAACCCTAGAAGTGGTATGGCTGGGTCAAAGGGTATGAAATTATTTATAATCCTTTGGGCATAATTCCAGATTGCTCTCCAGAATTGTTGGATAAGTTCACAACTCCACCAGCAATGTATTAGTGTTCCAATTTGTCCACATCCTCTCCAGCATTTGTCACTTTCTTGTTTTGTCATCTTAGCCAATCTGACTGGAGGGATGTGGTATCTCAGAGTTGTTTTGATTTGCATTTCTCTAATTAATAGTGATTTAGAGCATTTCTTCATATGCTTATAGATATCTTTAATTTCTTTCTCTGAAAACGGTCTGTTCATATCCTTTGACCATTTATCAATTGGGGAGTGACTTGTATTCATATAGATTTGGCTCAATTCTCTATAAATCAAATTCGACTTTTTAAGACATTCTTCTCCTCATTGCCTTTCTGAGCCTCTTTTGCCATTTGAGTTAGTCTGTTTTTTAAGGTGTTATTTTTCTCACTCAGGCTGTTGACTGTCATTTCATACTTTTCTTGCATCTTTCTCATTTCTCTTCCCAATTTTTCCCCTGCTTCTCTTATCTGCTTCTTAAGGTCCTCTATGGCATGTATCCAGATTGTATTTTCATTTGGGGCTTTTGGTGCAGGAGTTCTGATCTCACAGTCCTCCTCCTGTTCCATGCTTTTATCCTCTTTGCCCCCAAAATAGGAGTCTAAAGTTGCATTTTTCTGTTTATTTTGTTTCCTTTGCCTAGGCACATTGCCACTTAATTACTTGATTTTTGGGCTTGTTGCCACAGTAGGACTCTTCCACCAGACAGGAGAGCTTCCATCCCAAACGTGGGGTCTTCACAACTTCTGAAGATTGGGTGGCTTCTGTAAAGCCTCCACCTGCTCTGGCAAATTGGATACCCACCCCAGACCTTCCACCAAGACCACAATCCAGTTCCAAGCAGGTTAAAGCAAGAGCAATTAACCCCCAGACTGATTGCTGGATCTCTCTACAGTTCACAGACCAGGAGCTGGAGCTGCCACTGACACTGCAAAATGGCCTCTATGCCGAGTTTCCGAAGCAGCTTTTCGCCCCCAGGGGAGGAAGCCGACTCGTTCCCCAAATACTGGTCCCAAAGTCCATAGAGCACTAACCTCTCTGTCCTAGGCATATCTGTGCTGATAATTCTGGAATCGCCATAGCTGCTGGTGTTCTGGGTCCCTCCAGCCAGCTGCTGGACCGGCTATCCTGGGGCTAAAACCGTGGCTCAGGTGGGCCTGGGCTTGGCTCCCAGAGTGCTGAGCTGTAGTTTCCCAGCACACTGTGCTGCCTGCTCTCAGAGCGCTGCACTGGCCGTTCCCTGCAGGGCTGCTGGGCTGTCCTCAGCAGGAGGTTAGCTTCTCTGTATAGTTCTGTGGGTGCTGGGGCTCCAGAAGTTGTTCAGGTTCCCCTTTTACATTGTTTGGAAGTGGTGTGGGGCAGAGCACCTTGGAAGTGCTGTTTCTACTCTGCCATCTTGGCTCTGCCCCCCACCCCCAGCTTCAATTTTCTTATCAGTCAAATGAGGAACTGGGGGCAGCTAGGTGGCACAGTGAATAGAGCACCAGCCCTGGACTCAGGAGGACCTGAGTTCAAACCCAGCCTCAGAACCCCAATTGCCCTCCAAAAAGCAAAAAACAAAAACAAAAACAAAAAAAATGAGGAACTGAACACAATGATCTCTAAGACACCATCCAATTCAGATACTTTTTGATTTCAAGGGATGAGATCACACACACCAAAAAAGTCAAAGTTGTAATATGTTAATACATACACACACCTTCAAAAGTATGCATTTTAGTTCTTCCATAAATAAGGAATAGAGGTATAACTAGCAATTTTTGCATAGGAGGCAAGGGAGGGAGATGGTAAGTCAAGTGAGTGCTGCTAAAGAAGAAAGAAACACCACAGGGGCCAGCAGGGTACAAAACGCCCCCAGGACTGCCTGCTTGCAGCTCAGGGGATAGGGAGAGCAAAGTGCCCATTGGTATGGTAAGTACCTTTTAAATTTTGATCCTGGGGCAAAGACTTAATTTCCCCCTCTTTAGTTTTGGCTCAGTTCATAAACCAAGTTATTAAACCAAATAATTAGAATGTGTTTTTAAGATTTTATTTTTCAAATTATAGACAAAAATAATTTAAACAGTTTTTTTAATGCTAAATTTTCTCCTCTCCCTCCCTCCCTCCCTAAAAACTCCCTAAGACAGCAAGAAATCTGATAAGTTATACATGTGCAGTTGGACCAAACATATTTCCATATTAGTCATATTGTGGGAAAAAAGACAGACAAAAAACCCCCAAGAAAATGAAGAATTAAAAAAAATTATTTATTTTATTCTGAACTTAAGAAATAAAACAAACATTTTTATAACAAAGTGGGATAAAAAAAGCCCAAAGGATTGCACCTGAAACTGCAGATTCATTATGTACAACTTGCTATTTGTTTCAACTATTCAACAAAATTATCATATAACTTTCTTTTTTTCCCTCCCCTTTCTAAACTTCGAGATGGCTACCATTAGACACAAATCTGCATGTGTGTGTATATGCATATGTGTGTATGTATTTATGTATGTGTATATATGTATACATATATGTATGTACGTGTGTCAGTTCCTTTTCTGGATGTAGACAACAGCTTCCTTCATAGGATCTTTGCAGTTAATTTGCACATTTGTAATAGAAGGACTTGGTTGCTCAAAGTTATTCTTAAAACAATCCTGCTGTTACATTGTTGTCCTGGTTCCGCTCATTTTGCTCTTCATTATTTTATGAAGGACTCTCCATGCGTTTCTAAAATGAGTGAGCTCATCACTTCTTATAGCAGAGTAACATTCCATTTTGAACATATACTGCAATTTCTTTAGCCATTCTTCGATTGATGGGCATCCCTACAACTTCCAGTTCTTTCCACCACAAAGAGAGCTCCAATAAATATTTTGGGGCATATAGATACTTCTCCTTATTCCTACTTAAGCACGCTTTGTCCCTCATTGCATATGGAACTAAGAAAAGTTGACAAGAATTTTCTCTCTAATCCAATACTCCTCCCCCTCTTCTGCCCTCCCCAGTGTTTGGTATCCCTCAGTGTGTCCTTTCATCCAGAGTTGACTTATAAAGTTGCCATTCTACCAGTCCCATGGAATTTTTGCCTCCTGGAATGGGAAGAGGGTGCATTATCCCTTAGGTCACCAGAAAAATTGTTTCATCTCCTTCTTATCATGTCCAGCCTTATATTCACCCTTCCCTTGGTTCAATCTCTCCAGCCTGTGCTTTGAAATTTTGGTATGGCATGGGTGAGTGAATGAAAATGAGCAGTTCAATTTAGTGAACATATGTTAAATGCTTACCCATTTGAAGAACACTGTGGAGATATAAAAAAATATTATATTGCAAAGAATTCCTGTCCTCAACATATATACAAATAATGATCATATAAAACAGGCCCGTAGAACATATGGCTCTACAGGCCATGTAGCCTGCCAAAGGATTTCTGGCAGTCCACAGAAAATGTTGAGGATGTAAAGGAAAGTAAAGCTGTAATGAGTGCTTTGTGCCCCTCTTAACCCACCTTCCACTAGTCACTATTGTGCCTGTCATGTGATTGCAGGTGGGTTGACATTGTGTACTCTCTCCCGTTTGTTAAGTGACCCACAGCAACCAACCATTGTCAGTCTGTCTCTAGTCTGAGAGAAGTGATATTATGATAATTAAAAATCTGAAATAATAATTATAATTAATTTATATTAATTGAAATTTCACTTTTTAAAAATATGGTTTATTTGCAAAATACTTTAGTTATTAATTATACCTTTTCTTGGAAGGTGAGTCACTAAAAATCTATCTGCAGCCTGAAGAAGTTTAGCCTATTTTAATTTTGGCTCTTATCTATGCCAAGTTGTACAGGTCTAAAATATGCATGATATAGGAGATGCAAAGACCATGTAAGATCTGGAAGAAACATAGGATTTTGTTTTAAGTCACTGCAAACAGCATATGAGGCTTAGAATTTAAACTTTGAATATTGTCTGCTATAATTTTTAAAAAATTTAGTAAAAAAATGATTAAAACTACTAACTTGAGTATATCTAACTCATAGGCTCCAGATGTGGTCTGGTATAGCAACCAGTCCAGTAAAGGAATCTTCTCTGCAACATCCACTTTGACCTTGAAAACTTCTGGTGGCAGAGTCTTGACACCCATAAGGTAAATTCTGCCTGTTTTTCAAAGCTCAACTTATTAGAAAGTTCTTTCTTATAATGCACTGAAATCAGCTTTCTTGTACATAGCTTCCAACCGTTGGTTCTAGTCTTGCCCACGACACGAGCACAGAAGAAATGTGCTTTTTCTTTTATATGACAGACTTCAAATGTTTTAGGAGAAAAAGAATTATTTTGCATTTCTTGGTATTTGTTTTGTTGTTTATATAGTTTTTTTTAAGTCTTTCTTTATATGGATGTATTAATGAATGAAATAACACATCTGTCAAGTTGGGTATACAATGATAAAAAAACAAACGTTGGTCAAGAAGCTTGCATTTTAATAGGAAAGAATACATCTGAGTAGTGACCTGAAATGGGCATTTGGTCCAGAAGGTTCCAAGGATATGAGTGAGGCCATAGCAGAAACTGGCACTTCATCTAGGAATGGCAGATTTGAATTGGTCACAGTTGCACAACTGGAGGGGTGTCAAGACAGTGGACAAGTTTCTGGAAGAAATATCCAGAAAGTAAGGAGTGACTATGGTGGCTGGCACTTTCTTTAAAATAGTAGTCTGGGAGAGGGCGTTACCACCAGGATAGCCTGACCTGAGGGCAAACATATCTCTGGGTCATCAAAGGAAAAGATATCCAGAGAATAGGGAGTGATTTATTACAAACTTTACATTAAACATCAATAGCATTATTTAGGATTGCTTTGCAACTATTTACATTTAAATAAATGAATTTCAGTGTATAAAATATAATATTCCATTTATTCCTTCTGTCTTTGTTGAATTTTTTGTTCATTTCCATTCATATTTCCTCTTATTAGTCCTTTTTTTAAAAAAAAAGCCTTTTTTCTTTCCTTATTTCATAAATATATTTCCATATTCCTACATAGTCTTCATGCTTGTTGGCATTCGCAGGATAGCTAGGTGTTGCAGTGGATAGAATACTGGGCTTTGAATCAGGAAGACTCCTCTTCATGACTTCATATCTGGCTTTAGACACTACCTGTGTGATCTTGCACAAGTCATATAGCCCTGTTTACCTCAGTTCCTCATCTGTAAAAATGAGTTGGAGAAGGAATGGCAAACTACTCCAGTATCCTTGCCAAGAAAACCCCACAAGGGGTCATGAAGAGTTGGACTTGTTTGAACAACAACAACAACAACAACATAAAATTAATGTGCCCAAATTTATTTAGCCATTCCCCATCATTAGATGTTCAGATTACTTCCATTGTTTTGTTTTTACAATTAATGTTGATATAAAACTTTTGAATAGATAGCTTTTTTTTAGGAAGGGAGTTATTTTTCTTTGCATTCTCATGGTTAATTGCCAACATTGGAGCTATTGTTTTCAAAGGGTATGATTATTTTCATAACTTTTACTTTGAATTTTTAGATTGTGTTTCAAAAAGTTTCTACTACTCTACAATTTCACTAGTAACAAATGAAATTTTGCTGGTTCTCTACATCCCAGGAAGCATTTAGTTCGTTTTCAATTTGTGTGTGTGTGTGTGTGTGTGTGTGTGTGTGTGTGTGTGCAAATGTAATGAGTGTGAGGAGATACCTGTAAGTTTTAAAAATCTGCATCTCTTTGATTATTAAGGTTGTTAAGTATATTTTCAAATTTTCCTTTGTTTTAAAAAGTCTAATGCTACTCTAATGGTTTTAATATATGTATGTGAATATTAATATATAGATGTACATACAAATATATTCTGATTGACCTCATCAACTGCTTCCCAGCCAATAATCCTCTACCTAGGACTTTCTTACTAAAAAACAATCAAGTCAAGTAGAACCATCCAATATAACAATTGCAACTGACAATATAAATTACTTTCCATTTTTGTAATTTATTGATTGTTATCAGATTGGAAGGACATATGTATGCTTTAACTTTAATAATCTGGGACCAATCATGACCATTGTATTTGGCTTAAGTTTTGTTGCTATGTGTTGTATTTTCAATGACAGTTTTTAGTCATTGTGTTCTGCTTTCTGGTGCTTTTAAAAAATCCTTTTTTCCTTCTCTAAAGCTGGGACAATTTCCCCCTCATCTTTGGAATTTTGCAGTTTGACTATTATGTACCTCAGGGAGAAATAGTATGAATTTTGCTGTGCTGGGATCCTGTGTATTCTCTGTACTGAAGCTCACAGAATCACGGATTTAGAGCTGGAGGAGACTTAAAGACTATCCAACCAGTGAGGAACCTGAAGCATATAGAGGTTAAGTGATCTGCCTAATTCACTTAACATGCACATTTACATGTAGTAAATGATAGTGTCAAGATTTTGACACAAGATTTTAAAATATCTTTGGCATCCCATATTCCCTGTTTGAATACCACTGCCTACCACTTGGCTTTCCCATAAAATTCATACATACTGAGGCGAGATGAAGCAGACATTCTTCAAAGTCACAAGAACACAAAGTCAGGCTTATCCTTTTTTTAAATTAAAAGCACTAATATTTAAAAATCAGAGCTTTTAAGTGAATTTCCATTTAAAGAACGACCTGATTCTACTGCTTTAAACATAGGATAAGTCATCCAAAGGATATATTCTTTGATAGAATGGATGGTTTACTTTACTCTTTCATCAAGACACCAGCATCTTGTTATGAGTGTTAGACTCATCATATGCTGCATTTTTTATCTTTACATATGGAGAAAAAAAAGGATAGTTGTTCATTTTTCTGGATGATGCATTGAAAAGAGAGCAGGATTTTATACCAGAAAATCTCAATTCAGAATCATCCTATGCCTCTGTGTTATCTTGGGCAAGTCTCTTAACCTCAAGTCTCAGTTTCTTTTTTCTGTAAGATGAGGGATTTGAACTAATAAGGCCCCTTCTACCTCTAAACCTATGTTCTCATGAACCAGTAATATCTTATTCATTTGTGAATCCCAGTTAAAAAAATCTAATCTTTCAGAATAAAGTATCATGGTGCAATGTTTTTAAACTTTAAAAACTAAGCTATTAGAAATTTCTGGAATAGCACATTTGCATAGAAAATAGATGCAGCAAGATAGCCTTTAATTCTTGTAAGAAAGATGAACCACATATTTGAAAAAGCCTGAGAGGATGATAAAACTTTGAAACAGAAAGAGGGGAAGCATAACAATTAATTAATTTCATTACCTAGGAAATTGTGTCACGTGAGTCTGGCCTTCCTCCTTCTTGTGGCTTTAGTTGCTGCTTCCATAGAGATGATGCCTAAATCTCTGTCTAGCCTTTCCTACTGTCTGCATATGTAGGTCTACATTTCCAGCTGCTTAGCAGACATTTTCCCACGGGAGTTTCGCTATAACTTCAAATACTATTTTTGTTGCTATTTGTTGATCTTTGCCATCCCTCCAATCTGTCTTGCACACTCGCACTAGATCACAGATAGAGGTGGAGGAGGGACTGGTGCTTCCATTGGGATACGGAACTCCCAGATGAGGATACTCTATTCATGCAAGTTGGCACCTTCTCTGAAAATTAAAATTTTCAGAGTTACCGGGTGGTGGTCGGCCCAGAGTCAGGAAGATTTGAGTTCAAATCTGAGCTCAGACACCTGGCTGTGTGGCTTTGGGCAAGTGCCTTAATTTATGTTTGCCTCAGTTTCCTCAACTATAAAATGGGAATAATAACACCAATATTGCAGGGTTGTTGTGAAGATCAAATAAGATTGAATTTGTTAAAAAAAGAAAACATTAGATTGTAATTATCTCAAGAACAGGATTTGTCTTTTGCCTCTTTTCATAGTCCCTGCACTTACCATGGTGCCTGGCATATGGTGAGTGCTTAATATTTTCATTAAAAATTAACTATGAAGAATATTAATTTAATAATGTTTATTAATTGATTATCTGGCATGTAGTAGGCACTACATAAATGCTTATTCCCTTTCATTCCTCCCATTCCCTCCCCAGAACTCTAGGAGATTAATTGACTTGCCCAGGGTAATACTTGTGTCTGAGGTAGGATTGGAGTCCAGGCCTCCTTGGCTTTGAGGTCAGCTGACAAGTCATCAATGAGCATTCATTAAGCACCTACAACAAGCATTTATTAAGTTGTTTCTCTACTACTCTATGCTTACTCTCTCCTATAGATTCATCTTAAAAAATACCCGCTTAACATCTTTGAGTCTATATTTCCTCCTCTGTGTAATGGGGACCATAATATCTGTTTACCTAACAAGGTTGTTACAAAGGAAGGACTTTGCCAATCTAAAAGCACCAGATAAATACGAATTATATTTCTGATGATTACAAGTAACATTCTGGCTCAAAAGCTTTCAATTGATTTTGAAATAGAAAAGCTTTTCAATTTCACTGTTCACTCAGGTTCTAATTCTACAGCCAGATGTTTAAAACTTTCCAGCCTCAACTTACCTTTTTCTTTCTTTCTTTTTTTTCCTTTTTGGAGGGGAACAGGCAGGGCAATTGGGGTTAAGTGACTTGCCCAAGGTCACACAGCTAGTAAGTGTTAAGTGTCTGAGGCCGGATATGAACTAAGGTCCTCCTGATTCCAGGGCCAGTGCTCTATTCACTGTGCCACCTACCCACCCCCCAACCTACCTTTTTAATATTTCGTCCTGCTACATTAGAAAAACTTGAAACTAAAGGAATTATGGAATTGAATCTTGTAAACTAAAAGTAAACAAATCAATAAGACAAAAAAAGAGAAGAAAAAAAGATAAAAAAAGAAAAACTCTCTGCTACAGTTGATTTATGTGCTGTCCGTAAAACAAGATACCTTGTATTTTCCCACCTCTTCTCTTCATCTTTGCTCATGTGTCTCTCTACCCCCAGCTTCTGGAATATCCTCCACCCTCTTCTCCATTGATCTGATTCTTCATGTTGCAGCTTCAGCTCAAATTCCTGATACATTTTGAAATTTTCCTTGATCATCCCAACAACCCTCATTGATTCTTTCTTTCTCTAGGTTTTTATCACCCCATGTCTATGCCACTTTAGTTTAGTTTTTTTTTAGGCATGTCTGACTCTTCATGACCCCAGTTAGGGTTTTCTTGGCAAAGATACTGGAGTGGCTTGCCATTTCCTTCTACAGATGAGGAAACTGAGGTAATCAGGGTTAAACGACTTGCCCAGGGTCACACAGTAAGTGTCTGTAGCTGGATATGTATTCAAGAAGAAGAGTCTTCCTGACTCAAGTCTGACACTCTATCCCATTTTTATTGTTATTTTTCTACACTCCTTTTTTTTTCACAAACTAGGCTGTCAGCCTCTTAGGGCAGGTGCGGGATTGGAACTTTTTTATTTTAAAAAAATCCTTCCTGCCACCTCGTCACAATGCTTGGCATGCACAGTATTGTATTTGACCTGAATTTTGTTGTTTGTCATTGTTCTCTCCACTTGTACTGCTGTAGTGGCAGTATTCTCTTTTTTTGTATAACACATCTGTATAACTCCAAATGCTGCTCTTTTTGTGTCCTGGGAGCTAAGCTATCTCACATCAGCCACCTTTTCTAAATGTGATCAGAACCAAAGGTATATTTGGAGACAATGGGGAACAAGCTCAAAGAAATTCAGGCTTACAAAATACTAGCTGCATAATTCAATGTATGTTTCCAGGCATTATCAATATGGGAATTTACTTTGCTTGACTATGTGTATATAGATTTTTTATAATGGATTTGTTTTTCTTTTCTTTTATTCCTGAGGGTTGGAGGAGAGAACAGAAGGAAGGTAAAAAAGCAGGCAAAACAAATAGTTTAGCTTTGAATTCCAAAGGTTGGATCTTAGTAGATACTAAAAACAAGGAAGTTACATGTAACACATCTTTTTATATTTTTCTAAACATGGAAATTTTCATTTTATTTGATGTTAAGTTCAGAACAAAAATAAATTAAGAAACAGTGGGTGGAGAAATAAATGGATGTGGAAATAAGGAGTGTTGCATGTATAGTTCAAAACAAATCCCATGTCATAAATATTTGACCTGACATAAATATTTGATTGGTTAATTTGGTTTACAAGCACAATTAGTTTTAACTCATCATGACTGAATTGACCAGTCAGGTGAGCAAAAGGAATATTAAACCAGTTGTAGCTGGCTAATTTAGAAAAATAACTGACTCAGTTATGATAATACTGATTTCTTATTTTATTTTCAAATACAAATAATTTCGTAGGAATAGCTAATAATATCACAGTATAAGTTCTAGTTCCTAAAGAAGCCATAAGAAAATGGTATCTCTTTGTCTTCAAGGAGATGTGTTTCTCAACTCCTACACAAAGCATTCCTTTTGTTTTTCAGACCAGACTTGAGATAGATGGGTTTCACTATTTGGGGTCATCAGGGATGACTTCTGAGAATCTTTATCCCTTAATACTAGAAGGACCAGGCATGATAATTGACTAAAAAAGATCAGAAGCAAGAGATTTTGCGAATTCAGATGCTGAATCCATGGGCAATGGCGCAGGAGGCACAGGATTGGCAGTATACTTCAGATCCTGTGTGTTCAAGGATTTCCATCACACTTCCACAGCATTCCTTATTGTGATTTGAGTAAAGCCAATTCTCCAGAATCTTTTCCCCAAGACAGAGTTAATCTGAATCACCCAGATAAATGACCTGCCAGATTCATTCCCCAGAATGCCTTTAGAGCTCTAGGGTTGCTAGGTTCACTTCTGAAATTAATTCTCAGTCTGATTGATATATTTAACTTCTTATATACAAAGGGGACATGAAAGTGCCTGTGGTGACTGTGATTAATACTGAGTAAACTGTAGTTGTGTTTTATCTGAAGCTTATATTTTTTCAAAGGTATCTAAGGTCTTTTTTTTAAATCTAGGTTAAATTCCATAGCTTTGGTTATGAAAGATTCCTTTATTCAATACCATCCATATTTTTAACTACTGTCACCAGGAAATATTTTAAGCTTAATAAAAAAACAATTAGTTTAATCGACAGTTCCATAGCTAGGGTAGAGTAACTGGGGCTTTGCCCTAGGGTGCCACATTTAGAAGGTACAGATTTTAGAGGTACTGATAGCCCCACACATCTTCAGCATATGGTTTAGCATCCAGATGGCCAGGAATATTAATTAAAATAGGATGGTGGACTAACTTTGCCCTAATCCCACCTTCTTCCCTGGTCCTCCATTGTTGTGTCTGTGTTGGTTCCTGGAGACACCAGTTTTGTGTGTATGAGTGAGAACTGAAATCTCCACGAAGGTAGAGAGATAACATTTTGTTAATGTTTTGTCTTTTTGCAGAGGAAGATTATTCCATCCTCCTCTCAATTGCTCCTCACCATACATTGTCTCCAATTGTATTTCCCATACATATATTTCTCTTCCTGCCTCTAGTTCTTTACTAGGCAGTTGCAGTTGGAAGAGACCTCAGTGAATATCAACTCATTGTACACATGGCATCCAGCAAGATCAAGACCTTTGTTCAAGGTCACACAGGAAGTGATAAAGCAGAGGCAGAAATTTAGGTCCTCTGATTCGAAATCCAGGGTCCTCTGTTCTACCCTGTACAGCTGGACTGTCAGCTTCAGGAAAAGGAAAGAAAAATGGAAATAAGCACTTATTAAACACCTACTATGTGTCAGGCATTCTGCTAAGTTGTTTATAAATATGATCTCATTTGATCTTCACAACAACCCTGAGAGGTAGGTGCAATTATTATCTCCATTTTACAGCTGAGGGAACTAAGTCACATGTAGGGTAAGTGGCTTGCCCAGGGTCATGCAACTAAGTGTCCAAGGCTGGATTTGAACTCAGGTCTTCCTGACTTTAAGCTCAGAGCTCTATTTACGGTGCTGCCTAGCTGCCTCCATAGTCTAAGGGACTTTATCTCTAGCCCAGGACTTTGTATGTTGTACTTTGGAAGTAGTAGGTAACTTGCTAAATGTTTATTGAATTAAATTAAATTATGTGGAACTATAGAATTTCTGAGTTGGAAGTGACCTCACAGGTCATCTAGTTTAACCTTCAGCTAAAAAAGAATCTCCAAATATTGCTTTTGTCGGAGGCAGAAAAATATAAGAAGAAAAGGTCCATAGAATCCTTTTAGTTATGTGTGACAAAAAAATGATTCTTTTGAAAAAATTCAAAACATATTAGAAAGTGCTTTAGCTCTGAGACTTGTCCATCAGCAAGTCTGACATTTTTTTGTTTTATTAAACAAATGCTTTATTAACTTCTGTTCTACATCATTCATTTCTGCCAGATTTTGAGTTATAAAATTTCCCCCCCCATTTTTCCCCTACCCACCCTCCCAGAATAGCAGTCCCACAAGACATTGCTTCCTCCAATCTGCTCTCTCCCCTATCCTCTCCCACACCCCCTTCAACCTCTCCATTAGAGGAAGGTGAATCTTTGTGTCCCAATGCCTGCACATCTTATCTCCCAATTACAAGCAAAAGAGTATTAATAATAGTATTTATATATATTTGAAACATTTAATCTTAAGACCTTGAATTTCAGATCCATTCCCTTCCTCCCTTGTCACTCATTCCCTCTGGGAAGATAGGTAATTCAGTATGTGTTGTACATGTCTAGCTATGCAAAACAATACCATAGTAGATATATTGTACAAGGCTGCTTATAATTCCCTCCCACCCATCCCACCCCCCACCTGCTCCATTCCCTACTTGATCCTGTCCCTCTTCTATAGTGGGTACTTCCAACCTCCCCTCCCCCCAAGAATGCCTTCCCATCCATCATCCTTCCTCTGATCCCCCTTCCCCCTATTCTGCTGTAGGTTGAGATATCCCATTTAGTATGTATGTCATTCTCTCCCTGAGCCAAATTCAATGAGAATGTGGTTTTGCCTTTTGCCTTCCTATTCTTCCCCTCCCTTGCAGCCACTTCCCCTTGCTTCTTCTACATGAGATAGTTTACCCTACCCTGTCTCTCCCCATCTCCTCTTGCCACTTTCCTCTCTCAACTCATAATTTCACCCCTTGAGTATCCTCCCTTCCCAACAAATTCAACCTATGCCCTCTATCCATGTATAACTGTAAACACATATACACACATTCACATATGTATTCATATGACCATACACCCTTCTTCCATTATTTTCATACTGAGAAAGGTTTCATCAGTCACAGTTATTGTTTTTCCATGTAGGAATGTAAATAGGTCAACTTTGATGAGTTCCTTTTGATTTCTTTTCCCTGATTACCTTCTCAGGCATCTCTTGCTTCTTGTGTCTGGATGTCAAATTTTCTATTCAATTCTGGTTTTTTCCTCAAGAATGCTTGAAAGTCCTCTATTCCACTGAATGACCATATTTTCCCTGAAACAAAATACTCAGTTTTGCTGGGTAGGTGACCCTTGGGTTCATTCCCAGCTCTTTTGCCCTCTGGAATATCATATTCCATGCCCTTTGATGCCTCAGTGTAGAAGCTGCCAGGTCCTGGGCTATTCTGATTGTGTTTCCACAATATTGAAATTGTTTCTTCCTGGCTGCTTGTAGTATTTTCTCCTTGATCTGGGGATTCAGGAACCTGACTATAATATTCCTGGGAGTTTTCTTTTTGGGATCTTTTTCAGGAGGTGATCTGTGGATTCTTTCAACCTTTATTTTGCCCTCTGGATCTAAAACATCAGGGCAGTTTTCCTTGAGAATTTCTTGAAGGGTGATTTCTAGGTTCTTTCTTTGATCATGGCTTTCAGGTAGTCCAATAATTTTTAAATTGTCTCTCCTGGATCTATTTTCCAGGTCAGTGGTTTTTCCCATGAGATATTTCACATTGCCTTCTATTCTTTCATTTGTTTGGATCTGCTTAACAGCATCTTGATTTCTCATAAAGTCATTAGCTTCCATTTGCTCCAGTCTAACTCTGAAGGAATGAATCTCCTCAGTGAGTTTTTGAGATTCTTTTTCCATCTGGCAAATTCGACTTTTTAAGGCATTCTTCTCCTCATTGCCCTTTTGGGCCTCCTTTGCCATTTGAGTTATTCTATTTTTAAGGTGTTGTTTTCCTCAGTCAGGCTGTTGACCCTCATTTCATACTTTTTCTGCATCCTTCTCATTTCTCTTTCCAATTTTTCCTCCACTTCTCTTATTTGATTTTTAAAGTCCTTCTGAAGGTCCTCTATGGCCTGTAACCCACTCATATTTTCCTTTGGGGCTTTTGGAGCAGGACTTCTGACCTCACAGTCCTCTTCCTGTTCCCTGCTTCGATCCTCTTTGCCCCCAAAATAGGAGTCTAAGGTTGCATTTTCTGTTTATTTTGTTTCCTTTGCCTTGGCATGTTGCCACTTAATTACTTGACTTTTGGGCTTGTTGCCACAGTAGGACTCTGCCACCAGACAGGGGAGCCTCTGTCTCCAACGTGTGGGGTCTTCACAACTTCCGTTTCTGGCAAGCTGGATACCCACCCCATGACCTCTACCCCAGACCACAATCCAGATCCAGGGAGGTTAAAGCAAGAGTGATTACCCCCCAAGACTGATCGCTGGATCTCCCTACAGTTCGCAGGCCAGGAGCTGGAGCTGCCACTGAAAACTACAAAATGGCATCTCCTTAGCGGCTTCTAGCCCCTAGGGGAGGAAGCTGACACATTCCCCAAATACTGGTCCCAAAGACCATAGGGCACTAACCTTTCACTTTGTTCTAGGCATGTCTGTGTTGATAATTCTGGAATCGCCACAGCTGCTGGTGTTCTGAGGTCCCTCCAGCCAGCTGCTGGCCCGGCCGTCCTGGGGCTAAAACTGTGGCTCAAGTGGACCTGTGCTCAGCTCTCCACGAGCTGTGCGTTGTGCTGCAGGCTCCCAGAGCGTTGCGCTGTTCCTTCCTGCAAGGCTGCTGGGCTGTCCTCAGTGGGAGGTTACCTTCTCTGTTCTGTGGGTGCTGGGGCTCCAGAAGTTGTTCAGAGTCACCTTTTACAACATAGTTTGGAGGTGATCTGTGGGGAGAGTGCCTTGGATGTGCTGTTTCTCCCCCGCCATCTTGGCTCCGCACCCAGTCTGACATTTCTAATCTCACCATGGAATTTTAGTAGATTTATTCTATGATACCTCCATCAATACCTTCAAAGAGAGAAAAAAAATTCCTCCAAATTTAGAATTCCTTCCTTATTGAAACATATGCCATGGGATTATCACCTTATTTATTTTGGCTTAGCTGTTTGTTATCTATGGGAATAATGATTATTCTATCATATGACTCAGAGCAGAAAATGTTACTTGAGTCCTTGAGCAATGATTTAGAATCAGATCTTGATGGATTGTCCTTTAGTCCATACATATCTTGCATGCCTAAGAGGAGTGATCCAGGGTTTGGAGGTAGGGATGGTGATGTCCTGGATATTGGCAATCAAAAGCCACATTCTAAATTTTCACAATCTTAGAAAAAGAGGCCAATTTCCCACCTGACAGCTGGCTTACTGTCCCCCCTAGTTTTAGCCTGGTTAGATCATGATGTCATCTGTAGTGAAAGGAAATGAGCAGTGAAGACCCGCATACAAAACAGCAGTTGAATGGTCTTTTATGTCAACTTAGCTCTCTCACATTGTTAGTACCAACGGGCGTTTATTATAGAACTTGGTCAATCTCCATATGCATTGAGAACATAGGGATTGTACATTTAGGTAGGAAAGAACCTTGAAGACTATCTAGTCAAGCTCCCTCATTTTACAGATGAGGAAATATAAACTCAGAGCTGTTAAATGACTTGTGTCGTGTTACTTTAGAAACAAGTGTCACAGCTAAATTTGAGCCTAGGTCACCCAACCAGCTTTCCCAGTGTACTGACCTGCTTCCTTTTCTTGAAAATAAGAAGAGAGACTATTATGATTAGAATGTGATCAGTGTGAAAAATGAAGCCCCTACAGTGATTGAATGTATTTGGATTCACAATATTGAAGTTATAATTATGTAAAATACATTACATAGTCCTAGCCCAGTGGAAACATATGGTATAAATCTGGAAACTGTGAGCACTTCAGTGAATGTATTATTTATACTAATTGGGATCTATATCTAGTGAAAGGGCTCTAGATTTAGTGACAAATGTCTTGGTTCAAGTGTGAATTCTGCTACCACTATAACCTTGAAACTTGTTTCCTTACTTGTAAGATGTATTTATTTTTATACCTGGACTGTGTTGCTTTTAATTTCAACATACAAAATATCCAATAGAAAAAAATTAAATTAACACAATTATTTAAATCTCTGGCATTACATGGTCTATCAGAAGAGATGGAGGTCAGAGGAGACCAAACATGCTGTTTGGAAATCCTGAGATTGGACTAGATGATTGAGGGCTTTTTTTCCCCCAGATCTAAGTCCTATGATCTCATAGAAGACTGTTAGTCTTGTTAGAACTCCAAGATACTTTAGGATTCCAGATTTAGGACCAAAAAGGTCATTAAAGGTCACATAGAGTTTTGCCTTGCCAGGGTAGGGGTCTGAGACATTATTCAAATCCAAGCCTTCCATCACCCATTATGCAACATTGCCTCTCACTTCTCTTATTTACTACAGCTCCTCTCATTTTTACGAATGAAGAATCTGAAACCAAGAGAGGTTAAATGGTTTGTGTGGATAAATCACCCTTCTTCCAAATTCTCCTACTGCTGTCCAAGGTACCACCATCATCCAAATCACCCAGGACCTTGGTGTCATCTTTGAGTTTCTAATCTCAACCTCTACATCAAATCTGTTGCTAAATCTTGATGTTTCAATCTTCACAACATTTCTTATATATTTTACTTTGTCTCAATTCCCATAGCCAGTGTTTGTGTTCTGGACCTTAGTGCCTCTAGCCAGGACCCTCATAAATAACCTTTTCAATGGTCTATTCACCTCAACTTTCTCCCCACTCCAATTCACCTTCCACACAGCTGCCAAGGTGATATTTATCTAGTATAGATCTCACCCTCTCTCTTCCCTCTCCATCTCCCATGAACTCCAGTGACTCCTTATTACCTTCAGGATCAAATATAAGTTCATCTCTGCCATTTAAAGCTCTTCACAACTTGAACACTTACTACTTTTACAATCTTCAAATTTTGTTGTTGTTCCATTGTGTCCTACTCTTTGTGACCCCACATGGAATTTTCCTGGCAAAGATACTGGAGTGGTTTGCCATTTCCTTTTCCAGCTCATTTTACAGATGAGGAAACTGAAGCAAACAGGGGTAAGTGATTTGCCCAAGGTCACATATCTAGTAAGTATCTGAGGCTCAATTTGGTTTCTTTCTTTTTCTTTCTTTCTTTTTTTTTTGTGCTTTTTTGGAGGGCAATTGGGATTAAGTAACTTGCCCAAGGTCACACAGCTAGGTTTTTTGTTTGTGTATGTTAAGTGTCTGAGGCCAGATCTGAACTCAGGTCCTTCTGACTCCAGGGCCGGCGTTCTCTTCACCGCGCCACCTAGTTGCCCCCTGAGGCTCAATTTAAACTCATGAAGATGAGCCTTCCTGATATCAAGTGCAATGCTCTATCTACTGTGCCACGTAACTTTAGGTACTTTATCACCTTTCTCACAACTTAAAATCAATCAACAATGGCCTGTTTGCTATTTCTAAAATATGACACTCCATTTCTTGATTCTGTGCCTCCATACTGACTCTCCAGTTTGCCTGGAATGCTCTGCTCCCTCACCTTTCCCTCAGTTTCCCTAGCTTCCTTCAAGACTCAGCTCTAATAGCACTCTCTAAAGAAGGACCTCCTTGGTTCCTTTAGCTCTTGGCACCTTCTGCTCTGAAATCACCTTCCATCTATTTTGTAAATATTTTGTGGTATCCCAAGTTATTTACACATTGTCTCCTCCATTAGAATGTAAAACCTGGGAAGGTAGGGACTATTCTTTTGTCTTTGTCTTCTTCAAAAACAAAGGACCACCACCACCACCAACATATCCAGTGCTTAGCACATGCCTACCACATAGTAAGAATTTAATTAAGACTTATTGACTAGCTGACTGACTGAATCAGCAGTGTTCATTAGCATACTCTTCTAGCTTCTTTTCTTGAACCATTGACCATGTGAGCTTTATATTGTTTAGTGATAATCTCACTAGTACTTGTCTTGAAAACAAGTACTGTGGTTTTCTCACACTAACCCATTGGCAACAATTAATCAATTGGGGAAGCTAGGTAGTATAGCAACAATCACCCTAGCATACCCAGGATGGCTGCTAGCACAGGTTCTTTGATCTGTTTTTCTAAAGGAAAGAAACTCAAAAGGGTTAACAATCTTACTTTAATCAATCAAGCATATATCATTTACCTAGTTCAGGAGAAAAAGTCAGCACCCTGAACTTCAGAGAATACAAACAGGAGTTACAAGAGAAAATAACAATTCAGCAGACAGGACTTCTAGCTGTCTGACCATTATACCCATGCCTAGTTAGTCACCAGAGAGAGAAGCACCAACATGTGGGTTTTCAAAGCCAGGGGCTCAATGGCTGCCCAGAATCTCATCTGGCCAAATCACACAACTCTTCCCAAAGTGAGCCCCAAAGCAAAACCTCACCTCAGAGGTATATATAGCCTTCTCTAGGGTCAGAGAACATCACAACCCTCCTTACCCACTTGACTAAAAAGTAACAAAAGTTGTGCCTTCCTGAAAAACAAGCCTCCCACAATAGGCTCCAGGTGAGCACATACAACCTATTAGGGGGCAGAGTATGTTTTCAAATTAGGAAAGGTCCTCAAGTTCAATTTAGACTTATTAAAGGGCAGGGAAGATCTTCAAAATTCTATTACCATTACAGGTGGTACAATGGATAGAACACTAAACCTGGAGTCAGGAAGATACCAAGTTCAAATGCAGCCTTGGACACTTATTAGCTATGTGACCCTGAGTAAGTCACTTAACTCTGCCTCAGTTTCCTCATCTGTAAAATGAGTTGGAGAAGGAAATGGCAAACCACTCCAGTATCTTCTCCAAGAAAACCTGTAGAGGGGTCATGAAGAAAAATGACTAAATGAAATAAACTAACAATTAATTCCACGAACATTTTTCAGGCACCTACTATAATAGATACCCTATACTAGCATGGTTGCTATGGGAGATTCAATGGTAGATAAACCCTAGCCCTGTCCTCTGAGAGGTAATAAAGTAGTAAGAGTAATGATACTTGTATATAGATACATATAATTAACTTAGAAAATAAGCACATAAGAGGAGCAAAAAGTTCAAAGAGATCAGATAAAAGAGAGGTCAGTATAAGCAGAGGCAATTGGAGAAAGCTTCATAGAGGGAGTATATTTGACCTGGGTCTTATAGGATCTCAACAGTCAGAGATAGGTGGGCATGAGGAGAAGGACGGGCATTCAAGATATAGGTGTGGCATTTAGAAAGTTTAAGAGACATAATTTCTGGATAATTAATCATTTTATTAATAATGCTAGCATTTTGTTAATAAAAGAGGTCACTGCCCTCAGACACTTAACATTTACTAGCCATGTGACCTTGGGCAAGTAATTTAACTCTAATTGCCCTGCCTTCCCCTCTTCAAAAAGAAAAAAAAATAAAAGAGGTCAGTGGCATTCTTGAATGCTAAAGACCCTCATGGTGGTGGACTCACAGCTTATATGCCCCCAGAAAAGTGGGTGTTCCAGAAGGTGGCAATCAACTCTAATTGGTTAACAATTAATGAGAGAATGAATATTATAAGAAGAAATCGGCTCTTGCCAATAAGGGGCTAAGAGATGACATCAAGTCACTCTTCAACAAACAGACTGTCTCTACATTCAGACCACCTCTAGTCTTGGGCAATCTAGACAAAGGACCTACCTCCTCTCAAATGTCCTTAAGTGGAACACAATGGGTAGGAATTCACCTTGGGTAAGTTTCCTTATTAGGGCGTATGGTTCAACCTTCAGAGAATGAACTTTGAAATGAGGACTTTAAAAAAAAGAGGAACTCTGGATCTCCCCAAATTATTGGTTTTTAATAACCATTTCTCTCATTGGCAACTGTGTGAGAAAGGTTGTAGAGATGAGAAACTGTAAGATATATCCAGTAATTGTTGAGAACATTGGGGAGAAACAATGGGCAATGAGCCTAGTAGATATTTATTATATATTTCTTGTATGCCCAGTTCATCTCATTTGCTCTGATATATAGATATAGCCAAGATTTGAATATATCTGCATTTTCTTCCCTCTCAGTTATCTTTTCTTCAGGTTTTCTTTAGGATAACAGGCATCAAATTATAATGCCAATTCTTTTGCTCAATAGCACATGTGAAAAACCATCTTTTCCTTGCCTTTTGTATCCTTTAACCAATGTATCTTATGCTATCAGGAGTTACGAAGAGAAGAAGCAATTACCTCTGTAGCAGAGTTTATAAGAATAAATACAAATATTTCAGAGGTGCTGTTTAATTACCAGCCACTGAGGAGATTTTAGGAGTCAAGCAAAAAGCTACACTTTCCCAGTTGTAATTAAAGTGGAATTATGTAGTAAAATTATTTTCTCTTAAAATATGAAAGACTTGATTCTCCACAAACTATGTAAAAAACGACTCTGAAAATCTTCTGGAGCCCCAGCACCCACAGAACGACACAGAGAAGCTAACCTCCCGCTGAGGACAGCCCAGCACCCTGCAGGAAGGACCAGCGCAGTGGTCTGGGAGCCCGCAGCGCGCAGAGCGCAGGAGCCGAGCCGAGCCCAGGTCCACGTGAGCCGAGGTTTTAGCCCCAGGGCGGCAGGGCCAGCAGCCGGCTGGAGGAACCCCAGAACACCAGGAACTGTGGAGACGCCAGAATTATCAACATAGACTTGCCTAGGACAAAGTAAGAGGTTAGTGTCCTATGGACTTTGGGACCTGTATTTGGGGAATGCGTCAGCTCCCTCCCCTGGGGGCTAGAAGCTGCTGAGGAGACACGCCACTGTGTAGTTTTCAGAGGCATTTCCGGCTCCCAGCCTACAAATCGTGGGGAGATCCAGCGATCAGTCTTGGGGGGTGATCGCTCTTGCTTTGACCTCCCTGGATCTGGATTGTGATCTAGGGTGGAAGTTGTGGGTGGGTTTATAGCTTGCCAGAAACGGAAGTTGCCCCCACACGTTCGGGACGAAAATTCCTCTATCTGGCCTTAAAGCCATAGTGTGGCAACAAGCCCAAAAGTCAAGCAATTAAGTGGCAACATGCCAAGGCAAAGGAAACAGAAAAATGCAACCCTAGACTCCTATTTTGGGGGCATAGAGCGGGAAAAGGACTGTGAGGTCAGAAGTCCTGCTCCAAAAGCCCCAGGGGAAAACATGAGCGGGTTGCAGGCCATAGAGGACCTTAAGAAGGACTTTAAAAATCAAATAAGAGAAGTGGAGGAAAAATTAGAAAGAGAAATGAGAAGGATGCAGGACTCAAATGGCAAAGGAGGCCCAAAAGGGCAATGAGGAGAAGAATGCCTTAAAAAGTCGAATTTGCCAGATGGAAAAAGAATCTCA
This sequence comes from Gymnobelideus leadbeateri, assembly GCA_011680675.1. NCBI lineage: Eukaryota > Metazoa > Chordata > Mammalia > Diprotodontia > Petauridae > Gymnobelideus > Gymnobelideus leadbeateri. The sequence continues at coordinate 146,570 of WOXC01005770.1, forward strand.
AAAGTTCACTGAGGAGATTCATTCCTTCAGAGTTAGACTGGAGCAAATGGAAGCTAGTGACTTTATGAGAAATCAAGATGCTGTTAAGCAGATCCAAACAAATGAAAGATTAGAAGGCAATGTGAAATATCTCATGGGAAAAACCACTGACCTGGAAAATAGATCCAGGAGAGACAATTTAAAAATTATTGGACTACCTGAAAGCCATGATCAAAGAAAGAACCTAGAAATCACCCTTCAAGAAATTCTCAAGGAAAACTGCCCTGATGTTTTAGATCCAGAGGGCAAAATAGAGGTTGAAAGAATCCACCGATCACCTCCTGAAAAAGATCCCAAAAAGAAAACTCCCAGGAATATTATAGCCAGGTTCCAGAATCCCCAGATCAAGGAGAAAATACTACAAGCAGCCAGGAAGAAACAATTTCAATATTGTGGAAACACAATCAGAATAGCCCAGGACCTGGCAGCTTCTACACTGAGGGATCGAAGGGCATGGAATATGATATTCCAGAGGGCAAAAGACCTGGGAATGAACCCAAGGGTTACCTACCCAGCAAAACTGAGTATTTTGTTTCAGGGGAAAATATGGTCATTCAGTGGAATAGAGGACTTTCAAGCATTCTTGAGGAAAAAACCAGAGTTGAATAGAAAATTTGACATCCAGATGCAAGAAGTAAGAGATGCCTGAGAAGGTAATCAGGGAAAAGAAATCAAAAGGAACTTATCAAAGTTGAACTATTTACATTCCTATATGGAAAAGCAATATCTGTGACTGATGATATCTTTCCCACTATGAAAATAATGGAAGAAGGGGGTGTGGTCATACGAATACATATGTGAATGTGTGTGTATATGGTTACAGTTATATATGGATAGAGGGCATAGGTTGATTTTGTTGGGAAGGGAGAGTACTCAAGGGATGAAATTATGAGGTGAGAGAGGAAAGTGGCAAGAGGAGATGGGGAGAGACATGGTAGGGTAAACTATCTCATGTAGGGGAAGTGGTTGCAAAGGAGGGGGAGAATAAGGAAGGCTAAAAAGGCAAAACCACATTCACATTGAATTTGGTTCAGGGAGAAAATGACATACATACTAAATGGGATATCTCAACCTGCAGCAGGATAGGGGGAAGGGGGATGAGAGGAGGGATGATGGATGGGAGGGCATCCTTGGGGGAGGGGAGGTTGGAAGTACCCACTATAGAAGAGGGACAGGATCATGTAGGGAATGGACCAGGTGGGGGGTGGGATGAGTGGGAGGGAATTATAAGCAGCCTTGTACAATATATCTACTATGATAATGTTTTGCATAGCTAGACATGTACAACATATACTGAATTACTTATCTCCCAAGAGGGAATGGGTGACAAGGGAGGAAGGAAATGGATCTGAAATTTGAGGTCTTAACATTAAATGTTTCAAATATATATAAATACTATTATTAATACTCTTTTGCTTATAATTGGGAGATAAGATGTGCAGGCATTGGGACACAAAGATTCATCTTCCTCTAATGGAAAAGTCGATGGGGGTATGGGAGAAGGTATGGGAGAGAGCAGATTGGAGGAAGCGATATCTTGTGGGACTGCTATTCTGGGAGGTTGGGTAGGGGAATAATGGGGGGAAAATGACTGTAACTCAAAATCTGGCGGAAATGAATGATGTAAAACAGAAGTTAATAAAGTATTTGTTATAGTAGCCTTTAAAAAAAAATATGAAAGACTTAACCCATTGTAGCTATTTGGTAGCAACATATGTTGTAAGGTTTTGTCTGGCTGTTACTTGCAAAGGACCTAAACTAATAGTCATTGTTAAATTTTTAAAAATATGGTGTCCAAGTGATAGAAGTCTTTCAGACTTCTTTAAAGAAAAAGATTTTTATCCATTGATCAGTGGAAATAGCATCATTGACCTGGAATCAAGGAGACCTGTCTGGGCAATTCTGAGCAGAAGTGAGATAATAGCTCTCAAAGCTGGACTATCCCTTAAGGGATCATGTATAGACTGGTAAGAAGACAAGATTCCAAATTTACAGAAAAGAAACTAAGACCAGAAAGGTCGTGATTTCCCCAGGTCACACAGGGATGAGCCTGTGGGGTGGAAAGAGCGTTCAATTTGAAATCTGAAGGCCTTGTCATTTACTAGCTATGTAAGCAAGTAATTTCTTGGGCAAATCACTTCACTGCGTCTTACTTTCATCATTAGCAAAATGAAGGTGAACATATATCCTTTCCCAGCTTATTGTTGAAATGATGTCATCTAAGTGAAGTTTTTTTTTTTAACTATAAAATATCATGTAATGTCAACCGTGGCTGTAGAAAAGGGTTTAGGCCTAGAAGTGAAAATTGTTATTCTCATTGACTGAGGCAGAGATAATAACAATTATTCTCATTTCTATTTTTTGTTTATAGCTGTTACTTCACTGGTTCAGGGAACCCGAGGGATGGAAATTTCATTTGTTGATGGCCATGGGAAACTTATCCATAACTTGTAGTCTTAGAGAATTGTATGGAGCAGTGAGAAGTTAAATGATTTACTCATGGTTCTACAACTAGCGTCAGAACTTGAATCCGGATCTGACTCTAGGGCCATCCTTCTATCCATTAATGCCTAAAATTATTATTATTATTATAGAAGAGGTTTTTATTTTTTATTAGGAGAGAATGTTGGCTGCCTTGACCATGGTATGTTGTATATTTCTAATATATAGACCTTAGACATACCAACCCTTTCCTCTAGTTTGTTTTTTCTGTTGATTGATCTTTGGTGAGCTCTCCAAATTAATTATCTTCATAGTTCTAAATAAGAAGATCCTCTCAGAAGTTCTTTTAAACAAAAATGTACCTTCGCCAAGGACCAGTTTAAGCTTTTAATAAGCAGTAGTGCCAATGAACCAGATCTTAATGGAAAAGTAAGACACTCCTGAGATATAAACGAAACTTTAGGATTCCTCATTCATTCACTCTTTAAGAGTGCTTATGTTACTACTTCTGAGCACTGAAAGGTACCTTAGGAGCCCCAAATGTTTCTCAAAGCATTCTCAAAATGCTTAACTTACATACTAAGAGCAATTGTCTCGCTGGGAGAGTCTTAGTCCAATGGCTAAGAGTGATTCCGGAATCAGTTTGAAGCAATACAGTGTGATAGATGGGTAATTTAGGAACATAATTAAGATCCTTTCTTTAGAAATGGAAAGGATCACTTAGTTCAATCTCCTTATTTTTTAGATGAGGAAATGGAGAGCCGGGGAAAAATCAGTGACTTGAACAAGGTAACCCAGTTAGAAAATGGTAGGGCTCAGATTTGAACCCGTCAAATGATTAATATAATACATAATATAATATATTGTTTCAGTTTTACATGGCCATGAATATAATGACTCCACCTCCCTGCGATAGATGATTAATTGGACCCCTATTTTATTGGACTCCTATTTTATTCCAATCAGTACTAATAAGTCTGATATGATTCCATAGGGGTGGGGATTCCAAGTTCTGCATTTTAGGCATCAGAGGTGTAAATTCACTTGCTTAATCACAAGAAACTAACTAGAGGGTCTCCACCCTTGTTTTTGCCTTGTTACGATGACCAAGCCTAGTGTGTCAGAGGTGACTCAATTACAGGGAAAGCCCCCCAGCTATTTTTGTTGCCCCTCTATCTCTTGTGATCCCTCTGTTGCCCAACATGGGGAGATGACCATGAGTGCTTGGCCAATGAGTGACCTTGGTTGCTGGCCTGCAGCCTGACTTTCTACAAGCTCATAGGTGTTCTCATTGGCTTGGTAGGACCTCCTGAAGGGTCAAGGTAGGTCTGTTAAGGCCTTCTCATTAGCCTGTTTGTTAGCCAATGAGATTCTTTATTTTGTGTAGACCCTCCTGGAGGGTCAAGGGTTTTATTCATGTTGGACTTCTATATGGGAATTCCCTCCAACAGATAAAGATAAACAGCTGTTTTGCATCTTTTTGTTTGAGAGTTGCTTGAGACATAGTCAAGTGACTTGTCCAAGATCACACAGCTAGTCTGTTCATAGGGTAAAAGAACTAGAGGTTGATCTGGAAAAGACCTCAGAGGTCAACTAATCCAACCCCAAGAAACAGAGGTCCTGGGGCAGGAGAGAAGACAAAGATGTTACATGATTGGTCCAAGCTCCTTGAGAGCAGAGACTATTTTAAACTTTCTTTTCATCCCTGATGTTTAGCATAGTGCCTGCCACATAGTAAGTCATTAATAAATGCTTGTTGATTCATTTATTTCCTTCTTAAATGTTAATTTAATATTTTTTTTCAGTTACTGAGCATTTATTTTATGTCTCCCCCTGCCCTATCCTGATTGAGCAAATTGTCAGAGGTGAGACTTGATCCCAAGGCCTTTTGCCTACCAAACCAGTATTCTTTTCACTGTTATACTTATCAGATAGGAAGCCAGTGCCACTGTCACTCATGGAGTGCTGGGCCTGCACTCAGGAATTTCATCTTCTTGAGTTCAAATCCATTTTCATACACTTACTAGGTGTGTGACCCTGGGCAAGTCACTTAAGTCTGTTTGCCTCAGTTTTCTTATCTGTAAAATGAGCTGGAGAAGAAAATGGCAAACTGCTCTACCATCTTTGCCAAGAAAACCCCTCATTGGATCATAAAGAATTGGGCGTGACTGAAAAGATTCAACAACATTTGCCAGAAGACAATTCTTTATGAATCTAAGGCAACTTTTCTATCTTTTAAACTAGTTGCCTAGCTTATCACTGGCATTCTCCTCCTCCTTCTTCTTAGGCAGATGATCTTTAGTGTCCACTCCAATTTTAAAATCTTGTGCTTCTGGACTTTGTCACTTTATCCTAAGAAACCTCAGGTAAAGGAAGGCATGGATGCAATTCGGTTGACATACAAACACAAAGAAACAGTGAGGTCTTACACCTCATAGGTGATAGAAAAATGACATATCCCATCTACTTCTTGGAGGGTTAATGGTGTAGCAAAATTACAGAGTGTCTGTCTGTTTCTAGAAATAAATGCACCTCAATGGCCATGGAGCTAATGGAACTGAAACAAATTTTGAAAATTGCACATTTGAGGAATATGCCATTTATTTTTGGGGACATCTAAAGGACTCCTATTACTGTATTGTGAAGTAACACCCAAATGGAAGAATTATTCTCATTGTGAAGTCCACCAAGAGATAGGGTTTTTAAGATATAGTGCCTGAAAAGTCCTCTTGTTAAATTGTGCAGGTCTTGGCAACCTGTGGTTTAGAAAATGGGAATAGTTGCACCTTGTGGGGACTTTGTATCTGCAGTCATTCATGCCTCATGATCAACCTCCCAGGGAGCAATGACTCAAGGCTCATTCTTAGTGTCATTATAGACTTGTGTTGTTTTTGTCTCTTACTCAAATCCATCTCAAATAGAGCTGCATTTGTCACTATCCCATGCTTTATGCAAAGTATGGTCATAATTTTTATAGTGCCCTTGGGCTAATGAAGCCACAAGGTATGAGAAAGTATTTGCTTCCTAAAAATTATTTTCATTACGTTAGAGTTCTCTGTGGATAACAAACCTCATTGGGGAAGAACTTCCTAAAATGGAAAACAAATAAAACAAGGTGATCTTGTATCATTTTTAAACAAAATTATATTTTTATTGCTATCTTTTGTCTTCATATAACTTTTATTTTCAAATATATCCTTCCCCTTGCCCTCCACAAGACTAAGAAAGAAAAATGAAAAAAAATTCTGTAAAACCAACCAATGGATCAATGGTACCTGAAATTATATACAATACATCATACCCTAATTTCTGTAAAGAAGGGAGAGAGGTGTATTTTTCAACTCTTCGCTAGCATCAGGATTAGTAAATTATAATGTAGTCAATTAGAACTTGTCAGTTTCAGAACAGAAGAAGTGAATAATGACTAAAGGCAAAATATCGATTCTTTCCATTTCCCTTATTCTTTAATTTTCCCCTGGACAATTAGAAAATGTTCTTAATTCTATTTTCAAGTCCCATTTCAGGTACTAGCTAGATGTAGGACCTAGGGCATTCTTCTAACATCTTTAAACTTCAGTTTGAACTTCAATTCACTTCCTTTTGAACATTTATTAAATATTTATTGTGTTCTTGAACTTGAAAATCATACCTTGGTTTTCTTTTAAAATGTCCATAACTCAGAATTCAGCAGAACCTACTTTGAAGACCTATTTCAATGAACTGATGATTGAATTAGGGTATTGATTTTGTGTACACACTAATAACTGTGTACATAAATCATGCATGGTTTTCTGTACTCCATACTGGCAAGAGCCTTGAAATCCTACCATATGAAGATAGATGTCCCTGGGGATATTTAACATGAAGGCAGGTTATTACTTTCCCCTTCAAATATTTGAAGGGCTGCTATTATTCCAGAGGATCACACTTATTCTATGTAGCTCACGATAGCTGAACAATGGGAAGAAATTGTAGGGAAGCGGGGCTCAGCTCAATGTAAGGACAAATTTAATGGAAATGGTTGCCTAATCTTAATGTAGGCAGTGGATTTTCCATCACCAGAGGGCTTCAAGCAGAGGTACAGTGATTACTGTTGGGGAGGTTTCTTCAGGTAGGAGTTAGATTAGTCAGTATTTTTCCAACCTCTGGACTTTATTAAATTCTTACTTGTTAGCAAATCTTTTACTACTAATGGTCCTTACTTCTTAAAACACAGAAACTTAAAAGCTGTCATTTTTCTCCTTCTCTGCATCCTATAACTGCTTTCTTCCAGTGGCTCCTGTTCTCAGCTCCCTTATGCAGTGAGAGCTTCAGCAGCGAGGCTGTGGAAGGTAGAGTGGTGCATTGGTGGAGAATTTATTACCCATTCAGAGCATGGTTTGAATTAGGAAGCAATGGCGTAGAATATCTCTGAGATCATAGGATCATAGATTCAGAGCTGGAAGGGGACTTTAGAGACCATTTGGTCTAACTTTTTCATTTTACAAATGAGGAAACTGAGGCCCATAAAGATAAAAATGACTTTCCTGAAATCACACAGGCAATTGATCGACAATCATTTATTAGACAGCTACTGTGTGCTAGGCACTGTAGTATGGTTATAAGGTAGTAAATGGAAGAGCTGAGATTTGTACTTGTTTCCTCTGCCTTAAATCGTCACCTTTTCAACTGTGCCCCATTGCCTTGCCTTTCTAGTCTAAGATTCTTGATTCTAAGTGTTAGAAAACAATTGCCAATTAATTAGAATATTCTCCCCCTGGCTTGACCTTAATGATTAATAAAGTTAACTTTAATCTGTCCCATTGGAATTAACCCAATATGAGCAACAGGAAAAAATGAAAAATGTTTGAACCCTGGTGTGAAAAAGGAAGGAATAGGAGTAGCGTGAATATACTTGTTTTAGGAACTCGTGAATTAGACTTCTTCAGGGCTCATAATTAACCATGGGATAATTAAAAGTGGGTTTTGGCAGGCAAATGGAACCACTGGTGTGGCTTTTCAATTATAGTCAAGGTGTATATGTATGTTCTTTCTTTTGTGTAAGGTACTGTGCTAAGTACTAGGGATATAAAGAGGGGCATGAATGGTCCTTGCCCTCAAGCAGTTTTTATTCTCCTAGGAAAATCCAATTGATAAATGTTACTTGACTGGTCATTTTTGTTATTCAAGGGCAGAATGAAGTTGAAGTGTTAGGGAGATTTTTTCATGTGCCTAGCTTCCTAGGGACATCTCCATCTCCATCATGTAATCATTTCAGAGAGAGAGAGAGAGAGAGAGAGAGAGAGAGAGAGAGAGAGAGAGAGAGAGAGAGAGCTTACTTGGTATACAGTCTGCTCTGGACATAAAGGTTCATACTCATTATAGATTCTGCCTTGGCAGTGTTACTTATACCTGGACTGTGGAGCAGTGTACCAACCTCTCTATGGGCAAGCAAGACACTTGGACTAGGGAAAATAAAGGACAGAGACATACATAGAACCTGCTTTCTTGGTATCCTCTCTTAGTGAAATATAGTGGAATGAACATGAGACTTAGAGAGTCCTGAATTTGAATTCTTACTCTGACAGGTACTAACTATATGATTCCAGATAGATCAGCTTAACCCCTAAAGGCCTCAATTTCCTCATATGTTAAGTGGGGATGATAATATTTGTATTACCTAACTCAGGGGTAGTTGTGAGGAAGGAACTTTGTAAACTTTAAAATGTTTTTGGAATATGAGCTGTTATTATTATTATTTCTCTGAGAATTATATAGAAATAGTATACCAGAGTTAATAAGAACAGGGCTTAGAGTCAGGATGAATTGGTTTCAAATTTCTCCTAATTCTTACCAGATCAATTCTTACCGATCAATTCTTTGTGCCTCAGAACCTCCCTTGGACTTATCCACTAAAATCTAGATGGGTTGCAAGCCACTTGATGGAAGGTATTCCTACCAGGAGAGTTCTCTGAACTGGGGAAAAAAACCCAAATGCACAAATCCTTTATATATTTCTGTATTTGAAAGTACTTGTCATATCAGGAGAGCATCCTGGCACACAAAAGGAGGACCATTTGGGCTCCCAAACTAGAGAAGTCACATTGCTTTGTGTGCTTCCTTCTCTCACCTTGTTTTGTACTCTTCTGCCTCAGGAAGACGGTAAGGAGAAGTATTCACATACACTCGATAAGGTTATTTTGCTTTTCCTTCTTAAACAGATCCAAAGAAGCAACTAGTGTTAGGGTATTAACTCTAGGTTAGAAATTAGGAGCAAATTGCCTGTGTTGCCTTCCCTACTGTGCTAACAGTCGGATGGGATCTCTGATTTGTAAGCCAATGTGTTCATCATGATCCTTGGGGGTTCTGTGTATTTTTTTGTATGTCAGTTCTCTGTGACTCTTTTGCTTGTAGTGATGCCTAATGTGCACAATCTTGAGATTGTGTATCTGCTTAGGGTAGTAGCTATGGAAATGTGATTTGAATTATCCACTTTGGACTATAAAGGCAAGCTAGGGATGAAGGAATTGGTCAGTGATCAGTTGAGGGACCTCAGACTCAACTGATTCTTTCAAGGGCATGCCTCTGACTCACAAAATTAGAGAACAGAATTGAAAGTAAAGAGATTTCATTGTATATATAATACTCCATGCAACTTTTGATCAATATAAAAATGCCAGCTATAGGTTTTTTTTTTTTTAAAGTCTGACAAAGCAGAGTGTTCCAGAGATTTAAAAAACACAATCTTGGAGAAAAACTACCTTATGCAGCAGAACCAGAGTAGGAGTTTACCTCCCCCCCTCCCCCCCGGGAAGCTTAGCATATTTCCCATTATAGAAATATCATTAATGCCTTAAGAATAAAAAGTATAAAGTTGAAAACTGAATTTGCAATTAAAGAAATTCTTCTGCATAGGGAACAATTTAAACCAAATTCCTTTAATCCATTATAAAGTCTTGTATTTTCTATAATAATAGCAATAAAGTATCAGCATAATATACTTAAATACCAAGGGTGATGGATTGTTACTAAGTGATTATTCATAGACTTTCCTGGGGAAGTGGTGCTTAAAAAGCTTTTTTTTGTGGAGAGTGAGGTTGTGTGGAATGAACATTGAATTTGGGATCTGAAGTCCTGAGTTCAAGTCCCAGTTCTTTTCTTATGGGTAAAATGGGAATAATCTTGCTTATTAGGTTGTAAGTTCCTTGAGGGCAGGGGCTGTCTTTTGCTTCTTTTTGTATCCCTAACACTTAGGACAGTGCTTGTCACACAATAAAAACTTAATAATTGTTTCTTGATTGACGGATTGATTACTTGCACAATAATATATTACTCAGAGTGGTTGTGAGGCTGCTATGAAATAATAAAGGACTATACATATAACTATGGCTATTTTCTAGGTGATATTCATATTGGTATTACACAGAAGATAAAAAAAAGATGGCTATTGAGAAAAGAAACCCTTTCCCTTCATGTCCAACCTCTAATATTACATTTCATTTAGACTTGTAAGTAGCGTAGAAACATATCAGCTCTCCTTACCCCCAATTCTGCCCCCATCAGACCTGATTTCTCTCTTTTTTTCCACCTACTGATCGCCAGGCATGTTTTTGAGGATGTAAGAAATACTCTTAGTAATATGAGAAATCAAACAATGTTTTTTCCATGTCGTCACACTTGACGAATGAATTAAGTGATTTCTTAAGGCCAGTTCCGTAGGATTGGAAAGAATACTGAATTTGAAGTTCAAGGACCTAGGTTCAAATGCAGGCTTTGCAACTTAATACTCATAAGACCTCGTGTAAATCTCTTAATTTGTAAAGCGTTCAGTTTTCTTATCTGTGATAGAAGGGGGTTGAACTAGTTGACTTTTTTTTTAAACAAATGCTTTATTAACTTCTGTTTTACATCATTCATTTCCGCCAGATTTTGAGTTACAATCATTTTCCCCCTGTTATTCCCCTACCCACTCTCCCAGAATAGCAGTCCCACAAGATATCGCTTCCTCCAATCTGCTCTCTCCCATACCTTCTCCCATACCCCCTTCGACTTTTCCATTGGAGGAAGATGAATCTTGTGTCCCAATGCCTGCACATCTTATCTCCCAATTATAAGCAAAAGAATATTAATAATAGTATTTATATATATTTGAGATATTTAATGTTAAGACCTCGAATTTCAGATCCATTTCCTTCCTCCCTTGTCACCCATTCCCTCTTGGGAGATAAGTAATTCAGTATATGTTGTACATGTCTAGCTATGCAAAACATTATCATAGTAGATATATTGTACAAGGCTGCTTATAATTCCCTCCCACTCATCCCACCCCCCACCTGGTCCATTCCCTACATGATCCTGTCCCTCTTCTATAGTGGGTACTTCCAACCTCCCCTCCCCACAAGGATGCCCTCCCATCCATCATCCCTCCTCTCATCCCCCTTCCCCCTATCCTGCTGCAGGTTGAGATATCCCATTTAGTATGTATGTCATTCTCTCCCTGAACCAAATTCAATGTGAATGTGGTTTTGCCTTTTTAGCCTTCCTATTCTCCCCCTCCCTTGCAACCACTTCCCCTTGCTTCTTCTACATGGGATAGTTTATACCCTGTCTCTCCCCATCTCCTCTTGCCACTTTCCTCTCTCACCTCATAATTTCATCCCTTGAGTATTCTCCCTTCCCAACAAATTCAACCTATGCCCTCTATCCATATATAACTGTAACCATATACACACACATTCACATATGTATTCATATGACCACACCCCCTTCTTCCATTATTTTCATAGTGAGAAAGATATCATCAGTCACAGTTATTGCTTTTCCATATAGGAATGTAAATAGTTCAACTTTGATAAATTCCTTTTGATTTCTTTTCCCTGATTACCTTCTCAGGCATCTCTTCCTTCTTGTGTCTGGATGTCAAATTTTCTATTCAATTCTGGTTTTTTCCTCAAGAATGCTTGAAAGTCCTCTATTCCACTGAATGACCATATTTTCCCCTGAAACAAAATACTCAGTTTTGCTGGGTAGGTGACCCTTGGGTTCATTCTCAGTTCTTTTGCCCTCTGGAATATCATATTCCATGCCCTTCGATCCCTCAGTGTAGAAGCTGCCAGGTCCTGGGCTATTCTGATTGTGTTTCCACAATATTGAAATTGTTTCTTCCTGGCTGCTTGTAGTATTTTCTCCTTGATCTGGGGATTCTGGAACCTGGCTATAATATTCCTGGGAGTTTTCTTTTTGGGATCTTTTTCAGGAGGTGATTGGTGGATTCTTTCAACCTCTATTTTGCCCTCTGGATCTAAAACATCAGGGCAATTTTCTTGAGAATTTCTTGAAGGGTGATTTCTAGGTTCTTTCTTTGATCATGGCTTTCAGGTAGTCCAATAATTTTTAAATTGTCTCTCCTGGATCTATTTTCCAGGTCAGTGGTTTTTCCCATGAGATATTTCACATTGCCTTCTAATCTTTCATTTGTTTGGATCTGCTTAACAGCATCTTGATTTCTCATAAAGTCATTAGCTTCCATTTGCTCCAGTCTAACTCTGAAGGAATGAATCTCCTCAGTGAACTTTTGAGATTCTTTTTCCATCTGGCAAATTCGACTTTTTAAGGCATTCTTCTCCTCATTGCCCTTTTGGGCCTCCTTTGCCATTTGAGTTAGTCTATTTTTAAGGTGTTGTTTTCCTCAGTCAGGCTGTTGACCCTCATTTCATACTTTTCCTGCATCCTTCTCATTTCTCTTTCCAATTTTTCCTCCACTTCTCTTATTTGATTTTTAAAGTCCTTCTTAAGGTCCTCTATGGCCTGCACTCCGCTCATGTTTTCCCCTGGGGCTTTTGAGCAGGACTTCTGACCTCACCTTTTCCACTCTATGCCCCCAAAATAGGAGTCTAGGGTTGCATTTTTCTGTTTCCTTTGCCTTGGCATGTTGCCACTTGATTACCTGACTTTTGGGCTTGTTGCCACACTATGGCTTTAAGGCCAGATAGAGGAATTTTCGTCCCGAACGTGTTGGGGGCAACTTCTGTTTCTGGCAAGCTGTAAACCCACCCACGACTTCCTAGATCACAATCCAGATCCAGGGAGGTTAAAGCAAGAGCGATTACCCCCCAAGACTGATCGCTGGATCTCCCTACAATTAATTGCAGGCCAGGAGCTGGAGCTGCCTCTGAAAACTACAAAATGGTTTTTGTCCTCAGCGGCTTCTAGCCCCCAGGGGAGGGAGCCGACACATTCCCCCACATACAGGTCCCAAAGTCCATAGGACACTAACCTCTTACTTTGTCCTAGGCATGTCTATGTTGATAATTCTGGAGTTGCCACAGCTGCTGGTTTTCTGGGTTTCCTCCAGCCAGCTGCTGGCCCTGCTGCCCTGGGGCTAAAACCTGGGCTCACGCAGACCTGGGCTCGTCTCGGCTCCCCGTGCTCTGCGAGCTGCCAGCTCCCAGACCGCTACGCTGGTCCTTCCTGCAGGGCTGCTGGGCTGTCCTCAGCGGGAGGTTAGCTTCTCTGTGTCGTTCTGTGGGTGCTGGGGCTCCAGAAGTTGTTCAGAGTCCCCTTTTACATAGTTTGGGGGGAATCTGGGGGCAGAGTGGCTTGGATGAACTGTTTCTACTCTGCCATCTTGGCTCTGCCCCCCTCCCATATATCTTCTGGTTCTATGTCCTGTGCTAGCACAGGGGTACCCTGTATTCTCTTTCTGACATGTTTGCAGGTCCCCTTCCCCGTCTGGCTTGAGAGCTCCCAAAGCTGCTGCTCCTGTCACTACCACCTGGTCCCACCAAAATTGTTTCATCCACATTCTGGGTCAACTTCCTCCACTGTGTCACAAATCTCTCTTTCTGACTGCTTCTGTTTGGGTTAGAAGAATGTTTCATTCGATCTTTTGTTATCTCTGAAACTCCAGAATTTGATTAGAGGTGTTATTTTCAAAGAGAATGTTTATCATTGAGTGGTGGGCACCACTCCTCTTTTCAGTAGAGGCTGGAGATTGGTCTCGATGCAGAAGCAAAATGAGAGGGGAGGTACATAGAGGATTAGATGAGAAGCCCCACATCACAACTCCTCTTCTATCCAAAGGCTGGAGATTAGACAGGAAAAGCACACAGCTAAAGATGCAAATCAAACCTGCCCAGCAGGAGAAAGAAGTACCATTCCCCACCAAATTTCCTCTTCCTCTTCCCTCAAAGGACAGGTACAGCAGGAGGCACAAGGTTTGAAATCAAAGGGGGCAGGTTGCTCTTCTTTGCACTGAAGGTTCTTCACATCCCAGCTGGGAGAATGGGCTAGCAGCAGGAGGTGGACGTTGCATTATACTGGCACAGATGAAAGTCATTGCTTTGGGACAGATGGAAGACACCTGGCCCAGCCTTGTCAGAAGACATGCTGCTCCCAGTAGGAGATGGAAGGCACAAGGCATGGGTCGTCTGAGGTCTTCTTACCTGAAGAGGATGGCTTTGAGGCTGCAGTGGTAGACATCCTGTCCAGGAGGAAGCTTAAATGTTTAAATTTAAATTCTAAATGTTTAAAGCATTCTTTTTTTTTTTTTAAGCAATTGGGGTTAAGTAACTTGCTCAAGGTTACACGGCTAGTCATTATTTATGCGTGGGTGCTCATTTTCTGAGGCCGGATCTGATCTCGGGTCATCCAAACTCCGAGGCCGGCGCTCTTACTCACTGCGCCACCTAGCCTCCCCTTTAGGGCAATTGCCCAAGGTTACATGGCTAGGTTTTTGTTTGTATGGATTAAGTGTCGGAGGCCGGCTCCGAACTCAGGTCCTTCTGATTCCAGGGCCGGCGCTCTATTCACTGTGCCACCTAGCCGCCCCGATCAATGCTTTTTAAACTGTAGGTTACCACCCCATATGGGGGCCATGAAAAATTTGACAACAGCAAAAGGTTTTCAAATGCATGATGACCAAAAATTAATTAAAAATCAAATGCATAGTGAATCTGAGATGTTTCTGGAAGCACATGCATGACTTCACTGAAGCCTTGGTTCTGAGCACAAAGCACGTGCACTTTGTACTGTGCACGTCCCCGGGCCATGCAATGCCAACTAACCAACAAAAGCAAAAAGGGGTCTCAAGTGGAAAAAGTTTACGATGCCCTGGTCTAGATAAATCTATTGCCATCAGGATGTGGTAGAGATCAGAGCAGGGCCTGGCCAAAGCCCACTATACTTCCACTAGGGCAAGAAACATTCTTGAAAAGTAGCATTGACTAACATATACCTAGTTTCCATCATGAATAATGGGTCTCCAAGAACACTCAGAACTACTGAGCTCTGAAAAGAACAGAGCTGTTCTGACTCCATGTTGTATCTGGGTCTGGCATGTTCACTGATACTTAGGTCAATAAGTGGTTTCCTATTCTGATTTGTTCTAAGCAGCCAGCTGAATGCATAAATGAACACTTTTTATTATTACTAATTAAAAGGATTTGTATACTAAACAAGTAAGGGATATGATAGTTACTGTACCATTCAATATACTAACTGGGGGGCTTATTGACCACAATCGTAGAATCACTGAATTTCAGAATTGTAAGAGGCTTCAATAGCCCCATTCTAACCCATTCCTGTAAGGGATATGCTTATTATAACATGTTTTATAAGTTAATATCCAGCCTCTGCTTAAAGATCTCCAAGGAATGTAGTATCTATTACCTGGGTTCAGGTTTTGCCCTTGACATATGCTGACTATGTAACCTTGGACGAACCACTTAAATTTTTGGCATACCCATATCTCTGGCTATGGTGTCATAGTTTATAGCTGGGAACAACCTCAGAGATTAGTGCAATTCCCTCATTTTACAGATGAGGAAACCAAGGCCCAGGGAGGTTAAGTGATTTGCTCAGGGTCACCCAGTACATGTCAAAGGTAGGATATGAACCCAGATCCTCTGACTCCAAGTCAGAGTTCTTACTATTGTTTCACAGTCATAAGTTGGAGATCTTCATTGGTAGAAGGTTTTTTCACTAGGAATTTCCCACCAAAGTGAAAGGGGCAAAGGGGAACACAAAAACAAAACAAAACAGAACATTCAGCATGTGTTTATGTCATGGAAATTAGTCAACTCAGGACTTGGGCCTTTGAAGAGGATTTACAGGTTAAGAATACAACTGATGTCCTCCATGCTACCATAAACAATGACCATGAATGTGAATAAATGTTGGTATGAATGATTGGAATCGTCGTGCTTTCAAATTCAATGGATACATTCAAAGCTAAGGAGTCTGACCATCTAATGAGTTTCAAGTCTTCTTTGAAATAAGGGTTTTGAGAGAGCCACTTGAGCACAGTTTGAAGTAGTGATCTGTCACTTTATAATGATACTTCAAACAATTTTTCTGTTAAATTCAGAGTTAGAAGCCTGTTACCACTTTCCAGTACCAGTCTTGTTATTGATTCCACTCACCTTGTTATTTTGTAAATCGTAATTGAGAGCTTCTCAGAGCAATGAGAAACATTTTTATCCCTGTTGATGTGTCTCTGTAGGAATTATTAAACAATCACTACCTATAGGGTGAGGGTTCTTAACCTAGGGTCCCAGAACCTGCAAGTTGTCCATGAAATTGGAAGGGATGATTAATCATTACTTTCACTAATTTGTAATGGAAATTTAGCATTTCCTTCAATTATTTGAAAACATTCTTCTGAGAAGAGGTCTATAAGGTTCATCGGATTGCCAAAATAGTCATTTGATAACAAAACTATTAAAACCCTCTGCTGTAACAGCTTATATATGGGAAGTATAACAGTCTCCAAGCCTGTACAATACATTTCTAGCTGTTATTGAAACCTCAGTAGGGCTACATTTTGATGGTTCATTCTTTCAATTTTATTTTGTATTATTTTCTTCTGGTACTTAATGGGGCTATTGAGGATGGCTTTGACAGTCTCAGTAGTGATGGTCAGGATATATCTCTTGGGCTATATGGAATGCTTATTTACTTAGAATTTTGCATCCTTTTAGACTAGGATCAGTTATCAATTCATGTTATGGCTAAATGGATGAATTCCTTGAAAGATATAATAAAAGATATTACAGGGAAGAGTAAATCATTTCTAGAGAATATGTTTCTCCAAAAACCAAAATAATAGTTTCAAAATGTGTGATCTACTTCAGAAGCCTCAAGTGACCAAGATGGCTAACTTTTCGTGTAAGTAAAAAATCAGAATCCGAATAAGTTTCTTGGGTTTCAGTTCAATATTTGTTCTTGACCTTCTTTTCCACGATAGTTTTCAAAATCTTTCCCTTTCTTCTCCATTTTCTGGGCCACTGTCCTTGTCTAAGCCCAAGAACTTCTCTGAAAATATTTTTTAATGAAATATTTTTATTTATACTTTCTTTGTTGTTACATTATCTATATTTACCAATCTAAGAGCCATGAGAACATGGGAATACCTATGCTAAGTGCAGAAGACAGATGGATGGTAATCTAACAAAGGCATAGTCACATAGGAGGTGAACCAAGAAAGAAGAATGTTGTGGAATACACAAAGAGAGAGAATACACAAAATGGGGGTAATCAGTAATCTTGAAAGCAACAAAGAGGCCAAGGAGGATGGGATCTGAGGAAAGGCTGTTGGATTTAGTAGTAAAGAACTTGTAAATAACCTTGTAGAGAGTAATACCAGTTGACTTGTGAGGTGGGAAGTCAGGTGGCAAGATGTTGAAAAGCAAATGGGAGGTGAGGCAGTAAGGGCAATGAGTCTAGGTGATGTTTTTTAAGCATATGATTGTAAAAAAAGAGAGAAATAGGACAGTATCTTGAGAGAAGAAGCAGGATTAAAGGAAGGTTTTGTATGGATGGAATTGACCTTGGCATACACACACACACACACACACACACACACACACACACACACACACACATACAAGCAATGGGGGAAAGGTAGTAGATAGGTAGATGAAAGAGATTGAAGATGAAAGAGACAGAGAGGTGGAGAGATTAACAGGGCAAACACCAGTAAGAGATGGGAGAGGATGGGATCAAGTGCACATGTAGAGGGGATTGACCTTGGCAAGGATATGGGCATCTTCTTCTTTGAATCCAAACACTGATGCTCCCCATGTGACCTTGGGTAAGTTCCTTAAGCAACTTTCTGAGCCTCAGTTTCTTCATCTGCAAAATGAGAATATGGGATAGAAGACTTTTATTTTCCTTTTTGGAGCGGGGAAGGTAGGGCAATTGGGGTTAAGTGACTTGCCCAAGGTCACATGGCTAGTAAATGCTACGTATCTGAGGCTGGATTTGAATTCGGGTCCTCCTGACTCCAAGGCAATGCTCTATTCACTATACCACCTAGACACCCCTAGAAGACTTTGAAGAAAGAAAATTGAGTCCAGTACTTGGGTGTTGGATTGTGAGAGTAGGAATGAGTTGAGAAGCCAGAGAATATGAAGAGGATGGAAAATATGGTTAGGAGAAAGGAGACAGAGGAAGAAATGGGAGAACAGGAAATTATGATTCAGAGAAGAGAATTTTTTATTTAAAAAATCCTGGAGGTAGGAGATTACAGATGTTGAGAGATCAGAGGTAAGGTTATTTGTGGGGGGTGACTGAGGTGATGTTGTGGACCTTGGGAGTTTAAGAGGTCAGTGAACTGGAAGACAGGGTGTCTGAGGCCCGGGTACTTTTATTATTCAATCTGGTGACTAGGACTTGTTTAGGGCAGGCTGGGCCTTTGCCTGAGGATCCAGTCTTTCTAGACACAAATATGGCATTCCAGAACCTAGTCAGGGCAACATTAAGCCTTTTTTGAGGGCCTAATCTTTTTAGCTCCAGAAACAATAAAACAACTCTACCAATTCTGGTTCTTTGAGAACAAGTGAATCATCTTCTATTTATTCTCTCTCTCTCTCCCCTTTAGACTTTATAGTCAGGAATGTCACAATTGACACAATTTGTTCCCTTCAGCATTTTAAAATTTCTTCATTGAAAAAGGGATATCACATTTAGAGTCCCAACAGTTAAATTAATGTTTATAGACATACACATGTGGTTCCTTGAATCCCTCTGCTCTCTTTCCTCCTGCCATTACTGCAGAAGTAGAGGGAGAATGTGGAGGACTAAGTACCATTATGTATTTTCCTTTATTTCATGAACTGCCATAGTCAAATAACTCATCACCTGGTCAGCCTACTGGTGATGACCCTAGGTCTACATACTTAGACTAGGCTAATTCTCAGAAAGCAGACATAGTCAATCACTGGGACCTTTCCGTGATGGTAGACACTTCCAGAGCTTACAATCCACAAAAGCCTTTGAGAGCCCAGAGTCACCTCTGTTCCCATACGGGGGAATCCAAGTAGGAATTTTCTATGGGAACCTTTTGTTCAATCAGCAAGCGTTTATTAAGGACCTAATATGCATTAGGCATTGTGTTACACACTTTTACAAAAACAATGCATTCCTTCTTATTCTCAAGGAACTTGTGTTCTCCTGGGGGAGAGAGTATGTACAGAGTCAATATGTACAGAATTAATACAAAATGAATACCAGGGTCCTGCACGTCTTAGAGGTACCATGCCCCTTCTCTAAAGGTGGTGTTGCTCTATATTCACATAGACCAGATTAAAACTTTGGGGAAGCCTGACCACAAAGAAGGAATCAGTCTTCTTTTTCTCTGGCTCATTGCACTCTGGAGTTCTTGGAAAAATCTTTAAAACAAAGTTGTTTTGTCACCTAAAGGGGATTAATAGATTCCCTTCGAGAAAAGGAACTCAATGTGCAAAATAGACATTAGGTAGAGGACAGGCACTTATTTCTTCTACCACAAAAGAAGTACTTAAAAAGTACAACAGACTCACAATTGCCCACTAGCAAAGAGCTTAAAAAATGGCACAACAACCCACTGGCTCCCATTTTACTCTACTGGGATGTAGAGACAACTTTATAGGACAATTGAACAGATGTTCCTATTTACCTTAAATCAACATCAACAATAATAACTAGCACTTCATGATTACAAAGCATTTCTGCATATATTTTTCCAGTTGATCTTCACAATAACCTCTAGAGATAGAGTAAGAAGTATCATCTCTGTTTTTACATAAAGAAACTGAGATCTTGGTGATTGGCTCCAAGTCATCTGAAACAAAGGGGCTGGACTAAGTGGCCATATAGTTCATTCATTTCTAAATTCATGATACTAGTTGTGGAAAGGCTGGGACTTGAACCCCAAATTTTTGACTCTCAATCCAGTGGTCTTTCCCTTCAGTAACAAAGCTGCAACTTTTTTTTTTTGCCTGCTAAGGTCACCTAGAAAATCCTTGAGCAGTCCTTATTTGTTGATAATTACGTTTAAAAGGTAAAAGGAATATTAAGGCCCTCTTTGATCTTTCCTTCCTTGACTTAAAGACTAAACTGTGGGAAAATGTGTCAGATTACCCTACTATAAGATAGACTTAGTAATGGCCTATCATTTTCAGCTACTACCATGCTTTTAGCTATCATTACTAAAATATAAAGGACAGGTTTGACATTATTTTCAAAGTGCTTTGGGGGACTGGTTTATTTGTGACCCTCATCATATTTTGGAGTAGAAATGAAGTTCCATTAAACTCTGAAATACTTAAGAGGAGCAGTTTAATCCTTGACTGTCACACTGAATCAGTGGCTTTTGTCAATGCCATCTGGTCACAGTTATAGTCTATAGCATCATCCCATCTTGGATTCCTGGCAGAGTTTCATCCACATCATTATTCCAAAAAGGGCCCTGCACTGGAAGGTTTAATTTCCAATCTGACACATGGGATAAAATTGTCTCCAGGGTGAAAGGCCCAAGATAACATGTTTTTACTCATGACATTTCATATGGGGAGAAAAAAAGCTGGAATCTGTTAAAGTTTTAGCCTTGCCTAATTGTTTCTCATTAAGCAATTTATTTTTCCCTACACAATTATCTGCTTTTCCTGCCAACATGTTCTTTTCAATATCTCCTAATATCTGATCCAGAAATTAGAGATGGAGGAACAGTTAGGTCCTCTTTTCTCTCTCCTGCCAATGCAGGTGTTTTCTAACCACATATTTTCCATGACTGTTCCCAGTTGTTTTTTTTTTAAATAGCAAAGCATTTATACTTTGTAATTATTGCAAAGGAAGAAAGGATAATAAAAAGATAGAGCCACTTTGTTTTCTATGAAAAATTAGTTTTGATAGCAGTTATATATAGTCCAATTCAAGAACCACTTATCGATAACCTATAACGTAGAAAGCATTGTGCTAGGTATTAGAGATGGTCCTTGCCTTCCCTAACCTTGTAGCTTAATAGCAGGAATAGGACAAGTATGATCCAAGGTGGACTATGGTATGGACAGAAAAAAACCACAGAGCAAAGTACTAAAATGAAATTGAGGATGAAAAGGTCACTTTAATTTGGGGGGAGAGGAGAAAAGTAGGAAGGGGTTTTTGGAGGAAGTGGAACCGGAGTCTTCTCATATTCTTGTAACCTAAAGGGGATTAACAGACTCCCAACTAGAAAAGGTAAAGTGCAAAATAGACATTATGTAAAGGACAGCTACTTAATACCTAAATAACTTAAATCCTGAGAACACAAAGACTCTCAATTGCATATTAAAAATAACTAAAAGATGAAACAAAAACCCAATACTCCGATTCTACTCTTCTTGTTATTCAGTCCTTTCAGTCCTGTCTGACTCTTCGTTTGGGGTTTTCTTGGGGAAGATGCCAGAGTGGTTTTTCATTTCCTTCTCCAACTCATTTTTCAGATGAGGAAACTGGGGCAAATAGAGTTGTGACATGCTCAGGATCACACAGCTAGTAAGCATCTGAGGCTGATGTGGGTGCAATAAAGGATCCTCTAGAAAGAATTGATGAACTCAAGCCTTCTTTAAGTCAAGTTGGCAATGGTTCATTTTTATGCTTTCCAGCAGGCAAAAGTTCTTCAGGAACCTGCAACCTTAAGGGGGTACAGTTAAAGTTTATATAGGATAAACTATAGTAAAACATGTGCCAAATATGCTAACTAGGTGATGTGGGCCAGGATTAGGGAGTGGTTAAGGAGTGGTCAGTTCTCAAAGGAACATGCTATGCAGGCATTTTACTCAGAGTTCACTGGGAAAATTCCAAGGGTGGGGCTCAGGGAGGTGTGATACCTCACTAAGTTAACTAGCCATCAGGGATGACTGAGGATTGCCCAGTATGCCATCAATCAATGCCTTGTTTGACAAGATAGATGTAGGGAGTATACATATGTCTTAAGTGATGCATATAATGAGGTAGGGAGTTGGTATAGATAGTCTAGTGGGTACTGAATATCTTTATGAGCTAATACAAAGCCAGTTCAAACTAATAATTCCTACAGGTGCAGTTTGTTATTATACCAGGGAGAGAGATAAGTGTGTTGCTGGGGTCACTCATGAGTAATTGCTAGGCATAGTGTCCTTGGTTTAGGGAGAAACCTCCAGGGATAGTGTTTTGAGGCAAAGGAGAAATGTGGTCTTGGAATTGGGGTCCGAGGACAAGCACCCAAACACCCCATCAAGGCCACATTTGAACTCAGATCTACCTGACTTCAGATGCGATATAAATCCCACCTGATCCTATTATACGATCCTGGAGATACATTGCTATAATTTCCTTGCTAGTTAGTTTTTTATTTAAAAAGTTTTGCATGAATATTCATTAGGGAAATTGGGCTATGGTTTTCTTTCTCTGTTTTGGCTTTTCCTGATTTAGGTATCAACACCATGTTTGTGTCATAAAAGGAATTTGGTAGGACTTTTTCTTCACCTAGTTTCCCAAATAATTTTTATAGTATTGGAGTTAATTGTTCCTTAAATGTTTGGTAGAATTCACTTGTGAATCCATCTGTCCCTGGGGATATTACTTGGGGATTTCATTAATGGCTTTTCAATTTCTTTTTCTAAGATAGGGTTATTTAAGTATTCTATTTTCTCTTCTGTTAATCTGGACAATTTATATTTTTATAAATATTTATCCATTTTACTTAAATTATAGGATTTATTGCCCTATAATTGGGCAAAATAGCTCCTAACTACTGCTTTACTTTCCTCTTTGTTGATGGTGAGTTCACCATGTTCCTTTTTGATACTGATAATTTGGTCTTCTTTCTTTTTAAAATCAAATTAACTAATGTTTTATCTATATTTTTTTCATAAAAGCATCTCTTTGTTTTGAGGTATGATTTAAAGTTATTTCAAGGAAAATTGAGAGAGGTCAGGCAACTTTCTGCCCTTTCTCTACCGTCTTGACTCCACACTGATTTTTTGTTAAATCAGGAGTGTCATGGTCAGATACCTGCTTTAGAATATTATTTTGACCATGGAGGATGGATTAGCAAGGGAAAAAAAACTTTCAGTTTTTGGTGAATACATTGAAAATTCACATAGTAATAGTAAATATTGATATTATATCATTTAAACTTACATAGGAAAACACTGGATGAAACATCCTTGCAGAGTAGTTGAGAGGATTTTGAGGAACAAAGGAAGTGAGTGTTTGGTGGCTCACCTGTCTTTAAATTATTCATGCCATTCAACTAGAAAGGTTGGACTCCATATTCTCTAAGGTCCCTTAAAATTATAAATCTACCATTTTTTAGGAGCTTATGAGTTTCTACTATGTGTGAAGCCATATGCTAGTTGTCAGGGAAACCCAAGAATATTAAATATCTTACTTGTCCCAATTTTATAATCTAGCTGCAGAATTATTGCATAAAGTTATTTGGAAACAGTTAAGAAAACACTTATTTCAAAGGCTGAAGAAGTATGATGTAGTGGAAAATATACTAAATTTGGAGTCAGAGAGCATAAGTTCAAATCCTGATTCTGTCGTTTAGTAGCAGTCCAGGTCCTATCTAGTTCCAACCCACATTTATCTCAAACTCTTGTACTCTTGGCAAACTGAACTATTTACCATTCTCTGATTTCTTAGCTATAAACCCCTTACCATTAAGGACCGTACCTAATTTGATCTTTGAAAGTGCTTAGCAAAGTTTTTTTCTGGCTGAATTTAATTTTAATTTGGGGAAACATTGTATATATACATACATATATATATATATATATATATATATATATATATATATATATATATATTATATATCCTCCCTCCCACTGTAAGCAGGTTGGTAGGCAAAAAACAATTATTAAGTATTCACTACTAGTGGTATAGTGACCTGCCATGTCATGGACTATTCTACCCCCAATATCACTAGTGAGATTACCAGATCAGTTTGTTGGAACTTTTAAAGAATCACAGAATGTTAAGAGTTGGAAATTACTCCTGTAATCTAGTCCAACCCCACGTAAAAAAAAAAATCCCATCTACAGCATTTCCCAACAAATGATCATCCAACCTTTGTTTGAATAAATCTAGTGAGAGGGGCAGGTAAAGTGTAAATATAAAATAAATACAAGTGTCAAGCACTACCTCCTGAGGCAGTTCATTCTCTTTTGGATAGCTCTTCTTGTTAGTACATTATTTCCTCATTCCTAAATTTGCCTCATTGCAAATTCCACCCATCACAGCTAGTTTTATGCCCTGTGCTCAGACACTATCCTTTTAACCGGCTGTTCACTTCCCAAATCTGTCTTCCTCTTCTGAACTTTTGCCTTTGATTGGCAGCAGTTGTGAAAATACCATATGTGTCCCTAAGGCTTTGATTATTTTTGTCTGAATAATTTGTAATATTTAGCAATGCTTTCTAGGTTCCTTCTGGCAGTATCATTTGTTCCAATGTAAATTTCCGAAGTTGGGTGGTAGTCATCCATTTTGACAAGCCTTGGGAAGTACTCTCGCATCTTGGATGAAAAGTCAGTAGGCTTCTATTTTTGTTGTTATCAGGTCAATGAATGGTTTCTCTAGTCCCTCTTAGCAGGAAGTTACCAACTATCCCTACTTTTTTACTTTGACCTCTACTGAATGACATCTTAACGGTCAGAATCTTTGAATTCTTTTTTTTTTAATGTGCACTTATGCTCTCTTCACTTTGTGGTCTCATGTGTGTTTCTTAGCTCTAACTTTCCAGAGATCCTTCTTTGAATCAGAGTTATAGTTTGAAGAGACCTTAGGGGCTGTCCAAGTTACTCACTTCGTTTAATTGATAACCCGTATAGACTCAGGGTAGGAGTGGGGTATCTCCTAACCCTAACTTTGGCAAGTTATGGGAGGTATTTGGGTATACCTTAGATATGTGCTCTCAGAGGACAGTAGAACTATTTTTTGTACGTTTGTTTTTATCAAGCCAACAAAGAGCTAGGTCTCCAGATCACGACTGCTACTTGTCTCCTTAGAGTTTAGGGGTAACCCTGAGGGATTAGGGTCATAACCTAACATTATATATCAAGGAGCTTTACCAGCATGTTTATCTTCATGATTATCAGTTGATATAATTTTTAAAAAGTTTAAAGACATGTTTTGTATTACATTTTCACATTACTCCCATACCAGAAGTCTCTGGTAACAAATTAGAACAAGTAAAATTAATAACATAGTCACTTCATCTGGAAGTACAATGCAGTATTCTACCCCTGTATCATCCCCCAACTTTCTATTAAAAAATAAACAGAAACCTATTTTCTTTTTTACCCTCATCCCATCCCATTAAAAAATAAAAATAAAAACAAATCTATTGTAACAGATATACAAGTATAGGTATACACACACACATAAAAGCAAAACAAATTCCTTCACTGCCTCTGTGCTATGTATATCTATCAATCTATTGATTAGTCTGTCTTCATCTGTACCCTAAATCCATCAGCTCTCTCTAATGAATAGCATGTTTCATCACTGGTCCTCTGTAATGAATCTTCACTAGTCATTGTATCGATCATAATTCTTACAGTTTTGAAAGTTGTTTGTTTTTACAGTTGTCATATAAAATGCTCTCCTAGTTCTGCTCATTTTTCATTTGGAAAACTCTTCAGAATCCTTTGTCTTTTAAATATTGATGTTATAGTATAAATTGTAATGGGTCTGCTCCTTCATTCTGGATCAGTTCATTCAGTCTTCTCATGTCTCTTTGCAATCATCCATAGATCATAGCCTAATAGGATTTAGAGGTAGAAGACCATTAAGTCCAAGCACCCTTATTTTATAGGGGAAGAAATGGGAGGCTTCCAGAGGTGAAATGACAGTCAACAAATCCAAGAGAAGGGGAGTCAGAGACTGAGATCTTTCTGTTCTAGGCATCTCCCCTCAACATGATAGATAGTGCTTTCTTATGACAATGAGAATATTTAGTGTACTAACAGAGTTGTTGTGTCTGTCTGTGACACCATTTTAGGTTTTCTTGGTAAAGTATTTTGTCATTTATTTCTCCAGATAATTTTACAGATGAGGAAACTGAGGCAAAAAGAATTAAGTGACTTGCCCAGGGTAACACAGCTAATGAGTTTTTGAGGCCTGATTTGAACATAGGTCTTCCTGATTCCAGGCCCAACACAGTAAGTGATGCCAGAATTACAGAGTTTTATGTTACTGGACTATGAGCTCTGTGAAGGTAGGGTGTGTGTCTTATTCATCTTCATGTACCCTTTTAGTACTTGGTGTTAGGGTCAGGCACAAAGCAAATGCTTAGTAAATGTCTGTTGAATGAAGGATTGAATTTAGGGTACCCATGAATTCCTCAAGCCCTTCTAAAGTTGAGTAACTTTTGTTTCTACCATAGTACCTTCCATATAACAAGCATTCCTAATATTTTTCCCAAATTTTATTTATGAGCATCATAGAAACATAAGTGACTTTTAGAAACAAATTTAGTTTAGAAGTTTAGAACTTTATTTTTTATCTTATTTCACTATCTACTTTTATTCAGTGTTTAAAGAAACAAGCAATTTCATTTGTGTATTCTATTCACTAATACAGATTGCAAGTTATCTTAATTTTTTATTTTAATTTTTAAATTTTTATTTATTTTATTTTCTTTCTTTATTAATTTGTTTGCTTTTAGTTTACAAGATTCAGATCCACAATTCCTTGAGTTTCAAATTTTCTCTCCCTCCCTCCCTCCTCCCCATGACAACATATAGGATCTGCAAATACTTTCACCTTAGACATTAGTCTGGTTATAAAGAAGGATTGTATCAGATGGAATGAACAATGGGGAAGAGGAAACAAAATCAAACAAGAAAAAAGAAAAAGATCAGGTAGTTTGCTTCAATCTGGATTCAAACTCAGTTCTTTCTAGTTTTTGCAAGTTATATTATTATGAGAGCTGGTAACTCATATAATGCAAATGTTGACCTATGCTATGCATTTAAAGGCATATCAGTGATTGTCCATAGTAAATCTTTTCACCCTTGTCTGTGGCATTTATTAGGGCATTACTTGTTTTTTTAAAGAAAGAAAAAAAACCCTTGAATCTAAAAAGCTTGAAGTAATCTACCCTAATCTATATTCCATTAAAAGAAACCCCAAAGTTTTCCTTTTGGTAACACACTGGCATCTTCCTTAAAGGAAATGACTTACTTTTGCTGATGGCATGCTTTTAATAATGAATTATTCAAAAAGTCACTCAGAGTTGCTGGAGCGTGAGAAAACACCCTAGAATTCCTGTTGTTTTTTTGATTGACGTACTAGGAGTAGCTCCATGTTTGTTAAAAGTATAATGAGATATCCAGAATTCATAATAGCTCACATTTGTATAGCGCTTTATAGTTTGCAAAAAGCTTCTGTCACAGTACCTTTGATGTAGGTAAGGAAAATATTATCACTCTTTTACAGCTAAGGAAATTGAGGCTCAGAAAGGCTAAGTGATTTCCTCTTGGTACAAGGCTAGTAAGTGGCAGAGCATCATTCTTATTCCAAATCCAGGGTTTTTTTCAGCTACATCAAATTGCCTCTGAGTAAAGATAACTAATATTGGAATGCAAATGACGGTGTGAATATCCTAGGTGGCCCATTTGGGGGAATGAAGAGAAATTGGCCACATAAATAATGTCATGCCATGTCTTTGATATTTCGGACATCAGAGGTGCCCAAATGGCACATATTTTATAGAGAAAAGCCATAGAGAACTTGAAATAGTGTCAGTCATAAAGATTTGAGGGAGAAAAATGAACTGAAAACTGACAAAATGTCATTTGATTCAGCAGACCATGGAAGGGTAAATTCAAGTTAGTTTTTCTATTTTCCAGGTTCTTTATGCCCAGAATGAAAAAAAGTATTATACATACATATATATATATATATATGTATATACATATGTATATATATATGTACATACACACATAGAAAAATATGTATATATGTTTGTGTGTGTATATATGTATATGACAGCTCAGTTCTGGGAATGCTTTATGTCATAGGTGGAATTAATGCAAGTCATTTGAAAATCAAGATAATGAATTGATGATTTTATTATATAAATTATTTCATGAGGTGATTTTATTATTTAAAATGCACAACACTTTCATAATCCTAGTTACTTTCCCCTCATTTTTGTGAAACCTACTTAAAACCCTTTCTGAGCATGGCAGCTACTGCTTCCTCTCCATTCTCTTTCTTCTCTTATGTAAGAAGGAAAAGCTTCAACAAGACATGCCCAGGGTTAAAGTTTATCACTAACAATTCTCACAGCGATCTTAAGAAGCCCAGTTTGTATTTCTAGATTTTTGCCACAGTCTACTGACAGCCAAGATAAGAGGAACCTTCCTGAAGAAAGAGTTAACCCCCTATGGTTATTCACAAACTCACCCAAGACCTAAGGCAGACAAGAACATTTGAGATCATTATGGATGTGGAAGACACCCCAGCATCTTTTCCATCCATGAATTTACCAAATGATGCTCCAGCATGCATGAAGTACAAGGTCAATCTAAACAATTACCTACATTAATTTAATTCCTAATATTATTTTTTAATTTTGCATTTAAAATAGTTATATTTCCACTTTTTTTACATATCAGTTCTGTTTTTTTTTTCATTTCAACTGCATTCCAGTAACCCTTCTACTTAATAACAACAAACAACAAAACACCACTTAAGCAAAGCTGGTCTGTATTGGCAATCATGTCTGGCAGTTTGCACTCCATATCTAGAGTCTCTATTCAGAAGAAAACGGTCTGTTTCCTTATCAGTCCTCCAGGCCTGAGATTGACACTATCTTTTAAGTATTATCCAGATTCAGACTAATATCCCTGACTGCTTACTAGCATTCCCATCATGCTTATGGTACTTAGACGCTTGTATCCTACTCTCAAAGCACCTGTGTTGTTGGTGGGGGAAGGGATGGCTGTCCTTGCTTCCACATAGCTCTGTTTATCTGCCTTCTTGACAGCATACATGCATGTGTTTATTCAATTCAATTCAACAAACATTTATTCAGTTCAGTTCAATAAACATTTATCAACAGTCAACTCCTCCTTGAAGCTTCCCTTGCCTCCCTGAGTTATTAATGAACTCTCACTCCTCAAAAGCCCTTATTTTTATTTGTTTCTGTACAAGATGTACCCTCCTCCCTGCCACCGTGCTCTGTACTTGAAGGTGAGCTCCCAGCAGGCAGGAATGATTACATTTTGTCTTTATAACCCCCAGTGTCTATTCCTGTGTATTGTATATGGTAAGTGCTTAATAAGTGTTTTCTTTTGTCTTCTAGTATTTGAAGAGTTACAATTGCACTTGTTCTTTAACTAGGACCTATTGGGAGAAGTTATAGGGAATCAGGCTTTGAATTAGTAGGAGAAAAGAAAGTTCCTAACCATTAGAACTATTGAAAAGGAGGATAGCATATTTTGAGCAGTACACATAGTATTACTCAATGTTTTCTAGGGGAGGCTGGCTAACCTTGTACAGTGGAGAGTCATACTTCAGGTAGGATTATAGGACTTTGGGAATACATGTTAATACGAAATTTTTGTTTGTCTTCCTTTGGAAAGGAATGGAAAAGCATTTATTAATCACTTTGTGTCAAATGCTATACCAATTGCTAGAGATGTAAATAATAAATGGATATTTTCCTCTCAAGGAGGTCACCAGATTGGGGGAGATAATACATAAAGGAGTTTTTGTTTAGTTCCTGACAGATGGAAAGATGAGGAAGGATTTGGACAGGAAAAGTAGAAAGACAAATAGTAAGGCCCAGAGGATCTTGGGGAATAATGGCAGGGCAGATAGTTGGTCCTCTACCAAGATGATGGAGGGATTAAAGGTTAGACTGCAGTGGAAGTCTATGATATTTCCAGCAGATGTAAGGAGTTGAAGGGTGGGTGAAGGTGACTTGGTCAGCATCCAATTGGCAGTGGGCATCCTGTGCCTGGTAGGAACATGGTGGTAGGAAATTGAGGATTGGTTGGGGAAGGGAAGAGTCTGTGGTTCCCCTCAGTGGCAGCAGTTGCTGAACAATAACAGATTGGCATAATGTACTTCTGAAATTGTGTATATACTACATATTTTCCAGTGGATTTATGTGAGGAATTTTTTTAATTTTAATTTTTCATCCTTTTCTTTCTTTTTACATCATTTTCATTTCCAAATATTTCTCTTCTCTCCCATTCCTCGTGTCCCATCCCTTGATAACAAAGGTTTAAAAAGAAAAAAAAAGCAGTTCAACAAAACCAATCAATTCATCAATTGTGCCTGAGAGTATTATACTGATGTTTTAAAAGATGTTTTATCCTAATTTTTGATTGATTTCTCATAGTCAGTGACTCCTTTCTCTTTGGCTTTGAGGTCCTCTGCTTCAGGCCTCTAGACTTAGTATTTAGTGATCTGTAAACATTTAGATGGAAGGAGAGAAGCTGTGTTTCAATTTGTACATCCAGGATGCCTTTGTTAACATGAATCATCATCTCATACCCATATTTTAAAAATAATATTTTTCCACAAATGGATTTTTTTTTCTTTTTCTTTTTGCTTTTTTGAAGAGGAGGGGAAGGCAATTGGGGTTAAGTGACTTGCCCAAGGTCACAAGGCTAGTTTTGCGTTAAGTGTCTGAGGCCAGATTTGAACTCACGTCCTCCTGACTCCAGGGCCAGTGCTCTATTCACTGCATCACCTAGCTGCCCCTACAAATGGATTTTCTTAAAGTTCAAGAATTTGTTCATGCAGAACTCCATTTACAACAACAAATAGATATTTTTTGAGTTAATAATTACATATATATATTTATAATTAGAAATGCCATAGAATGATGATAGGTGAAGAGGTTGTCATCAAAAAGGATGGAATGCTGTAGGATTTTTCTGTCCATTTTAATTTCTATGTTTTTACAATAGATCATGTATTTTAATTGTAATAATAGTAATCATAATAATCCAAAAATTTCCCATGAAATATTTTATCTTGTTTTCTATTTATTACTTTTATTTTTATAACACATTTATTTTTTTAATAGATCCTTCTCCATTTCCTACCCAGTGAAGCATAGTGCCTTATAGAAAAGATGAAAAAAAAAGAAATAGAAATTAGTTCAGCAAAACTGACCAACAGAATCAACAGTTAGTCAACAAACATTTGTTAAGTACTTACTATACACCATGCACTATGCTAAGAGGATAGGGATATAAAGAAAGATAAAAACCATCCCTGCCAGGCATGGAGGACAGCCAATGGAGACAGGAGATGGAATGATTTAAACAAGTAGACCAGTGTAGTTAGATGGTGGAGTTTGTGAAATAGAGTGAAGTGTGAGAAGACTAGAGAGTTAGAAAGGGGTTAGGCTATGAAGACCTTTAGATGCTCACCAAAACACCTGATATTTCACCCTGAAAATAATAGCAAATCACTGTAGTTTAATGACTTTGAAGTGGTGTGGTGTGTGGTGACATGGTCAGACCTGAGCTTTAGGAAAATCACTTTGGCAGCTTAGTGGAGGATAAATTGGAGTGGGGAAAGAGTTGAGTGTCTGGACAAGGTGTGGAGAACTTGTCACAGGTTTTCGACCCCTGGCCTGGACTAGCATAGTGGATGTGGAAGTGAGAGATGTTGTGAAGGTAGGCACTACAAGATTTGGCAATGAATTAGATATGTGAAAGGAGACTACCCTCAATTTATTCTGCAAATATGTTGTTTTTATATAATTGTTGGCATGTTATTACCTACATTAGAATGTAAGCTTCTTGAATTTCCCTTTCCCTTCCCTTTCACTTCTTGACAGGAGGGACTATGAGTTATTGTTTGTTTTTTTTGTCTTTGTATCCCCAGAATTTAGTACAATGCCTGGAGGATGCTGAATGAAGGCTATTTGACTGTCTGATTGATAGGGAAGAGTTGCTTCTTCAGTGAAGGCAAAAAGTGCATTTTCTCAGAACTCTTTGGCCAATGTTGGTCATAATTAGTAAGTGTTCAGTTTCATTCTTTTGTGTTTATATTTACATTGAATAAAATATTGATTTAGCCCTTTAAGTTGTACAGAATGCTTTTCTTGCAACAAACCCTATAAATGGCAAAGCCAATTCTCAAACCTAGGACTTCTGTTATCTATTATGCTGTGATACCTAACACCATACTATTTTTTTCCCTTATAATTAAAAAAATGACAGGACCCTTGGCAGAATATACTTTCATTTCACAATATAGTTTCTTCTTCTGTTATATGTTCTTAAAAATAGATGCAAATGGCATCAGCTGCTAGACTTGAGATTGTAAAGACCTTCATTTAAATCTTGACTGTGAAACATGATAGTTATATAGTTTCAATGTCCTAGAGAACTTTCTGATATGCTAAGTTACACTTGAATTCAGTTGATAGGATCAATTTCCATAAGAAGGAGTCAGAGGTTTGAATCTACCACCAGGACAGTATGTTAAATGAATAAAACAAATAGACAAAATTATTTATTTCAATAAGGCAACCTTTGAGTGTGATAAAGATGGTTCCTGGGTCTCCTCATTTTCAGAACTTTTCCATCTCTCCAACAGTAACCATTTCACTTTGGAGATTCCTTTGCCCTATAGCCCTTTATTATTGGTCAGTCTCTTCACTGGATTATCATTTCATGAGATGGCCAGATCATGTTCACTTCAGTACTGGCTCCATTCATTCTCTGGACTTTTTCAACTTCTCTCCCACAGCTTTGGCTTGTATTTGTAGCTCCAACATTCAGCACAATGTTTGCACATGGTAAATTCTTAATAAATACTTAATTACTCTTTATTCTCCCTTCCTTTCTTCTTTCCCTTCTCCCCTCCCAGTCCCTGTCTTCCTCTCCCCCTCTTTGCCCCTCTCCCTCTCCTCCTTCCCTTCCCCTTCCTCCTCTTCCTTTCCCTCCCCCCCCCTCTCTCCCTCTCCCCTTCTTTCCTTCCTTCCTTCTTTCCTTCCTTCCCTCCTTCCTTCCTTCCTTCCTTCCTTCCTTCCTTCCTTCCTTCCTTCCTTCCTTCCTTCCTTCTTTCCTTCCTTTCTTCCTTTCCCACCTTAGCCTCCAACACAACATACCCTCAGTTATATGTAGAATTTTATTAGGAAATCAATACATATCTACAGCAGTATTATCAAACTCAAATAGAAACAGGATCCCTGTATGGGGCATATTGACTTAGAAAGTGAAACATCAACATTATTTATGTTCTTTTGTATTTTTATTTATTTTGTTAAATATTTCCTGATTACATTTTAATCTGGTTCAGTGTACACTGGCATTTGTTTGGCACCTCTGATTCACAGTATATTTTCCCAGCTGAAAGGAGAAACAACCCTGCAAACACAGGTTAAGATCACATTAAGTGGGCTCCATTTACTTCTAACACAGTCTAAATGATGAATCATATAACACCATAGTTGATCTTCGTTTAACATACTTATTATAAAATTAATGGATCTGGTTAAAAGTAATCTTCACAAAATATAGATGACTAAGGGGAAAAGATTCACTTCTGCAATACTTTTATTATTTATTGAAGGCTCCAAATTGACAAGATCCAGAAAGAGACAAGGGTCTGGAGTTCAAGGACAATGCAATTTCAAATGTTTATTGGAGATGGACTTCAGTGGACATAATCTGATTGGAGAAAAATCTCTAGTTCAAAATTCTGGGAGTCTAAGCATTTAGAGGAGAGAAGAAAAATGGCCTGGGGTGAAAAATCTGATGATACTGACTTTGTGTGAAAGGGCCTAAAGGACTGTATCACCTTGAGCTAAAAGCTCCCTGACCTGAATGTCAAATAAAAAGGAAGCTGTCTTTCATAGTGGATAGAGAACTGTGCTTAGAGTCAGAAAGATTTGAGTCCAAGCTCATTCATTGCCACAGTAGCCCTGGAAGAATACCAACCTCTCAGTGTCCCCAGGCAATACTTTAAAAATTTGTCATAGAAAAAGTATAGATCAGCATTGGTAGAAGAATT
This sequence comes from Gymnobelideus leadbeateri, assembly GCA_011680675.1. Classification (NCBI taxonomy): domain Eukaryota; kingdom Metazoa; phylum Chordata; class Mammalia; order Diprotodontia; family Petauridae; genus Gymnobelideus; species Gymnobelideus leadbeateri. The sequence continues at coordinate 180,308 of WOXC01005770.1, forward strand.
CTTTACCAGGAATTGCATTCATTCATGAAATCAGATCTGGTCAAAGACATAAGTAAAAACCACTTTCTACCCCAAACAAAACCACCTTCTACCCCCCAAACATACCAAAGAATTGTTTCATTATTGAAAATGCATCAAGATTTGTCATGAGTGTACCATATGAAGGTTTTATGTTGTTATCATTTATAAGGAAGCTAGATGGGGTAGTGTATAGAGCACTGAACCTGGAGTCAGGAAGACTGGAGTTCAAATTCTCTCTCAGACATTTCATAGCTGTAAAGCCTTATGCAAGTCCCTTAACCTCTGTTTACCTCAGTTTCCTTAACTGTAAGATGGGGATAATAATAGCACCTACCTCCCAGGCTTGTTGTGAAGATCAAATAAGAGAATATTTTTAGAGCATGTAGCATAGTTTCTGGCACACATAGTAGGAGCTATATAAATTCTAGTTATTGTTATCATCAGTGATCTCCCCATTGGGGTCCCAAGAACAAACACCAGGTGGTTTATGAGCATAGTGTAGCAATCTAAGCAATCTAGCTATAGATTCAGAAGCCTCACTGATTACTAACTCTGTGAGTTTGCATGCTATGGCTTCCTAACTTCTATCATCCCCTCTTCTCCCAGTCATCCCTTTACAATCTTGATCCTATAATTAACTAGTTTATTCATCCTCAATTGACTGTCTCAATGTTATCTTTTGCCAAATAGGGGTGACATTACCCAATTCACAGAATTATTCTGAGATTCAAATGGTATAATTATGAAAAATGCTTCATAACCTAATAGCATCATATAGTTTTTTGATTGTTGCTTTCTTTTTGGAGGGCTAGCATGCTTCAGTGGAAGGAGCATTGAACTTGGAGTTTATTTCCAGACTTCATTTCCAAACTTGGTTGCTGTGTGAACTTGGTAAAGTCATAACTTCTTTGCCCTGTTTCCCCATTTGTAAAAATGGAGATAATGATATTCATAGTACCTACCTTACATGCTTGATTTGAAGAAATAACCTTTCTCCACCTTGTAAGCGCAATCCAAACATAAGTAATGTTACAGCAACAAAAAGAAATATATGAATATATTTTACAAATATATTTGAATATGTGAATACCTCTGTAAAAGCTGCTGGAAAAGGCCCAAATATATCTGTTTTGCAAAATATATACTGACCAGATGATGATAAAACAAAATAAAAAAATGATCACATAGAACTGTGAAGTTTATTATTTGTAATTTGTTTTAAAGAAAAAAAAATTTGCTAATTAACCTTAATACTCTATATATCAGGAACTGTGGTAAGTACTTTACAAATATGGTCTCATTTAATTCTCACAATGACCCTGAGAAGTTGTTGGCATTATTATCCACATTCTACAGTTGAGGAAAGTGAGGCAGACTGGTTAAATGACTGCCCTGAAACAAGATTTCAATTCACGTCTTCTTGACTCTACGTGTTGTACCCTCTTCCATTTAGTTCCCTAGTGGTACACATTAGCTTAAAATAAAAAAAAATATCTATATCTATATCTATATATATCTTGCTTGCTTCCATGCTAACTTACTATGAATATCATTATCTCCATTTTTACAAATGGGGAAACAGGGCAAAGAAGTTATGACTTTACCAAGTTCACACAGCAACCAAGTTTGGAAATGAAGTCTGGAAATAAACTCCAAGTTCAATGCTCTTTCCACTGAAGCATTAGCTTAAAATAAAAAATATATATATATTTGCTTCCATGCTAACTTTTATGATATTTTTAATTCTGTATATTTTTTCCCAGATCATGGCTATTATTATTATTTTACAGTTATCATCAGTGTCTAAACTCTTGTACTTTTTTTGGTCTGTGTCAGATCATGTAAGTTTTCTCATATTTCTTTCTAGTCTGCATTTCCTAGAGTGCAATAATATTTTATTAGGGTCATATAGCACAATTTGACCCCATTGCTCTAATTGTCCATTTCTTCCTAGTTATATACTGCCCCCAGACCATTTTCTCTCCTTTTCCACAAAGTTTTACACTTATATGTCTTCATAAATGGGGATTTCAGTATACATGTTGATATTCCCTCAAACACTTCTTTCTCCTCCTAAATCCTTAACTCCTTCAGTTCCTTTGATCTGTACCTTTCCTCATTCACCTGAGTCACTTATATGGGTGGTGATACTCTTTTTTTCTTTTTTCTTTTTGGAGGGCAGTTGGGGTTAAGTAACTTGCCCAAGGTCACATGGCTAGGTTTTTGTTTGTGTGTGTTAAGTGTCTGAGGTGGGACCCGAACTCAGATCCTTCTGACTCCAGGGCCGGCACTCTACTCACTGCGCCACCTAGCCGCCCCATGGGTGGTGATACTCTTGATCTCGCTCTCACATGTAAATCCTCTACCTCTATGATGCAGAACTCTGAAATTCTTCCACTTCATCACAAATGTCTATTTTTCCAGCTCTACCTGTGCCTTATTCCTCATAAACCTATTTTTTATCCTCACTGTGACCATTAGTTACTTCATCTTTCCCTCCTCTCCCAGTTCATCACTGCTGACTCTATAGTTAATCCATTCATTTATATACTTTACACTACTTGGTCTGAGAACAGTAATTAAATGAATAGGACCATTGCTTCTAGAAGGGGTCGAATAAACTGCTCAATACTCTATCATTCCTGACTTTATAGGTCAAAACTCCCTTTCCTGGTTACCACTACCCTTTATATATCTTTCTCTTATTAGAATGTAAGCCCCTTGAGGGCAATGTTTATCAAAAATGTTGTATTTTTATTTGCCTAAAAGACTATTTTACAGAGAACTCATACAAGGTCAGAAGAAATGATGCAGGGACACTCCCATGGTTTCTCTGAAGAACTTTGGAATTGATTGTGTGACATGGGAGGTGCTAGCAAAGGACTGACCAGAATGGCATACCGGCATCAAAGAAGGCACTATGTTCTATGAGCGAAGCAAAATTATGGTAGCCCAAATGAAATGTAAGATGTACAAATTTAGAGATATCTCCACTCCAAATGTTCATGGGGCTATTTGTGCCTGACCTGTGGTATAGCCTTCTGAGCACAGATTGGTCTGATCAGCCACAGTTGGACACATTGTACTTTGACCCCAATATAGTGATGTCATTTTGGTTCTCTTCAAGAATGAAGGACAAAAACTAACCAAACAACCATTTGTATTCCTAGCACTTAATATAGTTTCTAATACATAGTGATTACTTAATAAATGCTTTTCATCAATTAATTCTTAGTAATAACTATGGACCCTTGTGTTGATCTCATTCATCTTTATAAAACACTTATGAGAATAATTTACACAAGTGAGAGAATTTTGGATTTCTAGGCCATAATGTACCTAGTCTAAACTCTTAAGGGGCTATAGAAAGGTCATCTGAATGAAGGTGTGAACAAAGGTGGGACACTTAATTCTTGGAAAATATAGTAAGGCATTTTCACTAGCTCCCGACCCAGGATCTTGAATAAGATAAAAGCCAAGCATCACACCATTGAGATTAGTCATCTTTGTATTAGTCTGTTGTCTCAGGACTCCTAAACATCCACAGATCTGAGAATGGAGGAAACAGATAGCTCCCTGTCTCCCCATTAAAATGTTGGAAAATTCAAGGTAGAATTGAGACATGAGGACAACAATTAGGAATGATCAAGCAATGTCATTCATGATGAAAATTTGAGAAGGGATCAGATTCACTCTCACAGACCATATCTTTACAAATAGACATTTGAGAAAATGAGGAAATACAAGATCTTAGCTTGCTTATTATTTGTTGAACCAAATGAGTAACCTTGCAACATAGATAATCCATTCATGGGTAATGAGTGTTTAGTTGTACTTCTGTCATACACACACAGCACAGGCCTAAAGATCTGTTTAAAACAGACCCATGAAAACTATGTAAATTCATGGAGAGGCTTATACAAAACACTTGTTTCATAAAATTTATACTGAGCAGAGGATGGACTCTACTGAAAACTAAAAATCTATACTTAGTTTTGAATTTCTTTTTACATTCTAATCTCCATGAAAATGACAATTAGCTTACTAACAAATATAAAACCTTTCAAATACCCTGTAGACTATGGCTTAATTTTCTTTTTCCTTTCTTATGCCCTATTGGGATTCCTCAAAATACAGATTGATCCAGGTTATTTACAGTGGAGCTGGGTGATTGATTTTAATTAAGTCTTGTTTTTAGAATGCAAAAAAATGTCCATTTCCCTCCTCTCCTTTTCTTGAAACATTAATCAACTTGTTAACAAATTTCTTTCAATTTATGGGATCCAATTATCTTTCTATTGAGAGCTATAGAACAAAATTATAGTTTCTATTCATTTTTGTATGTGCATTTATATCAAACTTTAAAAAGATGTTATTTTCTTGCTCTTAATTTCTCCCATCTATCCAGCCTCTTACCCATGCCTTAGAAGGCAGTTTCATGAGTTGTTTTTATGAAAAAAAATCCGTATCTGGTAGCCAACTTCCTGGTGATGAGCCTTTTTGAATTTAACTAGGACAACCCTCAGAGGACTGTCCACTGCCAAGTTCAAATTTGAGGCTATTCTAGCTTGGTTGATCCTGCCAGGGCTTGTTTGGCTTACATTGATTTTGCACCTGGGTTTTGGCAGGTGAGTCTGAGACCCTGCTCTTAAGGGATTGCATAGATATAGGAAAGCAGAAAAAAATCTTTGATTCTATGACTCTTTTGTCCTAGAAAGGAGATACAATAATTTATTCATACTATGGTGTAAATGAGTGATACTAAGGTCTTTCTGATGCTCTTAGAGACTTACTCGTTTGAGTCTTTCTCTATGTTGATGCCCTTTTAAAATTCCCATTAAATACTCCAAAGAAGAGGACTTTAGGGACCCAGAGTAACCTTTATGCTATCATGGGGCATCAGAGGTGAATTTCATCATCTGCTAAAGTCCTCTATCTTTCTCTCTCTGTCTGTCTCAGTGTCTGTACTCCTTCCACTTACCTTTATTTTTCCTTAACTTTAGATTAGTTATTTTTTTAAAGAAGACAATTTCTTAGTGTAGAAACCCTTTCCCCCCTGCAAATTGGTAACTGCTCTGTAAGCCATAGAGAGAGTGACCTGCATTATAAGTCAGGTGACTCATTTCATGTTGACACAGCCTGTACATGTTAGAGTCAGGATGTGAAGAATGGCATGTTTTTTGTCGAATTGGCATATGTACGAATAGATCCATGTTGTGTAGATAAAGACATGCATGCATTTCCCACAATATAGCTATTGATTGGTATAGGATGAGACAAAAAGACTGCTAGGAAGATATAGGAAGGAAGAGAGTCTCTCATAGTTTGTGATCATGTAGAGCTTGGATAAAAGATAATGAGCTGATAATGGAGGTACGGAGGGGGTGGGTGGTATGCTGGCATCCTCTAGCATTTCATTATCAGAAGTGCCTGACAGGGAGAAGAATGTGATTTTGGTATCTTATCTGATTGTAATTGATTGAATTGGGGAGAATCCCTAATCTAATTCTTTCATCATCAATGTATTGGCATTACAAGAAACCTTTAAACTGGGAAACAGTAGTGGATTGGAAATTGGGTGACCTGGATTGGTGAATTTGAGGCTCATTGGTTGGGTGACCATGGGAAAATCAGTTAATCTCCCTAGGTTTCTATGTCTTCATTTATAAAATGAACTAGATGGTATCTAATTGCCTTCTAGCTTAAAACAAAACAAAACAAAACAAACCCAAAACAAAACAGGACTATAAATCTAGACCCCCTTATTCATGGTTTTTGAAACACCTAGGTTTAAACTGATAATGGATTCCAGCTAAAACTCTTACCTTCTGCAAGAAGTCTTTCTGAATCTTTTTCCCTCTGTTGATTTTTTTCTAGTTAGATTGCCAGTTCCTTGAAGGCAGGAGTTGTTTTTACCTTTCTTTGTACTCATAATACTTAGCACAGGGACTGACAGGGTTTTGTTTTTTTTTATTAGTTTATTAGTTTAGTTTCAGTTAACAAGATTCAATTCCATAGTTCCTTGATTTTCAAATTTCCTTTACTTCCCTCCCCCCTCCCCTCACGGCAGCATATAGTACAGTATGGGGTCTGCAAATGCATTCATATTAGACATTATTCCAATTACAAAGGCATATTGTACTAGGTGGGATGAAAGATGGTAAGGAAGAAATAAGACCAAACAATGAGAAGAACAAGATCATTTAGTTTGCTTCCATCAGGATTCAGGCTCAGTTCTTAATAGTTATATCTCTGGATGGCGCATTTCTCACTTTCTTGAGTCATTTGGGATTAACTTATATCACTGCATTGCTGAAAAGAGTCCAGTCTGTCATAGTTGGTCATCACAGATATGGTATGTCTGTGATTGTATACAAATTTCTTCTGATTCTACTCTTCTCACTCAGCATCAGTTTGTATAGGTCTCTCCAGGTAATTATGAAATCCGTCACCTCCTCGTTTCTTATAGCACAATAAAATTCCATTACATTCATATACCACAACTTGTTTAGCCATTCCCCAATTGATGGGCACCCCTTTAGTTTCCAATTCTTTGCAACCACAAAAAGGGCTGCTAAAAATATTTTTGTACATATGGGTCTTCCTCCCACATCTATGATCTCTTTGGGACAGGGTTTTTTTTTTAAACCATGTCCTTTGATTCCAAAGCAACATAGTCAGTGTTTAAAGAATATTTATTAACTATCAAGATTTTGTACTATTTGGTATTCTGACTTCTGACAAAATACAAAAGTAAATCAATTTATAAAATGTTTGCAGTCATATATTTCAAAATAGCCCCCCTGAAGTCCCACTATTAGTCATTTTTGGGTTAGCAAACAATGCTAGGAAGTGAGGCATTATACCTTGAGTCAGTTTCTCACATTTTAGTGTGATTTAACTTAACCCACTGAACCTGCAAATTGACTGACATCTTAACACTAATAATATGTAGCTTTAAGGGGTTATTGGTGGGGGAGGGGGAAGGGAAGAGGGGAAGAAAAGGGCATTTTTCCATCATAGGGAGATTGCACTGATTCTGAGCTCTGGGGAAGGAAAAGAGTTAATCAAGTGCCCACAAGTATAACAAGTTATGGTGGGAGAAAAGACTGGTTGACATAGAAAGGGTTCAGAGGGTCCTGAAGAGAACTTTTTGCTTCTAGATTTTCCCTTGGGCTCTCCCTACTTACCAGATATTCCATGTCTTTTCTAGTTAATTGAAATTGAATAATTACAATACTTAAGGTAACTTGATAACAATTTGGTTTCTTCACAAACTGTTGAAGAAAGCTATTATTGTAGTGTTTGTTCTTGCTTTTTCTAATGCCTGAATCTATGCCATTAGTACAAAGAAAGCCACATTTTTTTTTGTTTGACTGGTCTTTTTTCTTTAGAAGTAGCCATGAGAAGAACTGAGAAAACTTAGTCACAGTTAACTTAAATATTTTAATTACATTGCAGCCATTCAAGTGGTTTAATTTTTAGAAATGCCTTCTTAACATTCTCAGTGCTACTAATTTATTTTAATGAACATGGAAACAGTTCAAATCTATAACTCTTTTCTGCTAACATTTTACCTTATTCTCTAATTTGTGGCAATTGAGGCATCTTTTATTATGTTTCCAAGGGAGCTATAATAGTGTTATCAAATGAAGGCTTTTTGTCTGTAACTGGCAATTGTGATTCTGAAATAAAAGCCCTGGCAGCTTAGAGATGCAGAGACATTGTAGTGTTATGCTCATAGATTTGCTGCCATTCCCACTCAGAACCAGAAGGATTGACACATGATTAGCACTCAAGTTTTTCTGGGCCTGGAGATCTGATCAACCACTTTCCAGTTTTGATGGGCAATTAACACAAAGTAGTGACCATGCCTATAGCATAAGGCTGCTCACGTAGGTATCTCAAGAAATTCTACCTCTTAAGTATCCAGTACACCAGCCTCAATTTTCCCTTTCGTTCTTTGGAACAAAGTTTGTCCTTTCTGTTCCCTTTTGTTCCCTTCCTAGCACTGGTTCAAAGAATATAGAACTTATATCCAATGATTTTGGGAGAGAAGAAATCACTGGTGGAGGGGTTCTTTTCTGAATTTGTAAGCAGCAGGAGAAGATCAGTCAGGAAGCTATCCAAGCTGGTTAGGTTCCCAGGGGTGGTATTTGCTGGTGAGAGCTAGCTCCAGGATGGTCTGGCTAGACTAATGCCTGAAAGTCTAAGCCCTCAGTGTCCTCACCTTGAAAGAAGCAGAATTTTTGAAGTCATAGTCTTTATTATAAAGCAAGTGCATGGTACAATAGGTAGAACCCTAAGCTTAAAGTCAAGAACTCATTCTCCTTAGTTTAGTCCCAGACACTAACTAGTAGGGTGACCCAGGGCATGTCACTTAACCCTATTTATCTTAGTTTCTTCATCTGTAAAATGAGCTGGAGAAGGAAATGGCAAACCACTCAAGTATCTTTTCCAAAAAAGCCCCCCAAAAGGCTGAAATGATTGAACAATAACTACAAAGTCCTTGATGAATAATTATTAAGCATCCATAGGACTTAAGACAATTTGGAAAATTCTAAGTTTTCTAGTAAAAGTATAACCTAGATTTAGGAACACTTATGTACTTTATAAAATGTTTCTTTACAAAATTGGTCACTGAAGGAATCCTTTAAGTCAGCTAAATTCTCTTGTGAAGTACTACATGATTTTATTGACAAAGAATCCAAACTTTTCGAGGAATGCATCAATTGTGAAAAGTCACATATACTTATCCCTGGAAGTGCAGCAGAGATAAGGCAAGTTTACTGATTATGTTGAAGCAGGGTATTACTTTATTCTCATTTTACTAGCTCAGAGTGAGCTCTGGGAAAAAAGGTAGAATTTTAAGAAAAAAGATAGATGTAGTTTTGTAGATAGAATAATATCTGGTATTCAGGCACTGGAACATTGTGGATATGCACAAAAAAGAACAGACAGAAGGCCAGAAACTTACCTGTTTATTATATTTTTAAGAGGAAAAATTACCTGCATATAAAAGAGACTCACAGTTCTCCGGACAATCTCTTTTCTCTTCTGCTTTCTATACAGAAATACTCATTTTATTTTGTGTTTGTTAAGTCCAGAATTAAAAAAAAATTATACGTGTGAAGAAGCATAGATGAATGCTTAGGGAGGACAGAAGAAAGAGATGCTCGAGAAGATGTGGAGGTAGTAAGGAGAATTGGCTACTTGGAAGCTTTTGTTTTCTTATTCTGGTTCCATGTTTTGATCCTTTTGTCCCTAAAAAGGATTCTTTGGTCTGATTGTGCTTCTTCTGCTTGCTCATCTTGCCTGCCAGTGACTTGACTTTTGAGCTCTTTGCCATGGTAGAACTCTGCTTCCAGATTACAGAGAGCTATGTCCCAAATCACTGGGGTTTTTGCAGCTGCTGGAGCTATTAGGAGGGTGTCATCTCTGCAGCCCCCACAAACTGTGGCCCAATGGCCACATACCCCAGGACCTCCACCCAAGACCACAATCCAGATCCAAGCAGGTTAAAGCAAGAGTGATTACCCTCTGAATGGTCACTTGGTCCCCCCTACAGCCTGCAGGCCAGGAGCTCTGGAGGCAGCCATGTGGCAGCAGCTGCAGCTGCCTGCGTCCAACACCTCTCATCCAGGGGCAGGGCTCTTCTGTCACTCAGTTCCAACAGAGTTGCTCACTGACCTTTTACTTTCTCTTTGGAATTTATGGGTTGAGAAATCTGGAAACCACCACAGCTGCCAGTGATTCATTCTCCTGAAGTCTGCTCTGGCCCCCAGGTCTGGTCCCATGCAGCTCATGGGGGACTGTGCTCAGCTCCCAGTCCAGTGTGATAGACCCTTCCTGTCAACCTGCCAGGCTGTCTTCAGAGGGAGATTTGTTTTTCTCTTTCACTTTGTGGGTTCTGTAGCTCTAAAATTTGTTTAGAGTCATTTTTTTAACCAGTGTTGAAGGTGGTTAGAGCAGAAGCTAAAACAAATTCCTGCTTTTACTCCACCATCTTGGCTCAGCATCCCTCCTCCCCCCAATTACCTACTGAAGCTGGTGGGGAGGTAGGAGAAAAAGAATAGTAATTAAAGGTCAAGTAGGAGAAAGTAGATGATCCTTAAAGTCTAGAGTCTAGACTATGAACTCTAGACTATGGCATTGGCATTCATTCAAGAAATGTTTATCTTATGTGTGATGCATTGTGCAATTCTTGTGGTGGGGTAGGGTGGGAGAAAATCAAGATAAAAAGACCAAGCCTGGGTCTCAAGTTGTAGAAATAAAATATTTGCATGAATATCTCTAATGACAGAATGGAACATAATATGTGAATACAAGAGTTACAAAGTATTATATAAGGTACAAATAAGGACAGATATTTTCTGGAATGCAGGATGCCAGAAAGGCTTCAAGGCGGAAGTGACCTTTGGGCTGGGTCTTAAATGACGATAAAAAGGTCATTTTACTCCTTATTCTCTGAGTGACTTCAAGATTACAACTGGAATATCAAGAAGCAGGGGAATGAGAATAATGAGAGAAAATATTGCCCAAGAAGATCTCAGATAGCTAAATTGGATAGGTTTTGCTAAACCTAACTAAAACCCTCTTGATTGATTTTTGTCAGTTTTGTAAACCTAAGTAAAACTCTCGATGTATTTATAAAAGTACATTTTTATAACAAAAGTCTTTTAAATAATCAGTTTTTTAAATGCATGATTCCAGATTTGCAAAGGCACTAAGAGTGTGAAAAATTTTTCTTTGCTCAATCACAAAGTATTTTTCTTTTTGAGGCAATCAAGGTTGAATGACTTGCCCAGCTAGTGTCTGAGGCCATATTTGAGAAAGTGTTATTTGACTGCATCTCAAAGGAAGAAAGTGGTTTCATGAGGTGGAGATGAGGAGGGAGTTCATTCTAGGCCCTGGGGGCAAAGTCATAGAGTAAGGGTGTTGAGTCTGAGGAATAAAAAGGTCTGCTTGGCTGGATCAGAGAGTGAACAGCAGGGAGTAATAGACAGTCAGACCAGAAAGATACATTGGAGTCATGTAAAAGCAAAGGAGAAGAGTTTACATTTTATACCAGAGACACTGGAGCTTATTGAAAGGGAGAGTGACATAGTCAGGGTTCTGCTTACGGAAAATCACTTTGGCAGCAATGTGTGGGAAGGAGTGGGGAGAGATTGAAGCAGTTAGAAGATTGTTGGTTATCCATTGGAGATGCCATGAGGGCCTTAGTGAACAATAAAAAAAATGTTAAGGGCTTAATATGTGGACAAATCAGAGTGAAGCTGTGGAGATACAAAAAGAAAAGCAAGACAGCCTTGCTCTCAAGGACCTCACATTCTAATAGTGGGAGACAGCAACAATATTTTCTGGTGCAAGTCAGATCAAAAAGCCCAGTGATCTTTTGAGTGTAGTGGCAGATGGTAATGCATCTTTAAATGTCATTTACATCAATAAAAATACATATTTTTTTTCTTAACATTGAACTATTTGACAATGCCAAGGATTTTGGTGGTGAGAATTTTCTTTTCTGGGTTTTCAGTCACTTTGACTACAGAGATACAAGACCTGAAGAGTTAGTTGATAGGCCATGACACCAGAAGAGTGCCTTTCCTAGATAATGACTGTGAGGGTAGTAGGAGGGTTGATGGCCTCGGGACATCACTGTTCTTGGGATTAGTGCTTGTGTTGGTGGTTGTATGTATGGTGGGTCCCTTCTCCATGAGTGTTGCTCCCTTCAATGGTAGCTAAAGGGACTAGATTGGTGATCTTGGGGGGATTGAAATTCCTGGACCTCTTAGACTTTGGGTCCTGGACTGTCTCCACTGAGGTGGAAGTGGAAGTGGTGATGATTTTTGATGTACTGCCTTTAGTCCCTCTCTTAGGATGCATTTTTTTCAATCCAAACTAAGGTGGTAGTTATATAAGTAGAGAGAAGGAGTTGGTAGGGGAGATGTTGTGGAAGTAGAAATAGCAATATTTGACAACTGGTTGGTTATGTAGAATAAGAGAGAGTGAAGAATCAAAAATAACACTGAGGTTATGAATGTGAGAGACTAGAAGAATAATGGTGACTTTGGCAGAAATAAGGAAGAGGGAATACTTGGGTGGTATGTGTGGGGGGGGGACAGAGAGAGAGAGAGAGAGGGAGAGAGGAGAGGAGAGAGAGGAGAGAGAGAGAGAGAGAGAGAGAGAGGGGGGGGAGAGAGAGAGAGAGAGAGAGAGAGAGAGAGAGAGAGAGAGAGGGAGGGAGAGAGAAAGAAGCGGAGGCAGAGTGAGAGTGAGAAGAGGAGTTCTATTTTGTAAATGTTGAATTTAAGATGTCTTTGGGGTAGCCAGTTTGAAATGTCTAATAGGTAATTGGTGCTGTAAGCCTATAAACCTAGGGGAGAGATTAGTGTTGGATAAGTAGATCTGTGAATCATTGGTATAGAAATGATCATTAAGAAAAGAAATGATTGTTAAACCCATGGGAAATTGATAAGGGGATACACACACACACACACACACACACACACACACACACACACACACACAAAGAGAGAGACAGAGAGACAGATAGAGAGACAGAGACATAAAGACAGAGATGAAAGGCACAATAGAAGAAGGCCCAGTTCAGATCCTTGTGGAACATTCACCTTAAGGGACATGATATGAAAGACTAGCTAGCAAAGGGAACCGAGAAGGAGTGGTTACAGAGCTAAGCGGAGAACCAAGAAAAAGTAGCTGTCACAAAAATTCAGAGAAGAGAGTGTTAAGGAGAAGAGGGCAGTTAACATTGGTGAATGCAGCAATAGGTAGGTTGAAAAGGACAAAGACAGAAAAAAACAATCAGATTTGGCAATTAAGAGATCGTTGGTAGCTAGAGAGAGAGTAGTTTCAGTTAAGTGATGAGGTTAAATCCGGACTGCAAAAGATTGAAGAATTGGAGACAGCAAGTAGAAACAGCTTTTTTCTCCCCTAGAAGGCTGGATGAGAAAAGGAGAGATATAGGAAGATAGCTGGAGGGAAGATGATCTATAGAAGTTTTTGTTTAAAGAATAGGAAACAACTGGATAGGTTTAAAGGCAATTGAGAAAGATCCTGTATGTAGAAAGGATGAAGATTAGAGAAGATGAGGGGGTAATTGAGGTGGCCATCATCTGGACAAGATGCTAGGGCACATGTAGATCAGAGTGGCTGACTTTGTCAAGGGAAAGGGCCACTTCATTGTCAGAGGGGTAAATAAGAGAGTAGAGGATGAAATCAAGGGGTTCTGAAATGAAGAGAAAGGGAAAAGAGTAACTACAAAGACTGAGACTATAAGAACATTTTCTCAGTAAAGTAAGAGGCAGCAACAGGATAAGGAGAAGGAGGTGAGGGATTTGAAAGCAGAGGGTAGTATAGGCGTTGATGAGGTATAGGCTCTGGGAGCCCTGGTGAGCTCTCCTTGAGTCTTTGAGGTACAGGCTCTGGGAACCCCCCCTTAGACTCTGATTAAATCGTCCTATTTGATGAGGCATTTGCATGAGGCCATAAGCCTTACCTTGTGGCTGGGCCCAAACCTCTGTTACTAGACTTCCCACCCTTGAGCCTATCAAAATATCAATCCGCCCTTGAACTGGCCTAGCCCACAATTTGTTTGTAGTCTCCAGGTAGCTTCCAGCAACTTCCCACCACTCATTGACCCTCCCCAGACTCCTCCTCTAGACCACCCCTAGATGCCTCCCATAACCTTCTGTATATAAGACCCCATCTTGTCTCCATGTCTGTGAGAGCGCCATTGAATGACCTAGCATAGGTTTACTCTGTGAACTAGTACAAGTGATCTTTTAAGAAACTTTATTTTTCTTTGGCTGAGAGAAGGCTTGAGTTGAATTCATTCAGCAGGACCGGTGTGTTGGTATTTTGGGGTCTCCAGAACAACCCTAACCCTCTTTATGGGCAACCTCTTCAGTGTGAATTGCCTGACACTAGGTTTGAGATTGAAAAGGGAGATAAGTGAAGTCAGAGCAGGATTAATGCCCTGAGCAAGTACTGTGGGTCCTGGTGGTGGTGGGTAGACTGTAGGTCATGGTGAATTTGGTTTTGGGAGGGTGTATTATGGGGAATGAATGGAATGGTAGGTCATAGATAGAGGAATGTCAGAGGTTTTAATTAAGGAAGTGGAACATTTTTAGATAATGGTGAGATGCAGACCTCCCCTATTTGTGGCCCAAGTGAAAGAGAAGGTCATGCAATCTAAGGAAATTGAGAAAATGGTTGATAAAGGAGTTTGAAGCAGCATCATTACATATGATAAAGTTCCTTAGTATAAAGGTGAGAATGGGGGAGGGGAGGAAGATGATGAACCATGTGCTAAACTCCTCGAGAAAGGAGAGAGAATCACCTAGAGGCTAGTATATAAGAGCCACCGTGATCTAACTTGTGTGGAAATTTTTAATTGAGTAAACTTTGGAGGAAAGGTTGCTTGTGGCAACATTGTATTGTAGCTAGCATTAATATACTGTAGCTAGCAGAACAATATTCATCACCCTCTGTTATGCATGGGCAGTGAGATGGAAATGAGTTTTTCAGGTCCCCGTGGGTTCACTTTAAAGTTCCTCAATCTCTCCTTTTTGGAGCAGCAACATCTGGAGTGGGAGGCGTAGTATTCTGTACTTCAGATATCAGGCAGCTGTGCTATAGTTCCTAATAGAATGCTCCCTGTTTAGTGACCCTTTTTGTCCCAACTCCAAGAAAATAAATGATGTCTGTCAACATGTTCTGGGACTGAGGATTTCTTGACTCTGGGCAGGATGATAGAAAAGCTGTTATCCCAGCCTGATTCATTTCACAGTTCAGTGAGGCCACAGGTGCCTTACCTCAATATTGCTATTCAAATCACCCTGCAAAAGACTAGATTAGATGCCAGTCTTAATAAGAGAACTAGACAGAACCAAGTGCTCCTATAACTGTTCACATTGAGCAGAGGATTCTGCTTTGGAAAATACTGAAAAAAATGTTCATTTTAGAAAAACAATCCCTCACTTTAGAAAATAAAAGCAGCATATTGTTCTAATTATGGGACCTCTGACTTTTCCTAGCAGTAACTTAAATGTTATGCCCATGTCCACAATCAATTTTCACACAACTTCACCTTGATTAAAGCTAGTGTGCACACAGTACCAGATAGAAAGCTATCTGGAAACACCCAGAAGATTGCATGAACTTTTCACTTTTTATTTGGATTGTTTTGGGCTATGGATGAGGATGCTATGGCTACAGCCAGCTTTATTTTACCACCAGAAATGTGACAAAAGGAGTTGATCATTATTGAATAAAATCACTAGGATAGCATTAATAGAGATAATGGCATATGCTGGAGTATTGGAGTTATAATATAACTCCAAGTATAACTATACTTTTAGTTTGGTAGGATCCTATATTCTTCTCTAAATTAAAATTGTTAATTTCTTGGGAATGAGCATAATTAATACTGATAGAACACTTACTAGGTACTTTATATTCATCATCTTAATGGATCCTTAATAACAATCTTGTGAGGGAGGCAAAGCATATATTCTTATTTCAGTTTTGCAAATGAGAAAATAGACTTGGAGAGAGTTAGTGACATGTTAGAATTCATAGTATGAATGTATATTGTTGACCAAAAGACCTATTGCAAAGTTGTTTGTGGCTAATAATTTCAGAGCTCTGTGTTTAATGGCTAGGAAGTGGCTAACGCAAGGCTTGAGCACCTCTTCTGTGTTCAAATTCAGTCCTCTTATTACTAAAATGAATGCATCTACATGGAAGACCAAAAGAGGTTTTTTTTGGCCATTGAACACTTAAAGCTCAAAATTATGTTCTCTATTCTACCCTGGTTTTAGCTGGGGGGATAGATAATTTACATCATTTAAATCCAACATTGAAAATGGTGGTAAAATCTCTGAAGCCTATTAAAATTCTATGAAGTTGCAAAATTATCATCCTTATAGTGGTTTTTTTAAAAAAACAATTATTGATGACTTCTTTTTACTATATAATCTGCTTAGAGAGCAAGCATGGTACAGTGGGAAGGGCAGTAAACCTGGAACCAGAAGTCTTAGATTTGAATCGTGATCTCAGCCTTTACTAACATTGTGACTGTAGAAAATCTACACCAGATTTCTAAGTTCCTGTTTCCTTATACATAAAATGAGGAAAACTTAATAATTTAAGATTTAATAGCTTAAAACTACACCAAGACTTTTGGGTCATTCTATATGTGTACCACATCCCTCACAAGGCTTTTGTAAAGAAATAATTTTGCATATCAAAGTGCTATATAAAATTTCAGCTCTCTCTTGAGGACCCTACCTAACTGTCCTTAGTTCAATTGGCTAGATCACTATGTGATCTTGAGATCATGGACTCAGTTCTGGAATGAATTCAACTCTTAGTCTGCTCCATAATAACAGTAATATACTTAATCCTAGCAGACCATTGATTGTAAGGGGTGGGGGGTGGGGGGGATAGTTGAGAGAGAGAGAGAGAGAGAGAGAGAGAGAGAGAGAGAGAGAGAGAGAGAGAGAGAGAGAGAGAGAAACAATATTCCAATTCTGTAAGAGGCTCCCAAGCTCAAATGGGTCTGTAGACATCTCAGTATCTCAGTTCTGGAGTATACCACGTTTAATCCATCAATAATCAGCTCTGCTCAAGCATGTGAAGGCTTTCCCTGGTGGAATGGGCAGATGAGAATAATTTGTGCCAATGACCATGAATGTGGCTGAAGCAGGTGCTGTAGAGAACTTAAATCTTGGTTAGATATTGAAGGTGCCACAGTCATTCACTGCATCTTGGGTCGTCCTCAGTTGTCCTGACTTTTGCCTTGCTATTGGACTTGGATGACTCTTGAAGAGAGAGGGAGGCTGATAACTTTTTGCAACTCTACCTCACTTAAATCCAATTCACGCGGGAGTCTAAGATATCATCCCATGAGGTCACTGGCCTTCCTAGAAAATAAGGACAAACAAAATAACCAGCTTTGCTGAAGCAAATGCAAGTGACTAAACCCCAGTTAGGGCTTGCCCACTTTTATTTTGGCCTACTGCTTCTGTCATAAGGAGAAGATAAATTATAAATGATCCATTTTAATTATAATACTGCATCATCCATGTATACCTTTACTCCCATTCTTGCTTTGTTATGTACTCAGTCTTGTGACAGTTTAATCTCCTGGCTATTCTTGCATTTTGGCTATGACCTTTCCCAGGTGGACATGATCTTGTTTCAAAACTGGTTACAAAATTGTATTAGGGGATGTGGCAGCTTCCCTTCACCAATGAATGACATTCATCTTTGTATGAAGAGTAGCATAAATATCATTAAATTGGGAAGAACAAGCACCCACCTATAACAAATACATGATGATTCTCCTCACAGACATGTAAATTAAAAAAAAGAAGAGAAGGCAGCTAGCACATTTAATATATATTTTTCCTAGGCTTACTGCCTTATCTTTATTAAAGTCCTCTGTTTTTGTTGATTATTGCTTTGAATCCCCTTAGGTCCTGGGCATGGATGTACAGGGATGTTTTTTAAAATGTGATTTTTTTTTTTTTGCCAAGGAGTGTGGGACTTCGGATAAAAAAGATCTATGTTTAATTTTCATCTTTGACACTTACTAGTTTCATGTCCTTGGGCAAATCACTTATCTCTGTTGGCTTCAGTCCTGAAATAGGAAAACACTGTATGAACTTCCTAGGACTTATCTACTCAGTAATAGATGGTTATGATCTATGTTTGTGGACAGAGTTCTCACACTTGGAATTCTTGATTTTGACTAAATCCTAGATTCTTTCCATATTGGTTAAATTAAATTTAGGTCACACATATATTGAAGTTTGCTTGTTCAAGAAGGTTATTTCCTCTAATGTTTTCCCCTTCTTAAAACATTTTTATTGGAAGAAATTTTCTATTTGGGCATTTTTTGAGTAAAGATCATCAGCATTCAAATTCTATAAATCAAAATCATCTTAGATAAAAGAGAATGAGTCATAATGGTCAAATTAAAATTAATATCAAAGGAAAAAATGAATGAATTGAAAACTTTTCCTCAGAAAAAGTTGGATTATGAAACAACCTCAGTATCAAAATACTTTGTGTTAATTGAACTAAAGAATCTCTCTCTCCTTACTTCTTTTTTTTTTATTAATTTATTAGTTTAGTTTCAGTTAACAAGATTCAATTCCATAGTTCCTTGATTTTCAAATTTCCTTTACTTCCCTCCCCCCTCCCCTCATGACAGCATATAGTACAGTATAGGGTCTGCAAATGTATTCATATTAAACATTATTCCAATTACAAAGGCATATTGTACTAGGTGGGATGAAAGATGATAAGGAAGAAGTAAAACCAAACAATGAGAAGAACAAGATCATTTAGTTTGCTTCCATCAGGATTCAGGTTCAGTTCTTTCTAGTTATATCTCTGGATGGCACATTTCTCACTTTCTTGAGTCATTCGGGATTAACTTATATCACTGCATTGCTGAAAAGAGTCCAGTCTGTCATAGTTGGTTGTCACAGATATGGTATGTCTGTGATTGTATACAAATTTCTTCTGATTCTACTCTTCTCGCTCAGTATCAGTTTGTATAAGTCTCTCCAGGTAATTATGAAATCCGTCACCTCTTCGTTTCTTATGGCACAATAATATTCCATTACATTCATATACCACAACTTGTTTAGCCATTCCCCAATTGATGGGCACCCCTTTAGTTTCCAATTCTTTGCAACCACATAAAGGGCTGCTAAAAATATTTTTGTACATATGGGTCTTCCTCCCACTTCTATGATCTCTTTGGGATATAACCCTAGAAGTGGTATTGTTGGGTCAAAGGGTATGAAATTATTTACAATCCTTTGGGCATAATTCCAGATTGCTCTCCAGAATGGTTGGATAAGTTCACAACTCCACCAGCAATGTATTAGTGTTCCAATTTGTCCACATCCTCTCCAGCATTTGTCACTTTCTTGTTTTGTCATCTTAGCCAATCTGACTGGAGAGATGTGGTATCTCAGAGTTGTTTTGATTTGCATTTCTTTAATTAATAGTGATTTAGAGCATTCCTTCATATGCTTATAGATCTCTTTAATTTCTTTATCTGAAAACTTCCTATTCATATCCTTTGACCATTTCTCAATTGGGGAATGACTTGTATTCATATAGATTTGGTTCAATTCTCTATAAATTTTAGAAATGAGTCCTTTATCAGAGACACAAGTTGTAAAAATTCTTTCCCAATTTCCCACCTCCCTCTTGATCTTGGTTACATTGGCTTTGTTTGTGCAGAAGCTTTTCAATTTAATGTAATCAAATTGATTACATTTTGCATTTTATAATTTTATTATATAATTATATAATATTTTATAATTATATATAATTATATAATTATAATTTTATAATGCTCTCTAATTCTTGTTTGGTCCTAAAATCTTCCCCTCTCCACAGATCTGTCAGGTAAACTATTCCTTGCTTTCCCAAATTGCTTACAGTATTATCCTTTACACCTAGATCATGCACCCATTTAGACTTGATTTTGGTATATGGTGTTAGATAGTGATCTATGCCCAGTTTCTGCCATACTGTATTCCAGTTTTCCCAGCAGTTTTTGTCGAATAGTGCATTCTTATCCCAAAAACTGGGGTCTTTGGGTTTATCGAACAATAGATTACTATATTCATTAACTGCTGGGTCTCCTGCACCTAATCTATTCCATTGATCCACTACTCTACACCTCTGCCAGTACCAAGCAGTTTTGATGACTGCTGCTGTATAATACAGATTAAGATCTGGCATAGCTAGTCCACCTTCCCTAGCATTTCTTTTCATTAATTCCCTTGATATTCTAGACCGTTTGTTTTTCCAAATAAATTTTGTTATTATTTTGTCTAACTCTACAAAGTAGTTTTTTGGTAAATTGATTGGAATGGCACTAAATATATAGTTTAGTTTGGGTAAAATTGTCATTTTTATTATATTAGCTCGACCCAGCCACGAGCAATTGATATTTTTCCAACTATTTAGATCTGATTTTATTTGTGTGAGAAGTGTTTTATAGTTGTGATCATATAGATTCTGGGTTTGTTTTGGCAAGTAGATTCCTAAATATTTTATAATGTCTACAGTGACTTTAAATGGGATTTCTCTTTCTATCTCTTGCTGTTGAGTTTTATTAGAGATGTACAGGAATGCTGAGGATTTATGTGGGTTTATTTTATATCCTGCAACTTTGCCAAATTTATTTATTGTCTCAAGTAATTTTTTACTTGATTCTCTAGGATTCTCTAAGTATATCATCATATCATCTGCAAAGAGTGAGAGCTTGGTCACTTCTTTGCCTAATTTGATTCCTTTGATTTCTTTTTCTTCTCTAATTGCTACTGCTAACGTTTCTAGTACCAGATTGAATAAGAGGGGTGATAGTGGACACCCTTGTTTCACTCCTGATCTTATTGGAAAGGCTTCTAGTTTATCCCCATTGCATATAATACTTGCTGATGGTTTTAGATAGATGCTAGCAACTATTTTAAGGAAGGCTCCATTTATTCCTATACTTTCTAGTGTTTTTAATAGGAATGGATGTTGTACTTTGTCAAAAGCCTTTTCTGCATCTATTGAGATGATCATGTGGTTTTTGCTAGTTTTGTTGTTGATATGCTCAATTATATTGATGGTTTTCCTAATATTAAACCATCCTTGCATTCCTGGAATGAATCCTACCTGATCAGGGTGTATTATTTTTGTGATAAGTTGTTGGAGTCTTTTGGCTAATATTTTATTTAGAATTTTTGCGTCTAAATTCATGAGGGAGATTGGTCTATAATTTTCTTTCTCTGTTTTATCTCTTCCTGATTTAGGAATCAGTACCATATTTGTGTCATAGAAAGAGTTTGGTAGGACTCCTTCTTCACTAATTTTCCCAAATAGTTTGTAGAGTATTGGAATCAATTGTTCTTTAAATGTTTGATAGAATTCACTAGTGAACCCATCTGGCCCTGGAGATTTTTTCCTAGGGAGTTCATTGATGGCTTGTTTGATTTCTTTTTCTGAGATGGGGTTATTTAGGTAATTCACTTCCTCTTCAGTTAATCTGGGCAATTTGTGATTTTGTAAATATTAATCCATTTCACTAAGATTGCCACATTTATGTGCATACAATTGGGAAAAATAATTCCTCATTATTTTTTTGATTTCCTCTTCATTGGAGGTAGATTCACCCTTTTTATTTTTATTTTTTTTTAAATTAATTTATTAGTTTAGTTTCAGTTAACAAGATTCAATTCCATAGTTCCTTGATTTTCAAATTTCCTTTACTTCCCTCCCCCCTCCCCTCATGACATCATATAGTACATTATAGGGTCTGCAAATGCATTCATATTAAACATTATTCCAATTACAAAGGCATATTGTACTAGGTGGGATGAAAGATTGTAAGGAAGAAGTAAAACCAAACAATGGGAAGAACAAGATCATTTAGTTTGCTTCCATCAGGATTCAGGCTCAGTTCTTTCTAGTTATATCTCTGGATGGCGCATTTCTCACTTTCTTGAGTCATTCGGGATTAACTTATATCACTGCATTGCTGAAAAGAGTCCAGTCTGTCATAGTTGGTCGTCACAGATATGGTATGTCTGTGATTGTATACAAATTTCTTCTGATTCTACTCTTCTCGCTCAGCATCAGTTTGTATAAGTCTCTCCAGGTAATTATGAAATCCGTCACCTCCTCGTTTCTTATAGCACAATAAAATTCCATTACATTCATATACCACAACTTGTTTAGCCATTCCCCAATTGATGGGCACCCCTTTAGTTTCCAATTCTTTGCAACCACAAAAAGGGTTGCTAAAAATATTTTTGTACATATGGTACTTCCTCCCACTACTATGATCTCTTTGGGATATAACCCTAGGAGTGGTATGGCTGGGTCAAAGATTTTAGGACCAAACAAGAATTAGAGAGCATTATAAAATGCAAAATGGATAATTTTGATTACATTAAATTGAAAAGCTTCTGCACAAACAAAGCCAATGTAACCAAGATCAAGAGGGAGGTGGGAAATTGGGAAAGAATTTTTACAACCTGTGTCTCTGATAAAGGACTCATTTCTAAAATTTATAGAGAATTGAGCCAAATCTATATGAATACAAGTCATTCCCCAATTGAGAAATGGTCAAAGGATATGAATAGGAAGTTTTCAGAGAAAGAAATTAAAGATATCTATAAGCATATGAAGAAATGCTCTAAATCACTATTAATTAGAGAAATGCAAATCAAAACAACTCTGAGATACCACATCTCTTCAGTCAGATTGGCTAAGATGACAAAACAAGAAAGTGACAAATGCTGGAGAGGATGTGGGCAAATTGGAACGCTAATACATTGCTGGTGGAGTTGTGAACTTATCCAACCATTCTGGAGAGCAATCTGGAATTATGCCCAAAGGATTATAAATAATTTCATACCCTTTGACCCAGCCACACCCTTTTTATTTTTGATACTCATAATTTGGTTTTCTTCTTTCTTTTTTTTTTATCATATTGACTAAGGGTCTATCAATTTTGTTGATTTTTTCATAAAACCAGCTCTTAGTTTTATTTATTAATTCAATGGTTTTCTTAATTTCAATTTTATTAATCTCACCTTTGGTTTTCAATATTTCTAATTTAGTACTAAATTGGGGATTTTCAATTTGTTCTTTTTCTAGCTTTTTCAATTGCATGTCCAATTCATTGACTTCTCTCTGCTTTAATTAAGTATGCACTCAGGGATATAAAACTTCCCCTGAGAACTGCCTTTAGTGCATCCCACAAATTTTGGTATGTTGTTTCATTATTATCATTCTCTTGAATGAAATTATTGATTGTTTCTATAATTTCTTCTTTGACCCACCAATTTTTTAGGATTAAATTGTTTAGTTTCCAATTAGTTTTTAGTCTATCTTTCCATGGCCCTTTATTGCATATAATTTTTATTGCATCATGATCTGAGAATGATGCGCTTAATATTTCTGCCTTTCTGCACTGGATTGTGAGGTTTTTATGCCCTAGTACATGGTCTATTTTTGAGTATGTACCATGCACTGCTGAGAAGAAAGTAAATTCCTTTTTATCCCCATTCAGTTTTCTCCAGAGATCCATCATATCTAGTCTCTCTAAGATTCTATTCACCTCCTTAACTTCTTTCTTGTTTATTTTGAGGTTAGATTTATCGAGTTCAGAGAGGGGGAGATTAAGGTCCCCCACTAGTATAGTTTTGCTATCTATTTCTTCCTCTAATTCCTTTAACTTCTCCTCTAGGAATTTGGATGCTATACCACTTGGTGCATATATATTAAGTAGTGATATTGCTTCATTCTCAGTGGTGCCTTTTAGTAGGATATAGTTTCCTTCCTTATCTCTTTTAATTAGATCTATTTTTGCTTTTGCTTTATCTGAGATAAGTATTGCTACCCCTGCTTTTTTTACTTTAGCTGAGGCATAATAAATTTTACTCCAACCTTTTACCTTTACCCTGTGGGTATCCCTTTGTTTCAAATGTGTTTCTTGAAGACAGCATATTGTAGGATTATGGTTTTTAATTCATTCTGCTATCCGCCTCTGTTTTATGGGAGAGTTCATCCCATTCACATTCACAGTAATGATGACTATCTGTCTCTTCCCTTCCATCCTATTCCCTCCCCTGTTTATGTTTTTGTTTATTCCTTCTCCCTTCCCCTCCTTGAAGTTTTCCCTTTTGACTGCCCCCTCCCTCAGTGTTCCCACCCAGTGACCCCCCTTCTTAACCTACCCTCTCCCCTTACTACTATTTCCCTCCCTTATAATCCCTCCCTTTAGTCTCCTCCTTTTCACCCCCCCCTTACCCTCCCACTATCTATAGGACACAATAAATTTTTATACTTATCAGAGTAAATTACTCCCCGTTTGATTCCAAACCAATGAGAGTAAATTTCAAACAGTGCTCCTCTCCCTCCCTCCAATTCCTCTATTTAATGAATTTATGTGTCTATTCACGTTAGATTCTTAAACTTCACTGATTAATTTGATCCTTCTTTGAACCAGAACCAGTGAGAATAGTGTTTAAATGATGTTCCTCTCCCTCTTACTTTCCCTTCTTCTATAGTGTGTTTTGATGCCTCTTCAGATGGCATATTTTACCTTTTCCTAGCTCATCCTTTCCTTTTTCCCATTACAGTACCATTGATCCCCTTAATAGTCTTTTTTTTTTTAGACTCCATGTTAGTGCATTCATACCCACACCCTCTAAGTATAACCCTTTTGCAGGTCATGATAATCATAGAGATTTCAAATATTGACAGTTATCAGCTCCACATATAGGGATGTGAACATTTTGCTCTTGTTGCATCCCAGGTAATGAGCTTGTGTTTGTGGGTGTGGGTGTGTGCACTTCTGCATGTGTGAGTCTATGTTACCCTTGTTTACCTTTTTATGTTCTTCTGGAGTCTTGTAATTGGAGATCAAATTTTCCATTGAGCTCTGGCTTTTTCATTAGGAAAGTCTGGAAGTCCCTTACTTCATTAAACGTCCATCTCCTTGCCTGAAAGATTATGCTCAGTTTTGCCGGGTAGTTAATCCTTGGTTGTAGTCCTAGCTCTCTTGCCCTACGAAATATCAAATTCCAGTCCCTCCACTCTTTTAATGTAGAAGCTGCTAGGTCCTGTGTGATCCTAACTGTAGTTCCTCGATATTTGAATTGTTTCTTTTTGGCTGCTTGTAGAATTTTTTCTTTAATCTTATAATTCTGTAATTTGGCTACTATATTTCTTGGAGTTTTCAGTTTGGGATCTCTTTCAGGAGGAGTCCGGTGAATTCTATCAATAGCTATTTTATCTTCTGATTCCAGGACCTCAGGACAGTTTTCTTTGACAATCTCTTGGAGGATGTTGTCTAGACTGCTTTTCTCATCATGGCTTTCTGGTAGACCAATAATTCTTAGGTTGTCTCTCCTGGATCTGTTCTCTAGGTCAGTTATTTTTCCAGTGAGATATTTTACATTTTCTTGCAATTTTTCGATCATCTTGTTTTTTTTTTAAGCAATTGGGGTTAAGTAACTTGCTCAAGGTTACACGGCTAGTCATTATTTATGCGTGGGTGCTCATTTTCTGAGGCCGGATCTGATCTCGGTTATCCAAACTCCGAGGCCGGTGCTCTTACTCACTGCACCACCTAGCCGCCCCTTTAGGCAATTGGGGTTAAGTAACTTGCCCAAGGTTACACGGCTAGGTTTTTGTTTGTATGGATTAAGTGTCGGAGGCCGGCTCTGAACTCAGGTCCTTCTGATTCCAGGGCCGGCGCTCTATTCACTGCGCCACCTAGCTGTCCCAGATCATCTTGTTTTTTTTGATTGACTCCTGCTGCATCATAGAGTTCTGAGTTTCAGTTTGATTGTATCTAATTTTTAGTGAATTATGGTCTTCAGTTAGTTTTTGAAGTTCCTTTTTTAGGGATGTATTTTATTTTTCCAAGTTGGTCATTGCCTCCCTGATTTCGTCTTTAAGATTTTTCTTAAGCTCCTCCAGGAATGCTATTTGGGCTTGAGACCAGATCATGTTTCCTTCTGTGGTCTCTGGTGTGGGCAGAGAGTCTATATTGTCCTGTGTGTTTTGTTGTTCTTGCCCTGCATAGTATGCTCGAATAGACTTTCTTGCCTTCCCCTTCTCCTTTTCAGCTTCCTTCCTTCCCATTGTGACTTCCTGTTTCTTAGTGTCTCAGGCTATGAGTTTGGGGCCTGATCCTTGACTTTGAATACCTCTGGGTGGCTAGTTTATGGCTAAGTCAGGGAAGTCAGTGAGGAATGTAGATGTGTAGGTGGGGATGAGTCTGACCACTTCAGATTTCTGCCTCTATACCCCTGGGCTATAAGTAGGCTTTTGTTGGTGAGGTGAGGTGGGGCTTGTTGGGTCCCCTCCCTCTCTTCTCTTCAGATTCCTGGCTGTCTCAGTTACACCCCTTCTTGGAGATTCTCAAGCCTGAGGCTATTTCCATTAACTTGGGATTTCAATCTGGGTGGGAGACTTATCTTTGGGTTTTCTGCTTCATGAAGGAGGGATGGGAGGATCGAAGCAGCTAGAATTTACTTTGCCATTCCAGCCCCTGTATTATACAGGCAGGCAGTTTCTAAACTTCCAGGCTGGGGGCTGAATGCAGCCTGAGAAGCCACTCTCTCCACTGGGGGCCCGACTCTCCTACCTGGCTCCAATGATCCGTTCCCTCTGCAAGATGACTGCGATTCGTCCTTGGTAATTCTGCAGGCTGGGGCTTTTTCTCTCTCTGGTGTAGTCTGCTTGCCTGCTCTTAGGTCTGAGCTGTGCAGACCCCACGCACTCTGCGCTCGACCTGTGCAGACACACTGGGCAACCTCCTGGGCTGGATTCTGCCACACTCTCTTTTTTATTCTTTTTTTTGGTTGTTTTTTTTTTTTTTGCTTTTCAGAAGGCAAGTTGGATTTCAGAAAAAGTTGGATTATGAAACATCAGTATCAAAATACTTTGTGTTAATTGAACTAAAGAATCTCTCTCTCCTTACTTCTTAAAAGTAATATTGAAGATAAAGTTCTTTTATTTATCTACTTATTTTTGTAGAGAAGCTACATAGGGTATCCCAAAAGTCTTAGTGTAGTTTTAACCTACTAAAGCTTAAGTTGTATTTTACAGAGACTTAGAAATTAGATGTCCTGAGTTCAAGTCCCATTTCTACCACTTGCTAGCCATGTGACAATGAGCACCTCACTTCACTTTTCTGAGTGTCAGTTACATCATCCTACAAAAAGGGAACCTAACATTTGTTTGTACTGCTCTTCTCCAGAGTTATTTTGAGGAACTTGAAAAAATTGTAAAGTGTTTTATAAATGTGAACTATTATTATTTATAAAAAAAGATAGAAGTAGAAAAATATGCATGAAGGGAAAAACCTGGTTCAAGTTTTATAACTACAAATATAAGTGTTTAGTAACTTTCAAGGACATAAAACTCAATTTTTCAAAGAAATGTCAAAGGTATTCCACAGGAAAATAGTCCTTGAGCTACCAGCAACAGAAAGTCTTAATTCTGATTAGTATGTGATCTGAAGATGAAGTGAAGCTTGGGAACAATTCCATTTTTAAAAAAGGAAATAGACTTCTCTGGGTTATTGATTTTATGAGAGATTGTTTCAGAGGTATTGGAAAACAAATGAAAAAAGCCTGCCTTGGCAGCAGCTAGAAGGCTAAGCTTAAAACAATTTAGAAGCCAATGATATGAAGCAAATATCCAGAAGCAGGTGAAAGTGCAGGCCATGTAATGACTGAATGGAATGAAAAGCTTGGTGGGAGAAATGTTTGAATCAAACTTCATCTGCTCAGCTGTTGAATAAGTTGTTGGAGATTTTGAGATGAGAGACATCGGCCTTCCTGGTGATACAGTTTGTGGAAGATACAAAATTTAGGAAAGACAATTTTAACTTGACTTTGTTCATTCCTAACTATATCCCCAGGAAAACAGAAGTTAGTTATCTGCTGAACAAAGAACAGTTCTCATGCAAAAAAGAATTGAATTTTGACTTTGACCTTTCCAATGACAGCTGAAGCTGATGCTTTTGGGTTTGTTTCAGGGTAACAATCTGCTTGCTTCCATACCTTCTGATTGGCACCAATGATTATGTTGTCTTTTTTGTTACTAAGACTTTCATGTGCTACAAAGCTAATGAGATGTAGTTGCCACTTCTTTGTATGAGTGCCAAGAAACAGCTGGTCTGGAGTTGTTTCCATTGATCAAAGTGTTTCAAGGTAGTTGGATTAATACACAGTCCTGGTCCCATGGTATCTTTTCCAATTAGGCATCACAGGGTAGGATGAGGAATAGAACAGAGGTAAATTTTCTTCTGAAATTAAAGTTTGTTAAACTTTTGTTGTTGTTGTTGTTTTTTGGAGGGCAGTTGGGGTTAAGTGACTTGCCCAAGGTCACATGGCTAGTTTTTGTGTTAAGTGTCTGAGGCCAGATTTGAACTCAGGTCCTCCTGACTCTAGGGCCAGTGCTCTATACACTGTACCACCTAGATGCCCCAAGTTTGTTAAACTTCTAAACAGGAATAATACAGCTATCATACTCTTGGGAATAACTCAAAAGTGCTTTCTTGGCCATATATGGGGCAATGTTAGTAGTAGTGCTTAATATGGAACTGGAAATTCTGAAAGTCTATAAAATCTGTCTGTATTTGAATTTAGAGAATGAAAGAGGGGGAATAGGAATGGAGTATGGAGCCAAGGAGATGTGAGAATTCAGATTCATACTTAAAGGGGATATTGAAGGTGTGGGAATTATAGGATAACTCAGGCTCGTAAATAAAAGGAAGGCTCCAAGGATTGAACAGGATGAACTGTTAAGTCTGGGACTCTCAAACTACTTTTGAGTTTTATGGGGAGGATTCTTATATAAATACTGTATCAGAGGTGCAGGTCTTACATGTCTCAGTAAGGTTTTATAATCAGATCCACTTAGTATCAGAAGGGTGTACTCTTAGCCCATAGGAAAGTACCAAATGTAGTATAACCATAGTTTATGTGATGTCAAAGAGGTGAGAAAGCATGGGAACATTCCCTTTTCCTCAAGGAAGAGAAGTAAACAGAGATCTATCCATGCTAAAGAAGGCTAATGCCAATCTTTATTCCCCCTCACTGGGCTAGTAAACCTGTATGTTATGCCCTTTAAGATTATCAGAACCATGGCCCGGGGTAGTGGTGAAATCAAAGCCTTAAGTTGTTAGTACTATTAGAAGAGTCTGTGCTGACACAGCTGAAACCTCCTTTATGTGTTGTGTTCTCTCCCCTTATTAGAAGGTGGACCCCCTAAGATCAGGGACTGCCTCCCTTTTCTGTTTGTATACTCAGCACTTGGCACAGTAGTTTGTGCATAATAAACATGTAATAAATAATTTTTTATTAATTTCTTCCCTTTCTACCATCCTATGCAAGGCTACCTAATCTTTAATACTTTTTGAATCTACCTCTACTACAATGTAAATCATAATTCATGTTAAGAATAATGATCTTGAGGCACAATAATTCTAAATCATAAAAGAAAGACTGAGTTATCTTAAAGATATGCACTCAAACAAGGAAAAGGACAAAAATTTGAGAGAGTTTCATACATGTTTGCTAAATCTGTTGATTGGTTGAATGGGGCACTAAATAAAGGTTGGGAGGCAGTATATTGTACTAGAAAGATGAGTCTTTATTCTGTTCTCACTGTTCCTTCATTCTTCCAACTCCAGTGACCTTCACCTACACCATATTGTAGCAGAAAAAGCACTGGGTCTGGAGTAAGAGGTTCTTAGGTCAAACTCAGATCCTGCTACTTATACACTATGTAATTGTGGGCAAATCAGTTAACTCCAGCCTCAGTTTCCTTATTTGCAAAATGAGGTAGTTGGACTAGATTTTCTCTAAGATCCCTCCTAGCTCTAAACTCTGTGATCATATTATCTACCTACACTTTGGAGACAGGATGGAATGACAGAAAGGAACTGGGTTCTAGTTCCAGGTCTGGCAGATACTATCTATTCTATAATCCAAGTTTCAGATCCTCAGGACCTCAGTACCTCAGAGTGCACATACTTTCTTATTTCATAAGAAAAGCTGGAAAGTGATAATGACTGCATCCTAAGATCATAAATTTAGAATTGGAAGCAAAATCTAGTTCAGGTTTCCCATTTTACTCATGAGCAAACTGTGAGGCAAATAGAGGTTGTGACTTGCCCAAGGTCATCTAGCTAGTTATTGTCTGAGTCAGGATTTGAATTCAGGTCTTTCTGTCTCCAGATCTAGATCTCTATCTATTATTGCCTCCCTGCATCCAATTAATATTTCAAATATATTGTAGCCTTGAAGCCAGGGGATACTTTAATTCTACCTGTCCATTCAGTTCAGTCATTTTTCAGTTGTGTCTGACTCTTTGTGATCCTACTTGGGGTTTTCTTTTTCTTTTTTTTAAGCAATTGGGGTTAAATAACTTGCTCAAGGTTACATGGCCAGTTGTTTTTGTATGGGTGTTAAGTATCTGAGGCCAGAACCAGATCCCGAGTCCTCCCGACTCTGGGGTGGCTCTCTTACACACTGCACCACCTAGCTGCCCCTGCCTGGGGTTTTCTTGGCAAAGATGCAGAAGTGGTTTGACATGTCCTTTTCCAGCTCATTTTACAGATGAGGAAACTGAGGCAAGCTGGGTTAAGTGATTTGCTCATGATCATAATATAGTAAGTGTCTTAGGGAAGATTTGAATTAAAGAAGATGAGTCTTCCTGATTCCAAGTCTAGTACTCTATCCACTGTACCACTTAGATGTCCTAATCCTACCTGTACAATGTTACAAAATACTTGAAATAGTGAAAAAATAATTTAGCGTATTTCCAATAGTAAGCTGAAGAGTCATACCCTCACAGGTCAATTTTGCCAATCAATGGAAGGTTTATTTTCTCTTTCTCTAGTTTTGTGATTTCCTTGGCAAAGACAGCTCCTGGTGAGGAAAATCTCTCTTCCATTGTATATTAGCAATTGCTCTAAAGTTTATAGTTTTATAGAGTTTTCTGAGGGCACTGAACAGTTAAGTGACTTGACCACAGTGTTCATAATAGTCAAGACTTGAACCTAGGTCTTTCTGACTCCAAGACCAGCTATATAACAGCTACCTCTCATAGCCATCTGTTTCAAGTCTCAGGTAGGAAGATGGTTTTCACAGTCTCTTATTCATTTCTTGTATCCTCTGCAGTCAAATGCAGACTTTTACCTACACATACCCCATTTTAGTCAGAATATTTTATAGAGATTCCCTGAACTGAACCAGACCTGCCTCAAAATTAGATTCACATCAAGGTCTTCTTGTTGAGGACATTCCTTGTCAGTGATCTTGATTGCTTCAGTGGGTTCTGGTTCCTTTGCTTACATTCTCCTTAGTTTATGCTACCATACTAGCCTGTCCTGTCCTTTGGCTACTAATGGATACACTCCTTTTTATGGCTATGTAGTCCTTGATCTGCTATTGCCCACAATCCCATCATGACAGTGATGTTGGCACTTTAGCAATAGACATTCATCTCAGAGTCAGAAAATGGGTATGAGTCTTGACTCACGCTAGCTATACTAGCTATGTGACCCTGGACAGTTCAGTTAATTTCTCTGAACCTGTTTCCTTATCCACAAAATGGGGATAATAATTCTTTCACTGTTTACCTCACAAAGCTGTTGTGAGGGTCAAATGAGATGGTGTATGTCAAGGACCTTGAAATCATCAAGCTTTTTATGTGTCATCTATTTTTATTATTGTTATTATTGGAAGGTTCTACCTCCCATATTCCACACACATATTGAAGCAGGTAAGTGAGATAGTGAATAGAATGCTGGATGTATTTAGAGTGCAGCCAGGAAGATGAGTTCAAATCCTACCTTAGACACTAACTATGTGACCCAGGGGAAGTCATTTAGTCATTCTCAGACTCAGTTTCTTCATCTGTATAAGAGAGATAATAATAGTCAGTCACCTAGCATTTATCAAGTGCTTGCTGTGTTCCAGGTTCTATACTGAGCCCTGGGAATGCAAAGAAAGGCAAAAGACAGTCCCTTTTCTCAATGAGTTTCCAGTCTGATAGGGTTGTTATGAGGAGCAAATGAGATAACGTATCAAGCTTCTTATAAACCTTAATATAGATAACTTTATATATATATGCATGTATATATAGGTATAGATATATAAATATATACTTACATAACTATAGTTACTGTTGATTACTCTTAGTGTTGTTTAATAATTTTTATGGTGACATTATTATTAGTACTATTACTACCACTATGACTAAACCATCACCACCACTACCACTATAACCTCTGCTACTGCTACTACTACTACTATTACTACTACTACTACTACTACTACTACTACTACTACTACTACCACGACTACGACTACGACTATGACTACGACTACGACTACTACTAACTACTACTACTACTACTACTACCACCACCACTACCACTACCAACAACAACCATAATAAAGGTGCTGAAGAATCAGGGAAGTGACTATTTCAATTTTCAGATTAGCCCCAACATCTAAATATTATTTTCTCCACATCTTTTAATACAGAAGGCTTTTTGCCTCCACTATAAATTGATCAAATAGACATTGTATTTGTCACAATTCCCCTGTCATGCTTTTATTGTGATTCTCCCCATTTCTCTTTGCCTGCACTGCTAAATGGATTTACCAAGCCTGTTTTTGTGAGCCCAAGATTTATGTATATGGAATCGTGCTGATGGGATTACTCATGAGTGGCAGAGTGCAATTGAGTCACAAATGGTCATCCCAATGAGGCTAAGTAAATCAAACGTTTGAAGAAATCAGACACTCAGATTGATTTATGCTTCTCCTACCTGGGAAGCAAAGTCAGGGATTTAATTTATCTCATTTTAGTCTTGTCAAGGACTCCCAGGGCTTTATGTAGGTCTTGAGTTAGACAAGCTTTGTGTAAATACTCTGTGTTCTGAATTGAGCCCAAATAGGAACTAGAGCTGGGGCTACATCTGGAGCCACGATTAGTTATTTATACAGTAGACAGCTACATATTAAATAGGCTATAACTAAAACTATTTTCAAAATTTTTTGTAAATGCATATATTTTAATGACAGAAAATTTTTCTTTCTATACTTTCAAGGAGGCTTCATTCTACATCTATACAAATAAATCCAGTATATAGAAAAGTCAGGAAAGAGAGAGTACTAACAGATGGAGTCATCTGATTAGACATCTATGTCTTCAAACAATAAGTTATTTTTAAAATTCAGATGGCTTAGCTGGAGAATTTTTACGATTGACAATAAATATATATTTAAAAATTTGTCAAGAAAACTTTGCTGTTATTCTGTATCTTGCTCCCTATGGGTTCTCCTCTCTGACTATAACCTCCATGATAGCAGAGACCTATGTCTATCCATCTTTATATCTCTACTGACATTTAGCACATAAAAGTTCAAGAAGTGCTTCTTGAGTGGATGAATGAATAAACAATGCCTTTCAATTATTTTTGAATATAATTAAATTAAATGCATTGTGGGACAGTTTTTATTGTGGAAGTATTTATTACAGACTTCATGGAATAATAAGCTACACATTGTCATACATGGATTGTCTGACTCCTTGAGCCAGAATCTTTTTACATCATGTGGCACTTTTAACAATATCAATACATGGCTTATTATTGGGATAAAGCCTAGAAATAATGGAGCATTGCTTCTAAGACCTCAAGAGATGCCTGAGGTGTTGTGAAATCAAATTAGGAAATCTACTACCCTAGCAGAATAAACCATATATTACGAATGAAGCCACAACTTCTAGGTTTGACTCTATCATAGAGTTTCTGGATTATATTTATATTATCTTAGTTTTCCTATCTGTGGAATGGGAAGGAATAACAATAGCTTCCCCTGCATATAAATAGGTGGTAGGCCAGATATTTTAACACAGCCAGGATTATGGGGGAGGGAACATTCCCTGAGATGAATGGGAAAGAACAATGGGAATGCTATTCTGGGGTATGATTGCACATCTGGTTATGCTTTATGCATAGAGGGCTCTAGATGGCATAGTGGATAGATTAGATTTTACAGGGGTGGGGAACCTGCAGCCTTGAAGCCAAATTGCTAGCTGTGTGACCTTGGGTAGATCACTTAACATTTCTCAGCCTTAGGTTACTTATCTGTAAAATGGGGTGGTTGACTTTGATGACCTCTGGGATCTCCCATAGCTCTAAAGTTATAATTCTATGATACTACCACATTAATCATCATCAGAGGAAGATATATATATGTATATATATGTATGTATATATATATACACACATACATACATATATATGACAGCTAGACAAAAGATTTACCAATGTAATATAGATAGGTCATTCTAAGGAGTCAGACCATGATAGTGACCAGAAAAAAAAATGATAATTTTCTTCCTGTTGCTTTGCCAGGTTTGGTGTGTTACTTCTGGTAGCTGAATCTGCAGGTATCAGGAAGAACAACAGGTCACAGCAGAAGGACCTTGAAATTGTATCATATTGAGCTCAGAAGAGAATGCATAGAATAAACATTATATTTTCTAAGGAAAGTATTTGGTCCTGAAGTGATGTGAAAAACATTAATTTCTGAATTCTCCCACCTACTGGAACCTATATTTTGTGCTTCAAAGTAATCATTCACAATATCAACCTCAGCTGCAGTCATTAAGTTTTATCTGAAAACATGTAGACAAATGTAATGTGCAGCTAAGGGGGGATGAATCAAGATGTTCAGGATAATTCCAAGTTAAATTTCCACCAAGAGCTGGAGTATTTCTCTTAAGGGAAAGCAAAATGATGACAGAGATAATAAATACAGGCTAAATACACACGTGGCATAAATATGATAACATTTTAATAGACAAAATATTATTTTTGATAGAAAATAATATACAAACTAGTTGTGTGACCTTGGGAAAGTCATTTAGATTCCTCAGGCTTCTGTTTCTTCATCTGGAATTGAGGAAATGAATTTTAGTGTAGTAGAGGAGGTATGGGACCAGAAGTGATGTGACCTGGGTTCTAGTCTTTTCTCTGATGCTAATAAATTATGTGACATTGGGCCAGTTACTTATTTTTGGAAGGAATGAATTTCCTCTATGAAATAGGGATATTCTCTCCTTTCAAAGTCTAAAATTCTATGATTTTGTTTGTCTCTTTCTTTCTTATAGTATTCCATTATATTCACATACCATAAATCATTTAGCCATTCCCAATTGATTGGGAATCTCCAGACATCACAAAAAGAGTGGCTCTACATGTTTTTGGACATATGATGGTTGTAGTGGATAGAATACTATCCTTGGAAGACTTCAGTTTATGTCTAGACTCAGACACTCCTTAGCTGTGTGACCCTGGGCAAGTCACTTGACCTCTACCTGACTTGGTTCTCTCAATGGTAAAATGGAGATCCTAGTACCTATCTCACAGAATTATGAGAATCAAATGAGATAATATTCATAAAGGACATAGCACAATGCCTGTCAA
This sequence comes from Gymnobelideus leadbeateri, assembly GCA_011680675.1. NCBI lineage: Eukaryota > Metazoa > Chordata > Mammalia > Diprotodontia > Petauridae > Gymnobelideus > Gymnobelideus leadbeateri. The sequence continues at coordinate 215,409 of WOXC01005770.1, forward strand.
ATGTTGGGCATTTAACAAATGTTTGCTCTCTTCCTTTTTCTTCTTCATATAATACTGATCCTGAAGGGAATTTGGGCTGAATTCTGAACTAATTGACCCACCCACGGGTCAGTGATCTAGGATGAGTTGACTGCCAGCTTGTCTATTCCTGGACTCTAGTCCGATATAGAATTATTTTTTTTCTTTTTGGAGGGGGAAGGTAGGGCAATTAGGGTTAAGTGACTTGCCCAAGGTCACATGGCTAGTTTTGTGTTAAGTGTCTGAGGCTGGATTTGAACCTGATATGGAATTCTGAAGACCAAACTTTCACTATCAGAAGAGGGACTGGTTTGAAAGGAGAAATGCCAATCATTATATACTTGTTTACATATACTTGTTTATCCAGTGATATCTTGATTTTATTAAGAAATTTTAAATATACTAAAATATATAGTTCAGTTATTTATAATATTTATCATAAGATAATGGTGAAAGAGGAAATTTAAAAACTATTCAGATACTAAATATTGTTGGGGGGAACATGGTATAGTAGCTAGAGAACTGGACTTGAATTCATGATAACTTGAGTTCAAATTGCACCTTAGACATTTACTAGCTGTGTGACCCTGGGAAAGTCATGTAACTGTTCTCTGTCTCAGTTTCCTAATCTGTAAAATGGGATGATTGGAGTCATTGACCTTTAAGATCCCGTCTAGCTTTAAATCTAACTCTGATACTATTGTGAGGTAGTGGAGTAGTACAGTGGATAGAATTCTGAGTCGGCAATCAAAGACACTCACCTTCCTGAATTAAAATCTGGTCTTTGACATTTACTGACTAGGTGACCCTGGGTAAATCACTTAACTGTTTGCCTCAGTTTGCTCATTTGTGAAATGATCTGGAGAAGGAGATGACATATTTTTGCCAATATTTTTGCCAGGCAAACCCCAAATAGGGTGATGAAGAGTCGAACATAAATGAAAATGATTGAATTGAAATTAAAATAACTAATTTTCAGCACAAAGAAAACATTTTTGCTGATAAATGTATTACAAAACTTCTCGGCCACTTACATTATAAAATTCATCATTAAAATGTGTCACCTATCCAACCAAAAATGAGTATTATCCAGTCTTCTAAGTGACATATAATCTAAAAAAAGGAATATTATTGAATATCTTCTCTGCAACAGTCATCCTCACTTGCTCATAAGAGTATAGAACTGACCCAGAGCTCTCAAGTCTACAAAAGTTGAATGAAAATTTTGACAGGTTGTCCAAGCTTAAGGATGGTTCCAGTGCAGAATGAATCAGCTTTTCAAGCACTAACCCAGAGATGTATTGAGAGACTCATTACTATCAAGCTGCCCAGAAGGTGATGAGCTTTGGGGCTGTGACAATTCATGAAAAAGAAAAGAAGTACAAAATGACTCTTTCTCCCCTGAAGTCTTTTTAGTTTTCAGCACTGTTAGTGGGTAATGGTAGGAAGGAGTGAATTAATTAATTAATAATCATTTGTGAAGGTTTCTATGTTCGAAAAACTGTGATAAGCATTCAGAAGACAAAACAAAAGCAGAACAATTTCTGCTTCTAAGGAACCTGTGAGACAAAGACAGAGACAGAGAGACAGAGCAATGGGGGTGGGGGAGAGAAAGAGAGAGAGAGAGGGAGAACGAACAAGAGCATGGACTTCTATAAGTGCATTCAGAATACATAAAAAAGATATAGTAGTTGGGGGAGGAAATGTACCATTCATTGTGGGAGTCAGTTAATAAGCACTTATTAAATGGTGACAGTATGCCAAGGCAGCATCATTATGTTATGATGCTTTGCATTGTGCCAAGCTCTGGGGAGACCAAGGCCAAAGATACTCCCTGCTCTCAAGCACCTCACAGACAAGGAAAGGTCTCATATAAAATATCATGTTGGAGCTGAGTCTTAAAGGAAACTAGAAATTCAAGAGGTAAAGATGTGCAGTGGATCATTCCCAGACACGGGGGGACAATCCAGTTAAGGAGACTGTGTGAAACACCAAGTTGGCCAGTATGGTTGAATCACAGAATTCAAGGAGGGGGGTAATGTGTCTTCTAAGACTGGAAAGATAGGCTGATGCTAGTTTGTAAAGAGGCCTGAATGTCAAACAGAAGAGTTTGGAGGCAATAGAAGACCATTGGGTTTTAATGAGTAGGTAGACTGAATGAAGAGGATAGTGATTAGAGACGTGGAAGGTAGGATTGACAGTGCTTTAGAAGGGTAGTGTCAAGCTCCAATATTAATGAGGGTCACTAATCTGTGCATGGAGACTACAGTAGGCTGCATATTGACAGTTTTAAAATGTAATGTTATCTATGTTTTACTGTATTTTTGTTTATTTTATTAAGCATTTCTTAATTACATTTTAATATTGGTCCAGTGTGCAGCCTGATGACCTAGTACTTAACATCTCTGGTTTATGAGACTATTTCTAAAGTATTGTGGAGGATGAGAGGAGACATAAGCAATGTCACCAGTGATGGTGGTTGTCTTCTATACTGCTCACAAAGCAGTCAGTATAAAGACATGATCAAAGATATGGACATCTTGGAAAGGAAGTGGTCCAGCAATGTTAAGAGAATGAGGGATGACAGATGGATAGCCTGTGTTGAACTGGTATTATAAAAGAAAAAACAACTAAATCTAAAAGAAGTAATTTTTAAATTTCAAAATAACTGGAGAAGGGTTTTTTTTTTAAAGCAATTGGGGTTAAGTAACTTGCTCAAGGTTACACGGCTAGTCATTATTTATGTGTGGGTGCTCATTTTCTGAGGCCGGATTTGATCTCGGGTCATCCCAACTCCGAGGTCGGCGCTCTTACTCACTACGCCACCTAGCTGCCCCTTTAGGGCAATTGGGGTTAAGTAACTTGCCCAAGGTTACACGGCTAAGTTTTTGTTTGTGTGGATTAAGTGTCTGAGGCCGGCTCCAAACTCAGGTCCTTCTGACTCCAGGGCCGGCGCTCTATTCACTGAGCCACCTAGCCGCCCCATGGAGAAGGGGTTTTTAATCTGGGGTCTATGTGTCTCAAAGGGATCCATGGATAGATTTCAGGGAATCCATGAAGTAGGATGGGAAAACATTTTATTTTCATTAACCTCTAATTGAAATTTAGTTATGAATGAAAAAAACATTCTGAGAAGGGGTCCATAGCTTTAATTAAACTGTCAAAGGGGTCTATGACACAAAAATTCCATCAAGAAGACCTGACCTAGAGAGGAAAGTCATGTTGGGCAAATCCCTATGTGGTAAAACATGGGTAAGAAATGCATGGAATACGAAGGCATGGATGGACTACACTCTGAATTGGTGTGTGTGTGTGTGGGGGGGTTTTCAAACTTTTCCATAGTGATAGAACCCTTTACTTTAAACAAAACCTTGGCAAAACCATTATAGTAAACATTTTAAAAATGACTATTGTAATGGCTCTTAAACAACATAAGGCTCATTAAAACACACTCTGACACACACTTGGGTTGTTTCAGGGTTTCTTGAAGCAGTTTGAGAAATACTGGTATACTAATGAGATCATGGTTTTGACAAGGGACATTATATTCTTATATACTATATATTATATTATATTCTCTCGGTTGGGATGGGGAATGAATCAAATGAATCAAAATGAAAATGAATCAAAAGAAATTCAGAAAGGAGTGTCAAATGAACCTTTTAAATGTTCAAAATATGCAAGTTCAAAGTTACTGGAAACTTTAAATATTGAATTCCTAAGAAATGATCACTTTAGTGAGAGCATCTTAAAGTAGTTCATCTGATTCAGGATATTTATGTGACATGCTGCCTTTTTTTTCCTTTCTAATTCTTTTTTTCCCTTAAAGCTCACTTCTTTCAAATCAATTTTCACAAAACCCCAGTAGAATCTCTACTGAGTGCCTTTTACAGTAGTGTGCAAAGGCACCAGCTCTGGATGTCAGAAACAAAATGCTTTATAAAACTAAGTCAATAATTGGTTCAATTATTTTGGAAAAAAAAAATTGGAGGTATGCAAGAAAGGTGACTAAATTGTTCACACACTTTGAACCAGTGACCCTACTCCTGAGCTTGTAACCCAATGAGGCCAATCAGAGAAAGGATAGGTATTAAAATATTTATGGTGGTATTTGCTTGTTTGTTTTTGCAGAGTGGTTGCCTACTGAATCAAGGAATGGCTGAACAAGGATGGTAAGTGAATATAGTGAAATCTTATGCTGTAAGAAAGAATGGGTATGAAAAGTTCAAGGCGATGAGGGGAAAGTTGTAGGAATTGGTGCAGAGTGAAATAAACAGGACAATATGCATGATAACTATAATAATTTAAATTAAAAAGAAGACTAGAAGGAGTCTAAATCTGTTATTGTAATTAACAATCTTGGTCCTGCAAAAGAGATGATAATTCATACCTTCTTCCTCTTAGTAGAGAGGTAGGGGATTAGAGAGGAAGAAGGATTCATACATTGTCAGGTAATCATCAATAAGCATTTTAAGTGTCTACTATGTACCAGGCACTGTACTCATCAATAGAGATATAAAGACAGAAACAAAACAGTCCCTGATCTGAAGGATTTTAGAACTGCATAAGCAAAGTAGGCATGAACAAGCTATGATGTGTATCATTGGAAGGAACACTCACAATGTGGGATCACAGATTCATTGGAGTAATATTTGATAAGCTAATTATGTGGGTTATGTAGTGATACAAAATAGAGAAGTCTATACTTTTAACTTTGTACTTTCCTGAAATTGATTTATTTAGTCATTTATACTATTCCAATTATGTTGCTTTTTCAAGGAGATCTACATGTTGCTATATTAGAAATAGTGAGGAAAATGATTTATTAACATTGAAAGCAATATGTAAATGTGAATTATTATTACGATATATATATATATATAAAATATAAAGATTTTACTTTTTAATATTGTAGATAGCCAGTAAATTAGTATGCTGCTCGGTGGCACAGTGGGCAACTAGGTGGCATGGTGGATAGATTGCCAGACCTTGATTCAGGAAAGCTCATCTTTATGAGTTCAAATCTGACCATAGATGTTTACTAGTTGTGTGACCCTGGGTGAGTCACTTAATTCTCTTTTCCTCAATTTCCTCACCTGTAAAATGAGCTGGAGAAGGAAATGACAAATCACTCTAGGATATTTGCTAAGGAAACCCCAAATGGTGTCACAAAGAGTCAATCACAACTAAAATGAATGATAGCAACAAAGGTGACACAGTGGATAGAATGGAGCTAGGAAGATGAGTTCAAATCCAGTCTCAAACCCTTTAGACATGTAACCCATGGCAAGGTACTTAACTTTTGTCTGCCTCAGTGTCCTCATATATAAAATGGACATTATAACAGCACCCACCTCCCAGGGTTCTTGTGAAGATCCTTTTAGATCATGTTTACGAAGTGATATAAATACTAGTTATCACCATCAGCACCATTATCATTATAGGTTAAGGAGGTGTCAATTCTGAAATGTCAATTTCCCCAGTATTGTGAACTTCCAGTGTAGAAAGTCCCTCCCTCAATGTACATTGGTAACTTGTTTGTAACTTATTATCTACTACAGATGCCTGTGGAGACTGAGAGGTTAAAGGACTTGTTCATGCTCACACAGCTACTATGGCATTTGTGAAGGACTGAACTTGCCTTCTGTTGATTTCACTATATTCACTTACCATTCTTTTTCAGCCATTCTCTGATTCAATGGGCAACCACTTCACAAAAACAAACAAGTGAATGCTACTATAAAGCCACTTGGGCCCAGGTCTCCTTCATTTCAAGGCTGACCAAGTTATTCCACACTACCACTCAGTATTATTAAAATAATGCATTTAACACAATAAAGTAAGATAATAAACAAAAAAATACACCAAACATTATCAATAGCAAAGAAAATGGTCTTGATAAAGGTAACATGATCTCGTTGCCTGAGAGATCTAAGGTACATAGTCTGTACACGCGTATGTCAATGGAGGGGGTGGGTGGGTTATTTCTTTAAGGAGCCAAGGAGAGAGAAAATCAACAAATTGTTTCTTGTGAAATACTATTAAAAATCTCAGAAGCATCCTTTGACTGCAGTGTGGCCCAGCTCTTAAGTAAAAGCACTGCTGTAATTAGAATTAGGAGCGGATGATGGGTTTTATCAGCAGATGGCATGTTTACTTATTATTTCTTTCAGTGGGGGCCTCTGGGGCAGAGCTTTACCCTTTGCTTGCTTCTTTTTTTGGCACACAGAATGGGAATTACAGGTGGTCCACCCTGCCAAGGTCCTCTGTGCTAATCCACAGTGTGAAGATGTCCAGGGAATTAAAAGCAACCCCCTGGAGAACTACCACCTGCCTCTACCGGTTGAATGCCTATTAGCATTAGAATTATCCAATATTTCCAGAAACACATTTAAAAAGATAGATCTATAGTAATTTCTGGAAAGCCATATAACTGTCAGGCAACTGTTTGGGTTCATAATTATTCCATTAGCTGCCTACTGCAAACCCAGGTCACTCTTTTTGAGGTGTTTTGAGTACAGTAATGGCTTAAAGGACAAAGCATGATAAAAAAAAAAAGCCTGGGTAATTAACTTCTTGTATCTCTCTTTAAAATACCTATGATTTTCATTTTAGATATTCCCTTCACTGATGCAAGTCATAATCCTTCTATGTGCCCTGGGTCTGGAGTCAGATCACATAGGTTCAAATCCTGCCTTTGAAACTTATTGCCTGTGAAGAATAATAATAAAATTATTACTTATATATAAGTACTTACATATTTAAGTACTTATATAAGTACTTGTATAGTACTTCTATATGTAAGTACTTATAAACTTTAAGGTTTGCAAAGCACTTAATAAAAATTATCTTATTTTATCCTCATAACAACCGTGGGGGGTAATATTATTATTCCGATTTTGCAGATGATAAAATTGAGGTAAACAGAGGCTAAGTAATTTACCCAGGGTAACATAGCTAGAAAGTGACTGAAGCAGGACTTGAACTCAGGTCTTTCTGACTCCAGCACACTCCACTGGACCACCTAGCTGCCCCTTCATCAGTTCCAGTAGTAAAATTAAATCATCACTTGGTAGCCAACCCTTAGATGCTGAACCTCTCTAAACTTCGCAAGGTTAGAATCTGTTGCTAGGATCATATTCCAAACCTTTCCAGCTTGGTAAAAGGAATGCTTGTGTTTCTCCAGCATAACCTTTAAGGACCCACATGAAAGCACTAGGAGAAGACTTGCGTGGAGGCCAACTAGATAGTTAAAGAAACCCATATTCACATTTCATTATGGGAATTGATGCCTCAATTTTATCACTACAAACTCTTGGTGCTTTATTTTAACATGTGATTCATCAACATTTCTGCAAACAGAAGTATCTATCTTTTTTGAGGACCAAATTGTCTGAATAGTGATGAAAATAGTTAATAAGTATTTACTGGCAACTTTTTATATTTTAAGACAATACTGTCTGATAGGTTTTGTGGGGCACCCATAAAAATAAAAGGCTGTAATTTCGAAGTTTCCTTTCAGTTCTGATGTTTAAAGGAAGGGAAAAAAACATTTATTAAGTACTTTTATTTGCCAGGTACTGCTTTTAATGATTTTTAAAAATATCTATTTAATCTTCACAACAACCCTGTGAAGTAAGTGCAGTTATTGTCTTCACTTTATACTTGAGGAAACTGGGGTAGACTACTATTACTACTACAGATACCATTAAAATTTTTTTTTTATCATGAACCCTTTAGGTCATCATCTTGGAACTATTAAGCTGGAAATACTGGTCTAGAACAAGGGGTGAAGACACATTTCAGATCAAGATCAGAACCAGGCAATAACTAGTGAATTTTACCAAATCATGGAATTTGAGTTGGTAGGTGTCACACTTGAGGTAGAAGCCCTCCCTGGCTCCTGTTCCACTGTTTACAAGGGGTCATCCAGTATCTGCTTGAGGCAATGAGAAGGTCAAATAGTTATTTGTTAAAAGTGCTTAACACAGTGCCTGATACATAGTAGGTACTGTAGAAATGTAGCCTCAAATTGTCAGGTATTTTTATATGTATATATGCTATATCCCCTTCCCTCTACCTCTGGAGAATATGATCAAATTGAGAACAAAATGTATTTTGTTTAGTTCTTATATCCCTATTACTTGGTGCTTTGTGTATAGTAAGGGCATATAAAAGTCTGCTGGATTGTATTAAATATACTACTTTAAAAGTATATCAGTGATATGTTAGTTGAGTTACCCTGAGGAAATGATGGTAATCTGGCATGACCTGATATTGATGAATACATGTTGGCTTTTGATGAGCCCTGCTTCCCTTTCTCAATTGTCATAAGCTATCTCAAAAATTACATGTTCCTAGATTTTGCCAGTTATCAAATTCAAGCTCAGTAGCCTATAGTTTGTAGCCTCTATCTTCTTCCTTTTATTTTTTTTTTAAAGGTAAGCTAACTGGGACAAAAAGAATAATAATAAGAATAGTTGACATTTATAAACCATTTATAGCAGGATTTCATTTGATTCTCTCAACAGTTCCATGAGATTGCTGTTGCAGGTATTTTTATTTCTCTTGTAAAGATGAGGATAGTTTAAGTAACTTGCTTTCCCTCACTTCATGTATCCAGTCAGTTGGTAAGCTTATCATTTCTACCCTCCTAAAATTTCTTACATCTAATTCTTTCTCTCCATTCACATAGTTACTGCCTTAGTCAACTCTCTCCTGGATTATTGTAATATCTTCCTAACTGGTGTCCCTGATTTATTGTCCCAACACTTCAATCCATCCTACACACCAAAGCATCAATCATTGGACAAGTATTTAAGTATCTATTATATGCCAAGATCTGTACTAGGCATTCAGCATACAAAGAGAAAGAAGAAACAGTTCCTTCTCTGAAGAAGCTTAAATTCTATCAGGGAAAAGCAAATATCAAAAACTATATAAGAAGCTTATATTCTATCAGGAAAAAATATCAAAAACTACATAATTTTTGGAGAAAGTCACCTATGCAAAGACATGGACATGGGAAGTGGATTATTATCAAGCAAATCAGGTTGCTTCATCTAAGTTGTAGAGCATGTGAAAGGGAGTCATATATAACAAGACTAGAAAACTATGCTGGATCAAGGTTGTGAGGGCTTTAACTGCTAAGAGGAGGAGTTTGTGTTTGACCCCACTGGAGTTTATTGAATAGTGAAGAGATGTGGTCAGAACTGTGCCTTTGGAAAACCACTTTGGCAGTTATGTAGAGGATGGAATGTAGAGAAGGGAGAATTTTAAGTCAGGGAGGCTATTGAAAATGTCCAGTTTAGAGGAAATCTGGGTCTGAATTAGGATAATGACCATGTGAATAGAGAGAAAGGGACAGATGGAGGTACCATGAAGGTAGGAATGTCAAGAATTGCCAATTGATGTAGGATTAGGAGTAGCAAAGGACTCTTAGGTGGTGAACCTGGGTGGCTAGAAGGATAGTTATGCCTTAATGGAATTAGGGATGTAAGAAGAGGAATGGGTTTGAAGGGAAAGGTGATGAACTGTTTTTTTTTTTCAAAAATCAGGCATGTGTTGGATTCAGATACAAAGACAAAAATGAGATATCCCTAGACTATTCAACAAGTTTTTGTTCTACTGAGTGATTTGCCATGTACCTACATGATCAAATATAGAACAAATACAAAGTACTTTTCTAGTTGGGAATAACATTAACAACTAAAGGACTTGTACTCGAGCTGAGCCTTGAAGGGAGCTAGGTATTATAAGAGGCATAGGTAAGCAGGGGAGCATTCTTGACATGGTGTGTGCATGTGTTGGAAGTGAGAGAGGGATATTAGAGACAGGAACAGCCTGTGCAGAAGCACAAAGAAGCCCAGGTGACATTCTAGTGACCTGGCTAATAAGCTGCTCACATTGAATTGGTCTTCAGGTTTTCCTTGACTGACATTTTTCTTAAAAGAAACTGAAATGTGCTTGGGGGCAGATGATGGACAAAACCTGTAGGACTGAAGTTGGAACAGTGAGATCAGGACAGTCATTGTAAAAATGCCTGAAATGTGACATGAAGACAGCTTATTTCATTGAGTCTGGAGACTTTAAGGGATTAAGTTATTTATTTATTTATTTTTAAAAAATGTTTCAGAATTGGAGTCATTAATTGCAAGTCCCAGTCTGGCTTCTGTGACATAGATTTTGTTTTTTATGCACTCGATTCCTCTTGTCAAGGTGAAAAATGGCCCCCATCAGAACAGTGCCAGGCTGGAAGAATCTGTCAATGTGTAAGCTCAACACCATGATAAAATGCTTTTCTCCCTTCCACACCTGGAATTTGATTTCTTTATGGAAATTCAGCCTAAACATTACATTAAACTTAGATTGTGTATACCTGGATGGTACTAAAAAGACAGAATTAATCAGTTGACAAAGTTTAATGGACATCAGAGAGCTATTCTGTGGTTAGCTGTCTGTCACATATTATATTAAGTGACTAGAAAATAGAAATATACAATTCTAAAGAGACTTGGCTGGGTTGAAATCAGTCCGTGAGGATAAGATTAGCCAAAATCAATTATTGAATATCCTTGAAAAGTGATTGCTTAAATATTTATTTGAGCTTTTACCCTTTAGCTATGGCTGTATGTACTACACTCACCCCTTTATCCATTTTCCTGACTCCCTTCTCCAGTAGGACTGGATGCCTTCTCTTTTTCTCTACTGTTCTTTAATATCTTGTACTTTCTTGCTTTGGTGCAAGGCACAGCATTTGTCATGACTAGAACTCACCCTTATCCCCATTTTTGCTCGTTGAAATTCTCCCCATCCTTTAAAACCCAGCCTAAACCCAGCCTAAGTGTCACCTCCATTAAACTTTTCTTGATTCTTGTTGTTTAAATTATTTTCATTTCTTTCTCCCCCATTAGATTATAAACTCCTTGAAGGCAGGGTATGTTTTTTGTCATTTTTGTATCCCCAGTGCTTAGCACAATGCCTGGAACATAGTTGGTACTTGATAAATGTTTATTGATTGATTGACTCCTTGCATTTGCATAACATGTCATTAATAGCTCTTATGTTCTGTTTTGTACACTAGTTATGTGTGGATATATTGTGTGTCTAAAACATGACTCTATGAGGGTATGACTCAGATTTCTGACTGTCTGAGTCTCCCCTCCTCCCCACAATCTAGCACAGAACACACACACACACACACACACACACACGTGCTGAATGGCAAAGAAGAGAATTCCATTTAGGGTCAAAAGGGAACCTTTGGGACTTGAGAGCTAAGCTAGAATGATAGTTTGGAGCCTCTGAAATCTGAATGTTTTCACTGAGAACAGGAAGGCAAGGTCTCAGTGGAAAGAGAGTTAGATCTGAAATAAGAAGACTTGAGCTCAAATTCCAAGTCTGCTACATATTGCCTGTATTACCTGTATGCACATCACTTATCCTATCTGGGTTTTTGCTTCGGCAGCTATAAAATGGAGAGATCTGTTTGATGTGTTCTGGCTTTAAATCAATCTATGATACAATTTCTGGGCTACTTTGATAATCTTATAATCAACTATGATAACTCATATCTTGTTTACTGCTAAGTAAGAAGAGTGTTTTTCTTTTCCAAGATTGTAATTATCTTATGCCATAGAATCAGAACCTGCGTTCCATAAATGTTTGTTGATGGGATTGTCATAGAAATAAAACCGTCTGTTTATTATTTAGGATACAAGTTGGTGAAGGCCTTTACTTTGCCCATAGTTACAAGCTGGAGCAAGGAGATGCATTAGTTGGTATATAGAAAAAGGTTTTTCTAGGTAACACGGTGGATAGAGTGCTCAGCCTGGAATCTGGAGACTTCAGATACTTACTAGTTATATGACCCTAGGAAAGTCACTCACCTTCTGTGCCTCAGTTTCCTTAACTGTAAAATAGGGATAATGATAGCATCTACCTCACAGGGTTATTGTGAGGATCAAATAAGATAGTATTGTAAAAGTGCTTAGCACAAGGCCTGGCATGTAGTGGGAGCCTAATAAATGTTTGTTCTCTTCCCCTTCATGGGGAAAATGGGTTTCTGATTGTGAGCTGTTTCTCATAGGTACTTAGGGTATATAATAACAAAATAAAACAAAACAAAAACATAATCATTCTGGTTATAAAACTGGTCAGTCACTGACTTTTGGGGGCAATTTGTTCTGTTTTGGGGGTGGGGGAAAGAGACTACCTAATCTATTCTTTTATCATTAGTCTGGGAGTCAGACAGACCTGTCTGGTTCTTTTATTTCTGAAAGGTCTAAGGGAGGCTGCTACAGAATAAAGCCGCATAACAGACAGTTTTGTATAGACCAACCTCAAACACTTAAGTGTGACGATTTCTGCTAAATCCCTTAGAAAGTCATTCTATCTTTATCTGCCTTCTAATGAGGCTCAAAATGCAGGGAGTTCTTTTTATCCCTGTCGAGCTGTTCTTATCAGTTAGTCTACCGGACATCTCTCTGTACCATTAAACATCAAAAGTCCTCCCATTAATTGTTTAGCCCATTTCCATAGCCTGAGCTAGTTATCACTGGAGCTTTAATTTTCATTTAGCTAAGCTGAAGAATTAATTCTTTTAATCTTTCTTAGTGAATCACTCACTGCCTCTGGACTTTAATCACTCCTAGACCTTCAACTTGTCTTGATCTTGAATGCACTGATTTTTATAGGAATAGTGATACTATTCACCTTCAGAAATCCATCCATAAAATTCAATGTCTTAGGAGCTTCATAGGGAAATATGTGAATGGCCAAGTCACTTATTTATCCTCTACATTTATTCCTCAGCCATGAAATACTTTTGTGATTATATTAGTAAATTTTTGCTAAAAGATCCCCATGAAAACTCATTATGCTTAAAAAAGAATTTATGTAGGCTACTTTTATATCTCTTTTTAGTTTAAACCAGTCAAACAGGATTGGATTATAATATAGTTCTCACACTGCTGCTCTACAAAGTGGATGTGTGACCTTGGATATCTCTGGGTCCTATTTCCTCATCTGTAAAAATCAATTCAATTTAAGTCAGTCAATATTTACTGGGGATGTACAAGGTTTCTTAAAAATGAAGGCTTTGGATGAGATCTCAAGTTTCTTCTAGCTTTAAAATTCTACATTTCTGTGAGTCTATAAGAATTCTTTCTTTTGTAAATTTATTTTTAGTTTTCAACATTCATTTCCACAAGATTTTGAGTTACAATTTTTCTCCCTTTCTCCTACCCCCACCCAAAGATAGCAAGCCTACTGAATACCCCTTCTTCCAATCTGTTCTCTCTTATATCCTCCCCCATCACCCTCTAACTTTTTAGTCGGGCAAGATGGATTTCTATACCCCAGTGCCTGTATATCTTATTTCACAGTTGCATGTAAAAAACATTTTTTTTCACATTTTAAAAAAAAAGCAATTGGGATTAAGTAACTTGGTCAAGGTTACACAGCTAGTTATTTATGTGTGGATGTTAAGTACTGAGGCTGGAACCAATCCCGGGTCATCCCAACTCTAGGGCCAGCGCTCTTACTCATTGCGCCACCTAGCCACCCCTTCACATTTGTTTTTAAAACTTTGAATTCCAGAATTTTTTCCCTTCTTCCCTCCTCACCCAGCCCCACTGGGAACATAAGCAATTCAATATAGATTGTACATGTGTAGTTACCCAAATCATTTCCAGAGTAGTTATATTGTGAAAGACTAACTATATTTTCCTCCATCCTATCCTGTCCCCCACTTATTCTATTTTCTCCGTTGATCTTATCCCTTTTCAAAAATGTTTGCTTCTAACTACCCTCTCCCCCAATCTGCCCTCCCTTCCATCATCCCCCCTCTTATCCCCTACCCCCTTATTTTCCTGTAGGGTAAGATACCCAGTTGAAGGTGTATATTATTACCTCCTTAAGCCAAATTCAATGAGAATAAGGTTGTCCCCATTCCCTTTCACCTTCCTGCTCTTCCCCTTCATTGTAACAGTTTTCTCTTACCTCTTTTATATGAGATAATTTACCCTAATCTATCTCTCCCTTTCTCTTTCTCCCAATAAATTCCTCTCTCACCTCTTAATTTTATTTTTTAGCTATCATCCCTTCATATTCAACTCATCCTGTGTCCTCTATGTATACATGAACACACATATGTCCATACTTACATATGCATTTATATACACATATCCTCCTATACTTATCTATATATGTATGTATACACAGACACACACAGACACACACACACATATATCCCCTTCAACTATCTTCATACTGAGAACAGTCTTATGAGTTAACAATTATCATTTTTCCATGTAGGAATGTAAATAGTTCAACTTTAATAAGTTCCTTCTGATTTCTTTTTCCTGTCTACCTTCTTATGCTTCTCTTGCTTCTTGTATTTGAAAGTCAAATTTCCTGTTCAGCTCAGGTTTTTTCATTAAGAATGCTTGAAAGACCTCTATTTCATTGAATGACCATATTTTCCCCTGTAATATTATACTCAGTTTTGATGGGTAGGTGATTCTTGGTTTTAAACCCAACTCCTTTGACCTCTGAAATATTATATTCTAAGCCCTTCTATCCCTTAATGTAGAGGCTGCTAGGTATTGTGTTATCTTGATTGTGTTTCCACAATACTCAAATTGTTTCTTCCTGATTGCTTACAGTATTTTCTCCTTGACCTGGGAACTCTGGAATTTGGCTATAATATTCCTAGTAGTTGTCTTTTTGGGATCTTCTTCAAGAGGCGATGGGTAAATTCTTTCAATTTCTATTTTGCCTTCTGGTTCTAGAATATTAAGGAAATTTTGCTTAATAATTTCTTGAAAGATGGTATCTAGGCTCTTTTTTGATCATGGCTTTCAGGTAGTTCAATGATTTTAAAATTATCTCTCCTGGATCTATTTTCCAGGTCAGTGGTTTTTCCAATGAAATATTTCACATTGCCTTCTATTTTTTCATTTGTTTGGATCTGTTTTATAGTATCTTGATTTCCCATAAAGTCATTAGCTTCCAATTGCTTCAATCTAATTTTGAAGGAGTTAATTCTTTTCAATGACTTTTTGAAATTCCTTGTCCATCTGGCAAATTCAGCCTTTAAAGGCATTCTTCTCCTCATTGGCTTTTTGGGGCTCTTTTGCCATTTGAGTTAGTCTATTTTTAAGGTGTTATTTTCTTCAGTGTATTTTTGGGTCTCCTTTAGCAGGCTGTTGACTTGCTTTTCATGATTTTCTTGCATCATTCTCATTTCTTTTCCCAATTTTTCTTCTACTTCTATTACTTGGTTTTCAAAATCCTTCTTGAGATCCTCCATGGCCGGTAACCAGTTCATATTTTTCTTGGAGGCTTTTGATGTAGGACTTCTGACTTTGCTCTCTTTCTCATGCTCCGTGCTTTGATCCTTTTTGTCCTCCTGAAAGATTCTATGGTCTGTTTGTGCTTACATTGCTTGTTCATATTGCCAGCCAATTACTTGACTTTTGAGGTCTTTGCCGCAGTAGAACTCTGCTTTTGAGAATGGAGAGCTTTGTTCCAAATTGCTGGGGTTTTCACAGCTGGGGCAAGAACCACTTGGCTGACATGGGGCTGTGCTTGGCTCCCAGCACAATAAGATAGACCCTTCCTGCCAGCCTGCCAGGCTGTCTTCAGCAGGAGATTTGTTTCTCTCTGTCACTTTGTGGGTTCTGTAACTTCAAAATTCGTTTAGAGCCATTCTTTTACAGGTATTGGAAGTAGTTGGAGCTGGAGCCCATGCCAAGTTTGTGCTTCTACTCTGCCATCTTGGCTCTGCCCTCAAGAATTCTTTCTTATAAAACACATTTTCCAATTGTTTTAAAATATATCCTTACTTTGAGGAACAAGAGGTTTTGTCCTTTAATTTGCAAATGATTAGTTTTGGCTTAAATGCCTTCAGGTTACTTTATACAATATCCAACACACTGGGTTGTTTTCCATATATTTTAAAAATACCAATTAAATATCCTAGTAATTAAGTATTAAAAATGTCTTCATATTTTGGGTATATGATTAAACTTTCTTAGAGTTCCAAATAAGTCAAGGTGATTGGGCCTCTTTCTCAGGGTATCAAGGGGTGCTGACTTCTAGGAGACATAGTTCTTTTTTACAGTGACTCTCTAGCCCATTCTCCTTGTACCTTTTCAATTTTGCATTATCTCTACTGTCTCACATGGCTCTGGGTTGCCACCCCCGACAGTCATATTGCTATGATGGCCTTTTCCCAGGGCACCACTGATATACCCCAGTCTTTTTCTTTTCTCTTCCATTAGATCAGACGTTATTAACTAGGCCATAGAGGCTCAGAATAGATTTCCTGTGTGATAGGCCACACCCTCTTCTGGAGATTTACTGGGCTTTTAACAATCATATATTTGAGGATTTCAGAATTCATATTTTTTATCAGAGAAGGGGAAGTTTATGAACTATGCAAATCTTTTAGGGAAAGAAGAGGGCTTTATTTATGTTCCCAAAGTATGAGGAACAATAGTTTAGGTCAAAATATGAGGGAGAAAGGAATCAATACTTAAACCTTCATCATTGCTATGAACTTTAGTGAAGATATGGGTCTGATGGAAAGGTAACTGACTCTCTAGCAATTATAAGTTTATCTTCCTTGTAAGGTAGTCCATACTTTTAGGGAAATACCATAAAGATGGATGCTTATAGAACATTTGTGGTGAAAAGTAGAACTTACCAGAACATCAACGGGTTAAACCAACTAACAATTCTAAATTGTTTCTGTTCACAGGGAGTCTAAACAATAGAGTAGTGCTATGAGTCTGAGGGTTTGCATATATTTCTGGAGAGAGGGGAAAATTCTTGGAAATGGAAGAGAGTTATTATTATTTCCTTATGCACTATTACATTTTGTGTGTTTTCTGAAATTTTTTTATCACTATGGGAACTTTTCTATTTTCCACATTTTCTGTGCTGTGGAATTCATAGGTTCTTGATAGATGCATTTATTACCTTTAGTGCTTATATGGGACCTATAGACTCTTTTACCTATTTCTGTGGAAACCTGGACACAAGCTATATTTTAGCTACAGTTGGAGATTTCCCAGAGGGAAATTGGATAGGGGCATAAAGAATCAAAGAAAATGATTTCTTGGAGCTGCTTCTGAGGTTCGAACAAATGAAGTGCTATGCCTGGGAGCTTATATTTCTTATTTAACTTTTAGTGTGTGGATAGCATACATCTTTGCAATTATATATTTGATTGAGTGATATGGAGAAGAATCACTCATTCAATCAATCTACATGCATCTACTAATCAGCTATGGTGTGCCAGGCTGATTGTGTGAAAATAAAAGACTTATAACTCCATATGGTAAAAGCAAGCCCTAAAGGTTCTCTGATGAAGTGGCTTGGTCAAGAAAATGAAGACCTTTGAAACATAGGTGGCATTTTCATGACTGTTAACAAATGAAGGTAAAGTCCTCAAAAGAGAGATAGATTTATGGAGTGAAGAGTAGTGAAGAAGATCATGTCTGAAAATAAGATTTATATTTCTGGACTGTGGCTTAAAATATAAGAGTATGGGGGCGGCTATGTGGCGCAGTGAATAGAGCGCCGGCCCTGGAATCAGAAGGACCTGAGTTCGGAGCCGGCCTCCGACACCTAATCCGCACAAACAAAAACCTAGCCGTGTAACCTTGGGCAAGTTACTTAACCCCAATTGCCCTAAAGGGGCGGCTAGGTGGCGCAGTGAGTAAGAGCGCCGGCCTCGGAGTTGGGATGACCCGAGATTAGATCCGGCCTCAGAAAATGAGCACCCACGCATAAATAATGACTAGCCGTGTAACCTTGAGCAAGTTACTTAACCCCAATTGCTTAAAAAAAAAAAAATATATATATATATATATATATATATATATATATATATATATATATATATATATATATATATATATGAGTAATGAGCTTCTAAAAAGGGTGAGCTTAACACCTACCCTGGGGCCAGTAAAATCATATTTGCCTGGAGTCTTTCAAACCTTATTTGAATGGAAACAAAGGGGAAAGGAAACAAAAACAAAAACAACCCTACTTTAATATCCAACAGTTGAGTTGCCAAAAGGAGTAGCTATAATGTAGGAATTGTATTTATGTGGAAATTCACAGGATACAAAAATCCAAATAAGACCCATGGCTTCACTTTTCCATCTGCAAATATACAAAGTGCGGTCAGTAAGCAAAGTGAACTAGAGATTCTATCACAAGGAGATTCATTTGACGTCAGAGGTAACAATGAGAATAGATAGGATGGGACCAACAACTGGTAAATGGATCTGAAAGGGGATACCTTACTCAGAAAGAAAAGATAGGCAAAAGAGGTTGTAGAGTAACATATTAATCATGTCAAGAAGTAATGTTAGACTTTCCAGGACAGGGAAGCATGGTAGGGGATGTTTGGGTGAAGGTCAACAGAACCTCAAATAGAAGAGAGACCTAAGAGATCATCTATCTGTCCAGATGCACTATATTCCAGGGTACTGAAAGAACTGGTAGATATCATTGTTGAGCTGCTGTCATTGTATTGTGAAGAATTTGAAGAGGTACTGCATAAATAATAAAGGGTAAATGTTTCTGCCCCCTTCCCCCCCAACACCGCCTGACTGTTTTTAAAGAGAAGAGCTTGAACTAGGCTAGTGAACTTCATTTCCATTCCTTGTATATTTCTAGAATGCATTATTGAAGATGGCTAGTGAATAACCAGAAAATGAAGCAGTGATCATAAGTAGTCAATATAGTTTCATCAAGAACAAGTCAACCAAAACAATCTCACTTCTTTTTTTGACAGGGTTACCAGACTGGGAGATTAAGCAAAACATTTGAAAAAGTCTTTCATCATATTCTTGTGGACAAGATGAGAGAGTTGCATACTTGGCAACAGTACAGTTAGGTGGATATAAGACTGGTTGAGTGGATAGAACCAAGGAAGACTCATTAAGAGTTTAATAACAATGTGGAAAGAAGTTTCTAGTGGAGTACCACAGGGGTCTACACTTTATCACCTCCAGTTAAACATTTTTAATCAATGATTTGAATAATGTCATGTTTCTGTCTCAGTTTTGTAGATGATACAAAACTTGGAGGGATTGCTAATCTTACTGGACAACATAGCCTTCTGAGATTCTATAATTCCATGTAATAATAATAATATGATTCTATGTAAACAGTAAAATCATATAGAATTCCTATATACAATCAAGTTTTAGTTCAGCCTTTAATTTGAAAAAAATCAAATGAGGCAAAACTGGGAGATATACTTATCAAAAGTTTTTGGCACTGTCATGAAAGTTGTCTTGTGCCAAGTCCAAATGGAAGAGGGATTCTCCAAAGACAGTAAGACTCTCTATTTGTGGATGGAATTGTGTGGATTACATCAATCCCTAGAACAATACTGAACACTTGCAAGGATTCCATGGACATTTAAAAGAGATCAGCCTTATAATCCACATGGAAAAAAACTAAATTGATAAGGAGTATACACACAGACACACAGACACAGACACACAGACCCACAGACACAGACACACAGACACACACAGACACATAGACACACAGACCCCCCCCCCACACATACACACAGACACACACAGACACACACAGACACACACATATATGTGTGTGTATATATATATATATATATATATATATATATATATATATGTGAAGAGAGAGAGAGAGAGTCCAGATTGTTATATGTAGCTCAAAGTACAGGTCATTGGGTTAGTTCATCTGTACATTTATCTAGGACAGATACCTTATTGCAGATGGACAATGAACTGAGCTTAGAATTGAATAGGAGGCAGAGGAAGCTGCATTTGGGAATTTGCAATGTGTGTTCAGTGATTAATTCCAAGATGTTTTCTGCCTAGCCTATCCTTTTCATTATAATATTCTTCCATTGATGCTATATGGTTGGGAATCATGGAATACTAAGATGCTAGAATAACTAGAATTTCAGGCTATCTATATGGTAATGGGAAGAAGCATCCTGAAAGCAAATAGACTGTAGCATATTACCACTTATGACTTGGCACAAAAATGGCATAAAAGATATTATCAAGGACATCAAGGACCAGGGCTAGTCATACAGTGAAAGCAAAAGAAAACAGCTGCCCAGGCTAAATTTTACACAGATGTCTATAAAATATAAAAGAGATCTTGAGGAAGTGATTTGATTGAGGTCACATAGGTTATAAGTCGTAGAGCCAGAATTTCAACCCAAACCTTCCGACTCCAAATCCAATGTTCTTTTTACTATTTCGTGCTCTTCTTCCAACCTATTATGGTAAGATATGCTCTTGAGTAGTAGTCAGTTTACTCTATCCTTCCTAAAATGTGGCCCCCATAGATGCATACTTTCTGTGTACTTATGCAAGTTTTTTATAAAACATTAATAGAAGATTTTTCATGTTGAGCTGAGATCTGCCCCCAAGTAAGTTCCACCATAGGGCTACTGTTCTACCTCTGAGGCTACACTGGATAATGCTAATCCTTCTTGGGGTGACAGCCACCCAAGTCTTTGAAGAGCATCCCCTTCTCTGTTCTACACTCTACCTGCCATCTTGGTCAACTTAACTGAGGTACCAGATGAACTTTTTCAAATCTTAGACTCTTTTTTTCCCCAGCAGAAAGAACTGAACATGAAGCAAGGAGCATACATTTTGTGCTGTCCTTTCCCTAGCTTTTTGCTTTGGCTTAGGCTTGTTTCCATGTACTCAACTTCCCATATAATAGAGACACTAATTGGTAACTTCTACTTATTTGAACTTGGAAGGCATTTGTTTCTGGGAAGCTCCATTACTCTCTTATTGATAGAAATATTTTCTACTATTAGAGATAGAAGGGACATTAGAGGCCATCTACTCCAACTCTCTCATTTTATAAATGAACAAATTGAATCTTAGAGAGAGAAAGTGACTTAGAAAAATCACACAATAAAAATGTGACAGGGGGGCCATCAGAACCCCATTTTCTTAATTCTACATCCAGGGCATCTTCTTTTGCATTATGCTTCATTCTTTTTCTTATGACCAACAAGCAACTAAAAACAGAAGCATATTTTGAATAAATAGCCAGTGTGGTTCAATGGAAACAGTGATGGATTTGGGGTCTGAGGACCTGGAGACCTGGACTTGGAGTCTGAGGACCTACTATCTATGTGACCTTGGGAAATTTTAGTAACCTCATTAGGCCTCAGTTTCTTCAACTGTAAACAAAGGTATTGGCATAGTTGACCTCTAAGAACCCTTCCATCTCTTGGCCTCTTAGAGAGTTGCCTTGCTCATGGCCCCTAGAATAAAAATTTACTAACCAAATCACCACTCTCAGGTCCTTATGAATCATGGGAATTCTTTTAAGACATTTTGACTGAGAAGAATATGGCCAAAATGATAAAAACCAGACGTCTAGAATAGTGAATTATTGGGAGATTATTTGGATTATAATGTTTTACTTGTTTGTATATATGGGCAATTAACATATTTGCTGTGGCAACACACTGAGGCTATATTGTTCACTGGTTTCCTAAAATTCAGGCAAAATTGATAATGGGAGATAATCAAGTAAACATTTCCAGCATAATTTTCAACGGAGTGGTTCCCCTAAATGAGGCCATAGCTAAGTAAATGAGTAACAGATCATGCCATAATGAGTAAGCAATTGGAAATGAACATCATGGCCTTAGTCCTGGATCTTGACATGTAGTCGTGTCAGATAATTTTCCAACCTGTTATAGCTGACATGCCAGACCAATTATTTTTAAGACCAAAGCATGGTTTATACAAAAGGCAGAATAGCAGGAAATAAAATACAGCCATTTGAATTATGGTCAATGTCAAAAATCATCATTATATATTAGTAGTGGTATGTGATGGAAAGAGTGGGAGTTAGATGAATGAGGTTAGATCCTGATTTTGACATTTACTAGCTATATGACCATGGGCAAGTCACTTAGCACAGTTCCTGGTATATTACAGATGCTTAATAAATAATGCTTATTGACTCACTGAATTACCTTCTCAGTACCCCCAGGCAACTCTCTAATACTGTAATTGTAGAGTTGCTGATCTATACTGGTAAAGGAAGTTGCCACACTGGAACTTCCTTTCACTGGTGAAATCAGGAATCTAGGCAAAAAACACTGGGGTGATATTTTTGCACTACCAACATATTGTTGTGACACACGATGTAGATAAATAACCTTGTAAAAGTTATTTATAGCATTAAGTACAAACTGTTATGAACATTTCTAGGTATAGATTGGTATACCATAGCAAATCAAGTCCTGAAAAATTTCTTCCCAATTATTGCAAAATATCTCTGCATTGTTTTGAGGGGCAAATCTAGAAAAAAAACCTTTTTTTTAAAAAAGAAAGCACATGCAAGTAAGAGCTAATTAGAATGTAGCCACAAGGAAGCTTTCTGGTTGATTCAGAAAAGTGTATTTGATATTTTAATTTCCTTTTAGCTTATTTAGAAACTCCTTAACAAAACAAAACTAGATCGGGATCCCTGCAGTGAATAAAGACAGGGCAAGCCTGATTTGATTTTTATTTTGAAGAACATTTTATTTAGTAACACCTCTGGAAAGGTTTTTGCCAGAAAGGAAAGAATGAAGAGAAAAAAGGTTTTCATGCAAATTCCTCCTTTCATCTGTTGGTATTTGTTTCCTTTTTTTTTCCTTGAGGGTAAGTTGCCCTCAAGACTTATCAAAAGATAAGTTATCAAAAGATAAGTTTTATAGACTAGTAGATTATTGGGCCCAGGAATGGCCTTAGAGATCATTTAATTCACCCCTTTCATTTTACAAATAACTGGTCCAGACTGAAGTTAAGATTCTTTCTTGGGTTTCCCTAGATAGTGAATAGCAGAATCTTTACAGAAACCCAGGACTTTTATCTCTAAATCCATTGTGGGTTCCTCTAGACTATAGTGTTTTCATCAACTGTGTATTAGCATAGAATGATTTTTTTTCACATATTCAAAACACCAAGCTTGTCATTGGAGTCCATTTTCATAATTGCATTCTATATTCCTTTTTGTTTGGGAGCAATGGTGAAATTTCAGAAATTTACTGAGACATCATGCCTCCACTAATTTCCCTTATATTTAATGTGTCCATTGATTGTAATGTATCAATGCATTTTAGAGAGGAAGAGTGCTCAAAAAGTCATCTAATCCAGTACCTGCTTCCAAGTAGGTGAATGTCTCTCCCAGATAACAGCCTCCCATTCTTCTAATTCTCCTTGATCTGGTCTCACTGTCTTCCCTTTTCAGTTTTGACCAGATAGTTGACCAGTACTACTGTCCTTCTTGTCCAACCCAAGTCTGGCCAAATTCCAATCTTGAGTAACTCCCACCATCCACTTTTTCTACTTCTCCACATATAGTTCTGCAGAAAGTAACACAACCATTGTTAGTGAGTTCATTCCAGTGAATGTTATCTAATTTCAAATGGGGCTTCACCAATAACTCTACCATCCTTCCACATTATTTTTGTCTGTAACCTCATCTTCATTCACATAATTACAGCTCTCAGGCTCTCAATCTCCTCTCATCTGGACTGTTGAAGTAACCTTTTTATTGGTTTCCTTGAATTCAATCCCTCTCCCTCCTAAACCCCATTCTCTACAAAGATATCAAGTTAGTCTTCTAAGAACACACCCAATCTGATCATGTTGCTTTCCTTCTTAAAAATGTTAGGTGGTTTGGCTCCCTTTTGCCACTATGATACAATATCAACCTCACAGCTTGATATTTAAAGCCCCTTATGGTTTAGCCTTAGACACTCTTCTAAATCCATTTCAAATAACTCCATTTCATACCCTTCATTGTCAAGTCAAAATACCCTACTTGTTCCCTAACCTCTGGAATTCTACCTTCTATCTTCATATATTTGAATAAGCAGTATCTGTGTTAAGAGGTTGGGGTTGTTTACTTTAAAAGGACCAGCTGGTCAAACTGGGGTTTTGATTGGTTAGAAGGATTAGGGCATGAACTATTGACTTGGCTTAAATGTTACCTAAAAACCCATTCTATGGGAAGCTGGTGTTTCTGAGGTTTGGCAAATATTCCACTCTCCTGTATCTTTCTTTTCTAGCAGTTGCTGCCTCTGTGAATATAGAGGCAAAGGGGAGCAATGTATATTTTAGTTAGTAAAAGTATCTTTGGAACCTTACTGAAAATAAATTTATTTTTATGATCTAGGAATGTTTCATTATGTTCTAATTTTGAGGTGGAATTCTTAGACTGATTTGAGACAATTTTACCCAGAACACTCCCTATACCTACAATTCATAACTTAATCTCCTTCAAGCCTAAACTCCTATGAAAAGCCTTTCCTGATCTTCCTACTTATAAAAATTCGCTTTCCCTCACAAATTATCTTAGAGTTATTTATCTGTATAAATTATATATCCTTCCAGTAGAATGAACTCCTTGAGGCAAGGACTGGTTTTCATTTCTTTCTTCCTTTTCCTTCTTTCCTTCCTTCCTTCCTTCCTTCCTGTCTCCCTCCCTCTTTTCTTTCCTTCCTTCCTTCCTTCCTTCCTTCCTTCCTTCCTTCCTTCCTTCCTTCCTTCCTTCCTTCCTTCCTTCCTTCCTTCCTTCCTTCCTTCCTTTTTTTCTTCAGCACCAAGCACATTACTTTGCTGAAATAATGAAGACTGAATGAAGGCTATAGGGTCACACATTTAGAGCTGGAAGCCACCTTAGAGATTCTTCTAATCCAGCCCCTTCCTTTCACATGGAAGGAAACTGAAGACAAGCAACTTAACTAAGATCACACAGACAGTAAATGACAGAGACAGGGTTTGTGTTCAGATCTTCTGATTGCACGTTAGGGATAACAATCCAGAGTGGGTGCTGAACTACATTGGTCATTACACACCAATGACCAAAGTAAGTTCTATGCTTCCTCCAGAAACTACGATAAACTTAAATCTCTCTATCTTGGGATTGGTTCCATGCTATTTTCTAAAAATTCTGCCTTTCAAGAGACTTAGTCTATTCCAAAACTCCATTAAGGACTCACATCATTGGTAAGTGATTCTCATAGTGTTCATATTTTAAAGAACTGATTTATGTTTTCTCACTGAACTGTATCTAATGGTCTTTTGACTCAGAAGACTGAAATCAAAGAGAAGCAGCTTAAAACTCTGCTGGTCATTGTCCATGACTGATTTAATAGTATTGCTCCCAGAAGCAGATATGTGTTGGGGGAGTGTTCCTGGCATTTGGGGAGAGTCAGTCATGGTGGAGGAAGAAAATTGAGCTCCAAGATGGTTCCATAGTATCAAAGTCATTTAGTGCTGTATGGTTGACTTAATAAAGCAGTCAAGGTTTTCCGAAGTAACTAATTTTCATTTGTTTTCACCTGAGATCCCAATCACTAGGTGCTGGCTATCAGTGGATAAATTGGGTACTTACTGCCTCACACATGTCCAGCCTAGCTCCCCTGTGAAGAATGTCTGTTATTTGAGCTGCCAGAATTTGTAAACAAACAGGTACAAATGAGAACAGGTACAAATGTAAAGGGCTGCCAACAAATCTCTAATAAAGGGAAAAAGGAATAAGTCTGAAAAAAGGGGAGCAACACCTCAATCTTCTAGATATTATTTATTCAGAAAAACTTGATCATCCAGAACGCTGAGAAGAGCCTGGAAGGCCTCAAAAGAGCAAAAGCAAAAGGAAGGAAGCACACTTGAAAGGAAGCAAAAAACAAAAAAACAAACAAAAAACCCAACTATAAGCAGACCCAGTGGATTTTACCAAGCCTGGATGCTAAGACTCATATGCTTTTATTCCATTGGAGTATTATGTAAGCCTTCAGTCAAAGCCTATTTATTCTTATTTTAAACAGTCATCTAACAACCTCCAGGTCAAGGACTGCTTTTTTTCCCTCTTTGTATGCCTATCATAAACATATACCTTGTACATATTTGTTACATATTAATAAATGCTTGTTGAATTAGTTTTGGATTAACTGCCTTCCTAGCACACAGCCAACTAGAAGCAGCAAGGCAGAAGATGAAAGTTATTGTTAGAGGTAGGCAAACTGTTATAATGAAATGGTACCTGGAATTTATAGCAGCTCTGTATGTGTGTGTGTGTGTGTGTGTGTGTGTGTGTGTGTGTGTGTTTTGTATCTATGAACTATTACTTGGAGTAATACCTATTACTTAGAGAACAGTACCTATTACTTTGAGAATAGCTGAACAACTTATGGTGTATGGCTATTGTAATGGAATACTATGATGTTGAAGAAATGACCAAAGGGATGAGTTCAGAGAAACTTGGGAAGTCTTGAATGAATTGATGTAGAATTAAGTGACCAGAAGCAGGAGAACAATTTATATGATTCCAATGACATTGTAAAGACAAGCAACTTTAAAAGATTTACCTAGTCTGACTGATGAAAAAGCCAACTGTGATTCGAGATGGACAAAGAGGAAGCATGCTACCCCTTGTCAGGTGATGGACTTAGGGTATGGAATGAGACCTATATTTTTCTGGACATGACCAGTGTGAAAATTGGTTGGTTACTTGTTACAAAGATGTTTTTTCCATTTTCTAGTGGGGTAGTAAAAGGAAGAGGAAGTAGATTTTTGTTCAATGAAAAAAATAGATGCTATGATGCCAAAAGCCAAACAAACCCAAAAAAAGGAAAAGGGGCAATACTTAGCACCCTCACAGTGATGGAAGAAAGAGTAAATTATTTTAAAATGGACACATGAACTCAAAAAGCAAAAGCAAAAGCCTTATACCCCTCATTAGACTTTGTAAATGCTTCATGTTTATTTAGCACTTAAACATTTATAGAGAGCTTTTTACCACAACAAGCCTGTGAGGCTGCTAATGAAAGTATTACTATTTCCATTTTTAGATGAGGAATCTGAGGCTCAAATTATAATGATAACAATAGTTAATATTTTTAGAGCTCTCTAAAGGGGCTTTACATGTATTATTTCACTTGATCCCCAGTACCATTGAAAAATAGCTAATGAATGCATTATTATCTCCATTTTTATAGATGTGGAATCTACAGGCTATAGAGTTTTAGTTTCTTCTTATTGATTTTACTCTTTTAAGTCAAAACACCATTAGTATAGTTCAGTGAGAAAGCACAAACCATTCCTCTAAAATAGGGACACTGCAAGAGATACTTAGTGATAGGCGGAACCCTTCATGGAGGTTCAGACCGCAATAATACCTGTGTCTAATATTTACATAGAACTTTAAAGTTTGAAAAGTGATTTACATATATCATTTGCCATGAGCAACAACTCTGTGAAACAGATACTCCAGGCATTGTTATTCCTGTTTCACAGATGAGGAAACTGAGGCTAGGAGACATTAAATAATTTTTCAAAGGTCACGAAACTAGTAAGTGTCAGAGCCTAGACTAGAACCCAGATCTTCTGACTCTCAGTTCATCATTCTTTCCATTATATCTCAATACTGCATTGCAGCATAAAGCAATAGCTGTTATTCACTAAGTATCCAAGAAAAACACAAGGGGTAATGGATAATGAATTGCTTATGCATGCAACGAAACTAGCATGGAAACAGTACACACTTGTGATGAGCAACTTCAATTAGACATATGCTTGACATCCATCACAGCCTAACACATGGCATCTAATTTAAAATCTTCTTTTTGGTTATTAAAGGCCTTCATAACCCAATCCTTCCTTCCTTTCCATTCTTCTTATACCTCCCTTCCTTCCATGTAGTTTGTGCTCCAGTGACATTGACTTTCTTGTTGTTCCTTGAACACAATGCTTTTTCGCCTGACTCCATGCATTTTCACCAGCTCTCTCCCATGCCTGGAATTCTGTCTTCTCATTTCCCTGACTTCCTTTAGGTCTCAGCTAAATCTCTGCCTTTCTCAAAAAGGCTTTCTTGGTCCCCCTTGATGCTAATGCCTTTCCTCACAGATGATCTCCAATGATCCTATGTATCTTGCTTTTACATAGTTGTTTGTATCTTGTCTTTACCATTAGACTGTGAGCTCATTGAAAGCAAGGACCCCCTTTTTGGTATTATTGATGTTTAGTACAGTGCCTGGCACATAGTAGGTAATTAATAAATGCTTGTTGACTTGATAAATTCCTAACTTTTCTCGCTGATTATCTCATTTTTCAGAAAGAGGTAACCAGAGGTACAGCTATTCCGGATCAAGATCTAGTGAATAAGTAGCAATGGAACCAAAAACCTTGAAAGAAAGGGACCATACCATACTAGTTTATGGAGAATGAAAAGACAGAATCTTTTTTTTTCTTTTTGGAGGGCAATTGGGGTTAAGCGACTTGCCCAAGGTCACATGGCTAGTTTTTGTGTGTGTCTGAGGCCAGACTTGAACCCAGGTCCTCCTGACTCCAGGGCCAGTGCTCTCTTCACTGTGCCACCTAGCCACCCAGAAAAGACAGAATCTTAAGAGAACTCTAGGTTTAGGGAGGATTTTAGAGAGATTCTAAAGGCAAAGTCAGCTCAAGAAACTCACATACAAAACAATCTCGGATCAGCTAGGTGGTTTGGTGAATAGAGCACCGATCTCGGAGTGAGGAGGACCTGAGTTCAAATTGGGCCTCACACACTTGACACACCCTACTAGCTGTGTGACCTTGGGCAAGTCACTTAACACCAATTGCCTTGCTTTCCCCCCGCTCCAAAATTTTTTTTTTTAAATCTGACATCACATAAACAAATGATTCTGTTGTAAAAGAACAGGGATATGTGTTTAAAGAATGATATGGCCACACAAAGAAATCCTCGTTGAAGTTTTAAAAAATATTAATACCTTTTATTTTTATATCATCTTCATTTTCATATTTGTCTCTCCTCTCCCTTACCTAGAAAGCCTCTCCCTATAAAAAAATATAAAAAAAGCAACTGACCCTCCCAAATCTTCCAGCAAAACTAAATAAAACATTCACTGAGTCCCTATATTACCATTTCCTGTATTCTTCATATTTGATATTTCTTATGGCATGGTAATATTACGTGACAATTATGTACTTTATTTTGCTCTTTCCCATTCAATGTACACCTACTTTGTTTCCATTTATCTGCTACTGTAAAAAGTCTTGCTATAAATATATTAGTGTAAATAGGACCTTTATTTCTGGTTTTATTTCCTTGGGGTATATATTTAGCAGTGTGGTCTCTGGGTCAAAGGATATGAAAATTACACTCATTTCCCTAACAATTCAAAATTGCTTTCCAGAACAGAAGGATCACTTTGCAGTGTTACCTACTTAAAGGCACCAGTTTACACATCTTTCCTTAGTTCCTTCATCTTTTACTATTTCCCCCTTTTGGAATCTCTTCTAATTTGCTAGACATGAAGTTGAGCATCATGGTTGTTTTGTTTGGAGTAATTTCATAAGAATTTTAAAAGGCATAGGAGAGGAAGATAGAAGCAAGGCTAGTAACTAAGGAGTATTCCTGTAATTTTTTTCAAATATGCTAAAACTACTATGATCTGAGAGTGATGTAAATGCTAAGGACAAGGGGACAAGAGTTTACTAAAATGATATTGAAGCCAGAAGGAAGAAAAATGAGAGTATATAGTCATGTTTATATAATCATGTTTTAGGTTAGATTGGAGTTTAATACCCAATTACTATTTTGATTTTATTTTCTCAAATCATTAGTATTGGATGAAACACATTAAAAATGCTGGAAGAACTTGTGGACATGATTACTGAATTCAGTGAAATCATGAAGAACAATTGAGATACCACTGGACTGGAGATTGGAAAATAATAACCTAATCTTTAAAAAGGGAGAAAAGGTAAAGTCTCCAAATTCGAGGGCAGTGAGGTTAATTATGACTTGATGTAACTCTACAACTCATTATTAAAGAGATTGCTTCTGATTGTTTTAGAAAGAGAAGTGGTGGTCTGTACAAACCATCATGGGTTCACTATCCAGTTTCCTTTTTTGAGAGGGCAGCTAAATGATTACATGAGGGAAATAAAATAGCTGTAGTATGGTCTGTGTTGTGTTTTTGGACAAGATGGAGAGACCACAGAATAGATTCAAAATTAGTTGAATGACAGAAGACCACGATTGACAATTAATGGAGTTACAGGAACAGGGTTCCCCATTTGCCTGCAACAGTGATTATTTTTCCCTAAAAACAACAAAACTAGCCCTGGCACCTGACTGGTTTCTTCCTCCCTTGATGCAGCTTTCTGGTTAGTGCATAAAAAAGTACAACTCAAATGGCATTGAAGACCCCTTCAACTTGGGGGACTTCTAAAGACTGGAAAAGCCCCCTTAACTGACCTTGCTGACCAGGAGCATTTCCATATGGTGTTGCTTCTATATAAGTTAGGTGCCACTCTATCCTTTTTGCATATCTTGGCTGTTAGTGCAAAGCAAACTTCCTCTTATTAAGTGTACAGTGACTTAGGGGTACTTAATTTGGTACCAGATAAAACCCTAACTTATAGTATGTTGGTGTCAGACCTGCCCCAAACAAATGGATTGATGTCAACTTGTAAGGGATACCTCTTGTGGAATGCCCTTATTTAGCCAAATGTCACTGACCTTATTTTCTTCAACATTTACACAAACAACTTGAATGATGACATAGACGGCATGCTTATCAGATTTGTGTCAACACAATGCCGAGAGGGACAGCTAATATGATGGATAAAGTAATTAGGATCCAAAAAGATTTTCACTGGCTTGTAAGGATGAACTAAATCTAATAAAACAGAATTTAATAGGGTTAAAGGCAAAGTTCTGGGTTTCTACAATTGAATTTTAAAAATCAACTATACATTTATAGGATAGGGTAGAGGCAAAAATAGTTCATGTGAAAGAGACTGGTAATACTAGTCAATTGAAAGCTTAATTTGAATTAATAATGACAAGTAGTAAACAAAGAATGGTAGAATCTTAGGCCTTGTTGATAGAAATATATAGTCATAACATATTCTGGACTTATCACCCCATATATTGATGTCATTTTGGGGGTATTATATTTAAGGAGGAATGCTGACAAGTGGAGGGTGACTAGAGGTTTACCAGGACGGTGTGCAGCTTAGTTATACCCTATGATTATTGGTTTTAAAGACCTAGAGGCAGTTTTTCCTAGAGAGGAGAAGACTTATAGCAGACTTAGCTGACATCTTCCAGTACTTAAAGGGCTGTCAGGTGGAAGTCCCATGGAATAAGAGGTTAAATTTGTTCTCCTTGGCCCCAAAAGCAGAAGTAGGAGCAAAGTAGAGATGCTATAGGAAAGAAGATTTTGACTCAATACCGGGAAAACTTCCCAGTATGCTTCCCAGAAGTAGAATGGGGGTGCTTTACAAGGTAATAAGTTCCCCATCACTGAAGTTTCCCAGCAGAGGCCCAAATAGTACTGACTGGAAATATTTCAGAGGGAATTCATATTTCAGGAATTGCTGGGATCCTGTGACCTTTGAAACTTCATTATTGAGTGGTAGCCCAGCACTTCCTTTTTCTTTCTTTCAACTTAATAATATAGGTTTTATTTTTCCCCAATTACATGTTAAACAATTTTAATCATTTTTTTAAAGTTTTGAATTCCAAATTCCATCCCTCCCTTCTTCTCCTACCCCTTTCATGAGACAGCAAGCAAGCAGATATAGGTTATATATGTGTAGTCATGCAAAACATTTCCATATTAGTTATTTTATATAAGAAGACTCATGTAAAAGTAAAGTGAAAAAATAGTATGCTTCAGTCTGTATTCAGAAAATATCAGTTCTTTCTCTGGAGGCAGATGGCATACTTCATCATTAGTCCTTTCGGAATGTCTTGGATCATTGTATTGCTGAGAATAGCTAAGCTATTCATAGTTCTTCATCATACAATGTTACTGTTACTATTTACAATGTTTTCTTGGTTCTGCTCACTTCGCTTTGCATTAATTTATGTATGTCTTTCCAGGTTTTTTGAAATCATCCTGCTTGTCATTTCTTATAGCACAATAATATTCATTCCATCACAGTCATAGCTTGTCTAACTGTTCGCTAATTGATGGGGAATCTTCTTTAATTTCCAATTCTTCACCACCACAAAAAGAGCTGCTGTAAATATTTTTGTACAGATAGGTCCCTTTCCCTTTTTTTCTTTTTTAAAAATCTTTGGGATATAGATCTAATAGTGGTATTACTGGGTTAAAGGGTATGTACAGTTTTATAGTCCTTTGGGTATAATTCCAAATTGCTCTCCAGAATGGTTAGATCAGTTCACAACTCCACCAAGAGTATATTAGTGTCCCAGTTTACCCACATCTCCTCCAATATTTATCATTTTCATTTTTTTTTGTCATATTAGTCAAACTTATAGGTGTGAGGTGGTACCTCAAGTTTGTTTTAAATTGCATTTTTCTATTGAACAGTGATTTAGAGCATTTTTTCATATGATTATAGATAGCTTTGATTTCTTTGTCTGAAAACCTCGTGCTCATATCCTTTGACCATTTATAAACTGGGGAATGACTTGTATTTTTATAAATTTGACTCAGTTCTCTATATGTTTGAGAAATGAGGCCTTTATCAGAGATACTTATTGCAAATTCTCCCCTCCTCCTCCAGTTTTCTGTTTTTCTTTTTTTGGTTGCATTTGTTTTGTTTGTACAAAAACTTTTAAATTTTATTTACTCAAAATGATCTACTTTACATTTTGTAGTGCTCCCTATATTTTCTTTGGTCCTAAATTTTACCTTATCCATAGATCTGATAAATAAACTATTCCATGCTCTCTTAATTTGCTTTTGGTATCAACCTTTTTGTGTAAATCGTGTACCCATCTTGACCTTATCTTGTCATACAGTGTGAGATGTTGGCCTATACTTAGTTTCTGCCATATTGTTTTCCAGTTTTCCAAGCAGTTTTTGTCACATAATGAGTTTTTGTTCCAAATGCTTGGATCTTAGGGTTTATTATACACTAGATTACTTTGGTTATTTGCTATAATTTAATGAGTTCCTATTCTATTCCTCTGATTCACCACTGTATTTCTTAACCATTACCAGAATGTTTTGAGAAATATCATTTTATAATACAGTTTGAAATCTGGCATAGTAGCTCAGAATTTTCAAAAAATGGTTAAAATAGTGTTATATATGCTCCATTTTGGAAAACAGTATGATACATCTGAGAAAGATTTTTAAGTCAAATGAGTCAAACTGACAAACAGGGACTTGGAAAATTTACTTAGAAGTAGAACAAGGCATTCTTCAAAGATGCTGTATAAATGAGGTATTATTATAACTGAAAAATTCTTTTTTAAAATTACTTGTTTTTAATTTATGAAATAAAATAAGGATTTCTAAAACATAGTAGAATAAAAAAATGGTTGAACATAAAACTGATCTATTATATACACTTGCTATTCCTTTTAAATCTGTAATAAATTAGGGGCGGCTAGGTGGTGCAGTAAGTAGAGCGCTGGCCTCGGAGTTGGGATGACCCGAGATCAAATCCGGCCTCAGAAAATGAGCACCCACACATAAATAATGACTAGCCATGTAACCTTGATCAAGTTACTTAACCCCAATTGCTTAAAAAAATCTGTAATAAATTTATCATGTAAGTTTTCCCCTTTTTTCTTCTCCCCACTCCCACATTAATCCCCAGATTTAATCCCTCCAAGAAAAATGATTCCCTGTGTCAAGCAGGTGAGGGGTAGTCTTAAGGCCTGACACACTGGTGCAATATAGCCAACTCTGGAATTTTCTGGTGGTAGGTTATTTAGTGTATAGACTTTGAAGGTCCTTTCTTTCCCTTATTTTCTTTCCACTTCCTATTACTAGCAGAAGAAAGATATGCCATAAAACCCAGTAAGAATATCATAGAATATGTGATTGAAAAAGAGGAATAATCTGATGGATAGCATGTAGACTCCATGACACCAATTTCTTCATCTTTAAAGTAGAAATCACAATACTTCTACTCTATCTCACAGAAGTTAATATAATCTTTAAAGAGCAATAGAAATTTGAATTATTTTTAGAGGCAGAAGATCATTAACTCTGAAATAAAAATGTCAGTTGTAATACACAGTAAAAAACCAATCCTTGTAAACATTGAACATAAATTATAGTTTCTGTGATTTCTTGTTCTTCCTCTTATTTTCTTGCATTTCTAGAAAAAAATTATGATTAGCTCTTTGTCACCACTTAGTTCAATTTATCTAAAATTCTTTGATTCTAGCCTTTTAATGCAGGAAATAGCATCTCTTGGATGGGCCTTCAAAATTACATGTTGCAATCCTTTTAATCTTTTTATTAAAAAATCTGTCAACTATTTTATACCTTTATAAATACACCTTTTTGTAGTCAGGGTGTTTATGGCATTTTAAAGTGTTATCACTTCCATCAAAATAGCATTATAATAGTCTTTAAACAACTGGAACTCAAATATTAATTGTCTGCTCATGATCTTCATAAATATTTACTAGGCTCTCATTTGGTTATACATTCTGGAAATGGTAAGAAAAAATCTTTGTTACCTTTTATGTATCTTGAAAAAAATTTGTTTTGCCTCTTAAGGACAAACTGACAAGAGCAGTATTTATTCTCTGCCAAGAAATTATTTGCTTTTAGGAATTTACCATCTTGAACTGGCCTTAAAGGGCACAGAGAACTTAGAAATGTTTGTAAAATCGGCATTTTTCATGATTAAGTCAAACATAAGCTTTACTTTTTCTTTGCAAAAGAGAGGTGTAGACCTGTGATTTTTATCACTGTGGGGAACTCTCAGTATGGAGAATCTCCCTACCAATGTAGACCAGCAACTCCTCTGCAACAAGGAGAGAACAAGCATTTATTTGGGGTCTGCTTTACGTCAGGCACCGTGCCAAGTGCTTTTACAAATATCATCTCATTTGATCTTCACATCAACCTTATGCTATTATTATCTCCACTTTGTAGTTGAGGAAACTGAGGCAAATTGAGGGCAAGTGACCTTCCCAGGGTCACCCAGCTTGTAAGCGTCTAAGGTCAAATTTGAACTCAGGTCTTCCTGACTCCAGGCCCAGCACTCTTTCTGCTGCACCACTTAGTGAGTCTTAGAGAACTGCTTCAGATACTTTGAGGTTAAATGATTTGTGTCTGATCACACAGCTAATATATTATCAGTGACAGGACTTGACTTGACATCTTCCTGACTCTGTGCCTGGCTTTGGACACTCTCCTCCATGCTACTTCTCAGAGGCTGTATACATAGCTCTTACTATATGGGCAGGGCCTGGACCTGTGATTGCTCTGATGCAGGGAATTCCCTGGTGAGGAAATTCCTTCTACCAATGCAGGTCACCTTCTCAGCCACTTTCAGCCTTAGAGAGTTTCCTAGAGCCCTGAGTGACTTGTCTACACAGCCAGTATGTGGCTGAGGAGAGACTTGAATCCAGGATCTCCTGGCTCCAATGGCTGGCCCTTTTCTCATTAGTCTACACTATATCTCTAACTCTAGAGATATATACCTAATTCCTTTACATAGCTAATGAAAAATTAGATATTCCTTTCATTTGAAAATAAAAATGGCTTCCTTCTCCCCATCCCACCATTTTCATTGTTTTAGTGATTGTGATATTTAGGTGAGTCAAGATAAAGAGAGGATTTTTACAACACCTTCCACATACATTGATCTTCTTCGGGGTCTGTTAGTCAATGGTTCAGAAGGCCACTTCTGAGATGTTAAATGGGTTGTGCAACATATCCTGACAACCATTTTCACAAACTGTTGTCCCATTTGGGTCCAAACATTATCTTTTCTCTACATTCTTTCTTATGTGCACGGGACTAGAAAGAATGACAAAAAGCTAGACAAGGCTAAACATACGAAAGTACAGGATGTTTGAAATGGGAAGGATTATAGGGATCGTGTAGTTTTGTTCCCTCATTTTATAGATAAGGTAGCTGGGACCCAGGGGCAACCAGGTGGTGCCATAATGGACAGAGTGCTGGGCCTGGAGTCAGGAAGATTCATCTCGAATTCAAATCTAGGTTCAGACACTTACTAGCTGTGTGACCCTGAGCAAGTCACTTATCCCTGTTTGCCTTAGTTTCCTCATCTATAGAATGAACCGGAGAAGGAAAGAGCAAACATCTAGTGTCTTTGCCAAGAGAACCCTAAAGGGCATCCCAGAGCGTCAGGATTAACTGAAATAACTGGACTATAACAGCAACAACCTGGAATCCAGGAGGAGAAGTCACCAAAATATGGGCATTGGTTCTAAAAAGTATACTTATAGTAATATCCCACCTATCTACCCCATCCCTCTTCCCCGCTATCCCATGGCATTTGCTCAGTTCCAGTGGTCTCTAGAAATCCTGATCCCAAGTAATTTCAAATTCACTTTATCTTTTAGGCATGAATCCTGAAGTATATGTTAATGTTTTAGGATTCATGATTTCACTGATGATTTTTCCTTCTCTCATTGTCATTTAGAGCTGTAAATGCATTTGGAGCAAATAACCATGGTTGGAAGGGTACACCTGGAAAGCATCTTCAGGGGCTGAAAGGAAAGCAAATAACTGGGTTGTTGCTACTATTGTGGGGCAGGCAAGAGAACAAGAGCCCCCTGGGTTGTTGTTGTTAGCCCCACTTCAAAATTTTCCATGCAGGGGCAAAACTCTAGTCACCTCACTCCCATTACTGCCCTGCCAATGCAGATTCCAACATCTCTATGCCTTGACAACATGTCTTAGTCAGTTGCTGTGGCTGATAAAAAAAATACATCTGGTGTGCCAGCATTCTGGTGAGTGAGGAGCCTCTCTAATTTTTTTTTTGCTTTTTTTTTTTTTGGAGGGGGAGGGTAGGGCAATTGGGGTTAAGTGATTTGCCCAAGGTCACATAGCGAGTGTGTGTGTGTGTGTGTGTGTGTGTGTGTGTGTGTGTGTGTGTGTTTGTGAAGTATCTGAGGCCAGATCTGAGCCCAAGTCCTCCTGACTTCAGGGCCAGTGCTCTACTCACTATGCCACCTAGCCACCCCCAGCCTTTCTAAATTTAACTAGACTGGTCCTTGGGTGACAGACATTCAGTCCATCACTGGACCCATACTCAAAGTCTCTCCAGCTTGGTGGGACCTGTTAAAGCTTGTGTTTTATTGCATTATCTTTCTACCTTGGTGATGGTCTTGGAGTAGGTTGTTTGTGGATAATTCCTGC
Organism: Gymnobelideus leadbeateri; assembly: GCA_011680675.1. Taxonomy (NCBI): domain Eukaryota; kingdom Metazoa; phylum Chordata; class Mammalia; order Diprotodontia; family Petauridae; genus Gymnobelideus; species Gymnobelideus leadbeateri. Next base: position 252,610 of record WOXC01005770.1, read on the forward strand.
AGAGGAACATAAAACTATTAATTTTGTCCAATCAAATCAGTTTCCCTAAGAAAATGACAAGATGAGCATCAGCAAAGCTGTCTAATTGGCACAGGCTGTTTTTTTCTTTAAGGCTCTGATTAGCCTCCTTCCTCTCAGACATCTCCACTTTTGCTATGAAGGGATGGGTTTCATTTTAATGAACTTTCAATGACAGACTGAAAAATCTTTATTTTTTAAAAATGGGATGAACACATCAATGAATTCAGATTGTTTAATTAGGAACCATTGCCAATTTATATTCAGCTGCATTTTTCTCTGGACGCATTGTAGATCTTAAAAACTTTATATTGATTTTAATCTTATTTTTTTCAGTATTGAAAATGAGCAAGTCAAACATAGATCAAGAGATTTACTAGTCTTTTGCACCACAGGAAAAAAGTCTTTATTGCCTCTTGAAGTCAAGAAGAACTTTGCTATTAATGTAACCTGTCATATTAAGAGCTTGTGAGAACTCAAAATGTAATTAAACATTGTAAATTGCAACTGAAGATTTAAATTAGGAATGACATTCTACTAAAATTAAAGTCAAAACTCTGGAATGGTATACTTTCAGTTGGGTATGGATAGATAACTGACTCGTTTTTTGTTTAATGTAGTTCTAAAACTACATTTTTCAATGATCATTTAAAGCCTTATCACTTCTCTTTCATGAGCCCCCTTTCCCTCTGAAACAGTTTACTTTGTGAAACTCTCTCCTCTTGACTTCTATCTTGTTCTATTAATTGGATTATTATAATTCTTTGCTCTTTCTTTGTCTTTGACTAGTTCCTATTCATCTTCCTACTCCCTATAAGTGAATATTCCCCAAAGTTTCAGTTTTCATACATTTCTTTCTTTGTAATTCATCTACAAACATGACTTTGTCTATCATCTCTAGAGAGATGATCTTCAAATCTTTATAGTTTTGGCATCTCTCCTGAGTGCCCATCCTGTATCTTTGTCTGCTGTCTGTATGTTTCTATTAAAAATGGATTTTTTTTTTCTTTTTGGAGGGCAATTGGGGTTAAGTAACTTGCCCAAGGTCACACGGCTAGGTTTTTGTTTGTGTGTGTTAAGTGTTTGAGGCAGGATCTGAACTCAGGTCCTTCTGACTTCAGGGCCAGAGCTCTACTCACTGCGCCACCTAGCCACCCCCCAAAATGGATTATTTTTTAAAGTAGAAATAATTTCCTTATACAATCACCCCTCTCCACTGGAATTTCTTTTATTAACAACAACAAAAAAGGCATTTAGCTAAATTGATCAATAAAATAACCAAGTTTGACAATGTTTGCTGTTATATTCTGCAAACATGGTCCTACACCTCTCTACCTAGAATGATGTGTTATAGTTATGCTCTTTTCAATGAATGTTTGTTTTCATGTTGTTTGCTTTTACATGATTGTATTTAATATGGAAGTCATTCTCTTGGTTCTTCTTTCTTCACTCTGCATCATTTTATCCAAATAGTCCCATATTTCTCTGATTTTCTCATATCTATTGTTTCTTATGGCACATTGGTATCTTATTGCATTCATAGACCACAGTTTACTTATCCATTCCTCAACTGGTGAACACCCACTTTACTACTAATTTTTCACGCTGGATATTTTCACTTGGATATGGTGCTATCATACCCAACCAAATGTATATATAACTGAACACATCATCTTGTTCCCCCCAAATATACCCCACACGATTTTCTTTTTACAACCTATGGTTTCACCATTCACACCATCACTCTGGTTTGGACTGAAGTTCAAAACCTCAGTTGCTTTTGACTCCTCCTGTTCCTTCATCCTCTATATTCAGTCAGTCATCACAATTGCCATTTCCCCCAATTTACTGTGTCTCTTGCATCTGTTTCTTAATCTCTATTCCCATTGACATTGCCCTGGTTGAGGTTCTTCTGTGTATTACAAGAGTTTCTTAGTTGTTGGGATTGCCTGCAGTCTCAGTCCCCTTTGATTCATTTTTTATGCCACTGTTGGATTATTCTGATGATACTATTCCCTCCATAATGTGTCACTGCCCTGCTCAAGAACACTTACATGCTTCCATATGCTTAACGAAAGGTTGTATTCCTCAGTTTGGTGTTCAAGCCATTCTGTAGTCTGGCCCTAACTGACCTTTCCAGATTTATCTTGCACTGCTCTCTATTTGATCTGCCTCTCAGCTGACAAACTGATTTTCCTTAAGAGCTAGTGAGACCATGTTGTTATTCCATCATTTTTAGTCACTCCATTTGGGGTTTTCCTTGGCAAAGATACCGTAGTGCTTTGTCACTTCCTTCTCCAGCTTATGTTTACAGATGAGGAAATTGAGGCAAACAGGGTTAAGTGACTTGCCCAGGGTCATACAGCTGGTAGGCATCTGAGGCTGGATTTGAACTCCGGAAGACGAGTCTTCATGACTCCAGACCTGGTGCTCTGTGCACTGCACCACCTCTCTGGCTGGGTCTGACCATACTGGCTTATTGTTCAGTAACTCCAGTGGCTCCTTATTACCTCCAGAATCAAACATATTTGGTCTTTAAAAACCTTGATAGCCTGGTCCCTTATTGCCTTTCTAGTCTTCGTACACTGTACCCACACTCTGTGGACCAGTGACACTGGTCTTTTTTTTTTTTTTTGGAGTGGGGAAGGCAGAACAATTGGGGTTAAGTGACTTGTCCAAGGTCACAGAGTTAGTTAAGTATGTCAAGTGTCTGAGGCCTCATTTGAACTCAAGTCCTTCTGACTTCAGGGCTGGTGCTTTATTCACTGCACCACCTAGCCACCCAGACACTGACCTTCTTGCTAGTCCTCACTCATGACACTGCCATCTCCTGTCTCTGAATGTTTTTACTGGATCTCTCCCAAATCTGGAATGGTGTCCTTCCTTGTCTCTAGCTCCTGGTCTGCCTGGCTTCTTTCAGGTTTTACCTAAAATCCCCCTTTTCAAGGAGCCTTTCCCAGTCCTCCATAATGTCAGTGCCTTCTTCTGGGACAACCCTCAATTTATCCTGAGTGTAACTTGTTTGTGCATAGTTGTTTGCTTGTTCTCTCCCCCATTAGACCATGAGCTCATTGGAAGCAGGCACTGTCCTCTCCCCCATTCTCTTTGTGTTCCCAGCATTGTACCTGGTGCATAGTAGGTGCCTGATCAATCTTAGTTGGCTGGATTTTTAAATTTTTCTTCAGTAAAATCATCTTGCTTATTATCCTCAGAACATATTCTCTTCCTTTCCATCTATTTTTCACATTTATTTATTTTATTTTTAATTTATGGAATAAAACAAGCATTTCTATAACATAGTATATTAAAAAAGAGGATCACACATAAAACTGCAAATCTGTTATGTACAACTTACTATTCCTTTTAAATATATAATAAAGTTATCATGTAAATTTCTTTTTCTTCCTCCTGCTAGAGATGTCTGCCATTAGACATGTATATATTATTCTATACATACTTCTATTTATCAGTTCTTTCTCTGGATGCAGATAGTATCTTTTTTCATGTGTCCTGAAACAATTAATAATTTTAGCAAAGAAGCAGGATATAAAGTAAATCCATATAAGTCACCAGCATTTCTACATATCGTAAATAAAACCCTTTAAGAAGAGATAATAAAAGATACCCCATTTAAATTTAAAATAATTCTAAACAGTATTAAATACTTGAGAGTCTATCTCTGGTTTTGCTCATGAGAATCATTCCTCTCCCTGGAATACTTTCCCCCTACCCCCGTCTCTCTCTTACCTCTTACCTTGCTCAGTCATTTCTCTCTCTCCCACTCTCTCTCTCTCTCTCTCTCTCTCTCTCTCTCTCTCTCTCTCTCTCTCTCTCTCTTCTCCTCTCCTCCTTTCTCTCTCTCATCTCACTCAGTGATCTCTCTCCCTCCCTCCCTTCCTCTTTCCCTCTCTTTCTCTCCCTCTTTCAAAACTACTTGTACTGTCCTTCAAGGCCCAGCTAAAACAATACTTCCTCCCTCACCACCCCAACCCACAATAATTTCACCCTTCTGAATTCCTGTAGGATTTGTCACTTATGTGACACATCATTTGATGCTTTGTATTGTTAGTTATCTTTTCACATCTTCATCTCCTCAATTATGTGGTCAGTTACTCAAGATCAAGAACTTTGTCTTCTTCTGTACATCACTCATAGGTCCTTAGCATATAATCTTGCACATAGTAGGTCCTTATTTATGCAAATTTATTAATAGACTGACCTTGCAGTATCATCTCACAGCAAAAAGTTTTATTTTCACAAAAAATACTGTTTCCTTGTGTTGCCAGGACATAGCTTCTTTTCATTCCAATCTTAATGGAAAATAGAATGTTTTCAATGCAATCTTTTAAGTCCTTGCTGCATGTAAGACACAGTGCTAGGTTTTTGAAGGACAAGGATAAAAATGAAACAGTCTCTGTGTATAGAGAACTTAGATTTTGTTGGTGGCATTCAGGGGTGTGCTGGCAAATGTTTAATGACTGGCTCTCCAAAAGCAACACACTTGGAATTTTGAATAATCTGCACAATCAGCATTTTCTCCATCACTTTCTTAAGTCCAGACAATCACCAAAACAATAAATCAAGTCATGATTTGCAGTGTTTCTGATTTTGGAGGTGTAAATGCTCATACTGAAAATTTAACAATTGGCTCTTGGTAGGAGCTAGCTCTAGCACACCCCTGGTAGCATGCCATACACACACAGATAAACAAAGCACTGCAAAGAGTTCCAAGAGGGAAAGAGTGCAGGAGAGAAAAGGCCTTTTGTGGGAGATGGTCTCTGGGATGGGTCTTGAAGGTACCTTAGAGTTCTGTGATGCCGAAGTAAAGAAGAGGGTTGTATTTCACAGAAGGAACCACTTGTATAGAATCAGAGATGGGAGATAGGATATCATTTATTGGGAATAGCTAGTTGGCAAATTTGACTAGACTAAAGAAGAGAAGGAATATGAAATAAAGCAGGAGAGCTAAGTGGGGACCAGATAGTAGAGGACTCTGAATTTTAGGCTGAGGATTCTATATTTTTTTGTAGAAGCAATAGGGAGCCACTGAATATTTTTTTGAGTGTACATCTGTAACTGACGTGCTTATAACTGTGTTATATAATCAGATCAACATGTTTTAGGTATATCATTTTAACAGATATATGGAGGGTTGATTGGGGAATAGGAAAAACTGAAAACAGGAATCTCAGTTAGGAAATGATTGCAATAATCCAGCTGAAGGATATGAGTCTGAAGGAAGGTAGAATATGTGTCAGGAGAGAAAAGGGGATCAATGTGAGAGATGGCTGTGTATAGAGAAACAACAAGATTTGTCAAGTGATTGGATATAGAGGTTGAAGGAGAGGAAAAATGTAAAGACAACTCCAAGGTTGTTGTGGTTAATAAGATGAACAACAAAAAATAAATTAGGGAATCCAAATAGGAACTCATCCAAGTTCTACTCTCACATACAAGGATCTCAGTACATCTTATAATAATTTGTCCCCTAAAATCAGCAAGTTATAATCAGAGTCAGACTGAAGGTGGGGGGGGGGGTCCTGAAAGGAAAACAAAAAGTATAATAAAGAGGGTCCTTTGCAAAAAGAGAGTTAATTCCAAAAAACCCTATGAAGACCCACCCCCATTCTCATCCTCTCTTATTGCCCAAAGGAAGCACTTTGGGCCATGAAATCATGCGAGGAAGTATGATTGAGAGCTGAAATAAGAATTAGGAAAGCTCATGGCTCAGGGTTCAAGGATAATGGTACTATATGGGCTTGGATATATCACCTCTCTGAGTATCTGTTTTTAGTTTTGTAAAATGAGAGAGTTGGTCGAATTGTCACTAAGGTCCCTTTCAGCTCTGATATTTTAGGATTCACGGCCACCCCTTTCCTACTTTTAGGATTTGAGACAAAAAGATTCTCTCTTCTTCAAGGACTTAACTGAAGATGAGACAGACCAAAGTTAACCTTTCATTTTTGTAGTTTGGATTTGTTTTGTTTTATTTTGAACAAAGGCCCAATTAATTATGCACATTAACCTTAGACACTCAGATTTGACTTGAATATTAAACCTAGAAAGATAAATAGAAAGCTGCCACCCCAAGGAAAATTGTAAGTTGCAGGAAATTTGAGATACAGAAGGAAAGATTTTCAGTCTCTAGAATCATTTGAAAAACTCAAATTATGTGAACTTCTACCTGAGGCTGGGTATGCTTGATAGTTAAAAAATCATGGTGCCTGACATTCATTTATAGAAGCCACTGGTTCTTGTGGATCTACCTGTTCTATTTGGGATAAGGATGGTAGTGGTTTTTTTTTTAATCACCATTTGCTGTGTTTGGGTGCAAGGAAAGACTAAGCATTGGTTGCCTCAAAGGAATCAGGGAAAGTAGTTCTGGTCTGACCAGAGATCAAATGCCAGGTGAGCCCAGCTCTGGGGTAAGGGAGCTCTGGGATAGGTGGCTAGGCTCACTTGCCAACAGAGCAATGAAAATCACTATATGTCAAGCTTTATTTCATTTACTAGTCTATTATCTTCTTTTATGTGGATGCTGACCCTCTCTCCTTTGAGACTTAAAAGGGACAGCTGACAGGGTATATAGAATACTTATCTCACATTGAAAGTAATGGGGTGCTTGGGTGCCCATGCTTGAACCCCAATTCCAAAATCACATTTCTCCTTAGCTTCAGAACACTGTCTCAGGCAGTTTCTCCCCAGCCCAAGGACACTGTGACTAGCAATTACTCACGAGTGGACCTGAGCCAAGTCCTTATCTCTCTCCCTGGTATAATAACAAGCTGCACCTGCAGGAATTCCACTGGATTATCTATGCCAACTCCCTACCTCATTACATACATTCTGGACTTCTCATCATGTATACCTTAGGCTTTAGACATATGTATACTCCTTTACATTTATCTTTTCCAACAAGACATTTGTGGGGGCAGCCTGAGTAGTTCTCAGTCAGCCCTGAAAGCTTGTTGACTTAGTGATGTGGCAGGCCTAAAACCACACCCCCATTGAGCCCCCTTTTGGGCTATTTCCCAGTAAAATTTCTCTGTAAGATGCCGGCATAGTAGATACAAAAAGTGCATATTCCTTTAAGAACTGACCACTCCTTAACCACTCTCTAATCTCGCCATGAATCACCTAGTTAGCATATTTGGTATATGTTTTACTATAGTTTAATCTATATAAACTTTAACTGTATCCCTCTAAGGTTACAGGTTCCCTAAGAACTATTGCCCATTGAAAAGTGTAACAATAAATCTTTGCCACTTTGACTTAAAGAATGCTTGAGTTTGAGAATTCATTCCAGATGATCCTCTCCTGTATTCCAGTCTTTGAGGGGTCCCTGAATCCCTCACCTTTTAAACCCCATCAAAAGGACTGAACTGTGACTCTTTTAAGAATTATTTACAGTTTTCATTTTTATATCAACTTCATTTTCCCATGCATCCTTTCCTCTACCTGGTGCCACCCCTCGTAGAAAAGAATAAAAACATAAATGTCCAAAGAAAGCATTTCACTAAAACTCACCTAACATATGAGTGTTTCACACCCATAATTCCTCCACCTATGCAAAGATGGGGGTAGGGGTGAGGAGATACATTTTTCATCTCTTCTTTGGAGCCAAGCTTTGTCATTATTACATAGTTTTAAATTTAGTCACTTTGTATTGTTTATAAAGTGTTCTTAAAATAATATTATATTGATCCTTATTTATATTACTTTTGTAACGAAGAGAGACAGGTGGGCAAAACAAACTAACTCATCAATGTCTGACACTATGTACTTTGTCCTAGAACCATAGCCTACCACTTCCTTCTTGGAAGGAAAGAAATCTATTGCACATCATTAGTCCCTTGGAATCAAAGATGATCATTAAATTAAACTGAATTTCGAAATTTTTGAATGTTGTTTCCTTTACATTATTGTGGTCATTGTGAATATTGTTTTCTTGTGAGCTGTGACTCTTCATAAATCCAAGAAATTCTTTAATATTTGGCTTAAGTCAATGCAGAAATTCAAGCTATCCATTCTGAGTAGCAATGAATTGACTCAGAAAATGGGGTGGGGTCGGGGAACAATGGAAGCATTAACATCTGATTACAGTAATGGGTTCCAACCATAACACATCTTCATTAAGTAGATAATAGATAAGAGGGAACATTAAAAATAACTTATAGCTTCAGTCCAAAGGTTAACAAATGCTTTCTCAGTGCTCCCCAAAGCAATGGGAACTGATTAATGGGCTTCATTACTTGGTGTAATGGGCGGAGATGATGGCCTCTAGCATCTGCCCTGGATGGTATTAAGGGTCAGCAAAATGGAATGTATTACTCTGTTGATCATACTAACAAGGCTCCCCAAGTTTTCAAGTACTCCTTTCCCTCTCGGTGAGAAGAGCAAGGGAAGCCACCCCCACAGTCAGCCTTGATGACTCCTTACCAAGAGTTTAAGGGATTTGGAAGAGGTCATTATCTGAGCAGCAGTTGCCTTTCCATGTTCTATCTTTTATTCACTGTAATGAGAGAAATAAATGAAAAATTAATGGCTTTATAATAACATTTCCTCTTTAAACCATTTGATCATAGAGTGGCAATATGTCTGGGAGCCTAGCAATATTATTCCCGTAAGAATTATCCCTTCAGCAAACCTTTGTGTTGTATTTTCTTTGTGACTTTGTGTATTTTCAAGAGTACCTTTCACTAAATAAACCCATTGGGGCTCTTTCCTAGCTTCTGAGGGGTGATCCATGTGCCTTCTGAAGTGTTAGCTATACATGATGTCGTTATGGATGGTTAATGTTAGACTTGTTTTCTTAGAAACTTAAATATATATATACACACTCTTGAACAACTTCGAGGAACCACCTGTAACTCATAATTGTGGAATGCTTCAAGGTTTATGGACCAGTTTCTTTACAATAACCCAGCGAATTTGACATTGTGAGAATTACCACTCCCATTTTAGAGATGGGGACATAAAGGATCATATAGGGTGATGTGTCTGGATCCTGAAGGGATATTAGAGGCCGTTGAGTACAATCCTCTTATTTTATAGATAAGGAAACTGATGCACAGAGGGGTTAGATGACTTGTGTAAAGTCACACAGATAGTAAGTATCTGACGTGGGATTTGGGGTAAGAAAGAGTGAGGAGTCCAGGACAACTCCCAGGTTGTGAGTGTGATGTCCTGAGAGAAGGGTGGTGCTCTCTGAAGTAATAGGAGAGTTTGGTTGGGAAGAAGCTTTAAGAAGGAAGATGAGTTCTGCTTTAGATATGTTGAGTTCAAGATGTCTACTGGACATTCAATTCAAGATGTCTAATGAGAAGTTGGAAAAGAGAAATTGGAGGTCAGCAGAGAGGTTAGGACTGGATAAGGATATTTGAGAATCACATGAACAGAGATGATAATTGAAATTATGGGAAAGGGTTAGTGGGAGTGACCTGGATGAAGATCTGGCAAAGGAGACTAAGAAGGAGTGGTCAGAGAAGTAGGAGGAGGATCAGGGAACAGTGTGCCTCTAAAGCCAGAGAGAAGAGATTATCAAGGAGGAGAGAGTGATCAACAGAGTCAAAGGCTACAGAGAGGTCAAAGAGAATGAGGACTGAGAAAATGACAGCACAGATGTCACTGGTAGCTTTGGAGAGAGAAGTTTTGGTTTAGTCAAAAGATCAATGACTATAGATTAAAAAACCTCCGTGTTCAAATGCCAGCTACTATGCTTAACAACAAAATCAACAGCAACAAAAACAACAGTAATGATAAAATGTAATATTTATGTAGGACTTGCTTTGTGTCAGGCACTGTGTCAAGCACTTTGTGAAGATTATCTCATTTGATCCTCACAATAATCCTGTGAAATGGGCACTATTATTATTCCCATTTTATAGATGAGGAAACTGAGTTAAAGTGACTTGCCCAGGGTCATCTGGTTGGTAAGCATCTGAGGTGAGATTTGAAATCAGGTCTTCTTGATTCCAGGCTCACCACTCTATCCACTGTGTAACCTAACTAGCAGCTTTGCAACTTTGGTCAAGTAATTTAACCCTTTGAACCTTTTTTGTCTTCTGTAATACTATGACAATAATGCTTGTACTTCCTTCCACATATAAGAAAGCACTTTATAAACTGTCAATTGCTATATACAAAGATGATGTGATTATAGCTTCTAATGGCAATTAAGTAGCATGGTGGATATAGTGCTGGACTTAGAATCAAGAAGACCTGAGTTCAAATACTGACTTGCTAATTGTGTAATGTTGGGCATTAACTTTCCATAGTCTTCACCTGCAAAATGGGTACATTATAGCACCTACCTCATAGGTTTGTTGTGAGAATTAAATGAAATTATATCTTATTCTCTTTGCAAACATTAAAGCATTATACAAATGTTCATTTTTTTCTATTTTTTTTTCTCTCCTATTCCCCCTCCTACTAGAACTTGAGCTAGATTCTGAGTTACACAGAGACAAGGAAACTGAGGCTATGAGAAATGAAATGACTAGACCAGGGCCACACAGCTAATAGTTCTCTGTGACAGGATTTAAATTCAGGTTTTCCCTATTCCAAGTCCAGCACTCTATCCATTGCCCCTTAGCTGGATGGTGACTTAGCTAGTGTCACATAACCAGCAACCAGTCTTCTAAGTTCATATCCAGTGTTAAGGAAATGGACATAAGCAGCACATTGCTATGAGACTACATGCAGACTGCCAAGGGAAACATGGGTAGAGACATGATCTGCTGCACATCTTTACTATGGAGAGGAATGACAGATATAAGTAGTTTATTGTTATGTATATTTTGATGAATCAGATAGTGATACAGAGCTTGGTTTGTAACCAACTAAGTGACTTTATCAATTTTTTTAAATTATGAAAACTTGTTGAATTTACTCTCTAGTTTGACCTGTTGAAACACTTAGAGACCCAGATCTGCAGTTTTTTTTTTTTTTGCTCTAGACTAAAGCTTTGAAAATTCCTTGGGAGCAAAAGTCCACCTAGGTGGAAAGGAGCTTATGGTAGTGGGGTGTGCTTACTATCAATTATCACATTCATTTGATAGTAATGTCTAAGATCTCATGTCACACTAGAGCTATGTTGACAGTATTTTCTGGAAAATATAGTTTGTTGAATCTCTCATAGAAGTAATTCCCAAAGGCTCCTCAGAGCTAGACCAGAGTAATCAGTTTGATCTCAGAAGGAGTTATAATTTACCCTGACAGCAGCACTATCAAGACATCTCAGAGGTAGACTAGGACAGTCTGGTTTCTCCCACACAAATCCCTCAAATTTTAAAGTTATCACTATATCTCATAAGACACTAAAGAACAAGATTATAAATAGACATTTGGGGGCATTTCCCTGACTCCAAATTGTTCAAGCTTTAACACTATGAAAAAAGAAAATAGATATGTCTTTCCCCCAATTGCCTGTAAGAATACTATTTTTCTCCCTTTGCAATTATGGTATTAGAATAATTTGCTTATATATAGCAAGTAGCTTGGGCAGGTAGGTAGTGCAGTGGATAGAGTATTTGGCCTGGAGTAAAGAAAACTCATTTTTCTGAGTCCAAATCTGGCCTCAGACACTTACTAGATGTGAAAGTCACTTAACTCAATTTCCTCATTTGTAAAACAGCCAGAGAAGGAAATGGCAAAGCAATCTGGTATCTTTGTCAAGAAAACCCCAAATCTGGTCTCAATGAATTGGATATGACTAAAAATGACTGAACAACAAAAAAACAAACAAACACATTTTATAGTAGAGAGGAAACGATATGTATAGTCTATATTAATCAGTTACAGGAATGTAAGTATAATGTCTAGAGGTAGTTGGTAGACCTGTTATACTTGGTCCTGGTTAGAACACTCCTGGAATACGGAATTCATTTCTGGGTATAACATTTCAGGAAAGAAACTAATAGGCTAGAATAACTTTAGAGGAGGAGGATTTGAAATTATATCACATAAAATTGGTTAAAGGAACTTATCTTAAAGAAAAGGAGGTAGGTAAACATGAACAACACCAATTTGAAGGACTGCCATGTGAAAAAGGAACTAGACCTATTTTGTCTAGCTACAGGGATAGACTTAGGTTCATTCAGTAGAAGGTCCTGGAAGGGGCAGTTTGAATAATGTAAGGAAAAAAATTCCTAATTAGATTTATCTGAAAGTGAAATAGATTGATTTTTTACAAGTACCAAGTTTCTTAATTTTGGAGATCTTCTAGTGGGAGCTGAATGACCATTGTTGGTATTTTGTAGAGCAGATTCACAATTCAGGAAGGAATTTGGATAGCCTTGATTGTCATCTCATTGGTATTTTTATTGACCCTTTCAACTCTAAAGTTCGGTGAAAGTGCTTTGTAAACCACAAAGCATCATAGAAATGGAGAACTATTATTACTGTCTCATTCCCATCTTTTCAATGGAGTTCAGATAGAAACAGTCCTGAGGCAAGTTGTTATTCTCCTGTTTTTCTTTTATCTTTAGTGTTCTATGGTCTATTACACAGGGGGGTAAAGCACTTCCTCTTATGGTTCAAATCTAGTCAGGAAGGATTTATTAAGCACTTTGTACCAGTTGCTGTGCTAAATACTAGAAATATAGAGAGGCAAAGCCTTACCTAGTCTCATAGAGTCAGTCAGTCAACTAACATTTATTGCTGTATGTACTACTATATAGCAGGCATTGTACTGAATGCTGGAGATACAATGAAAGGCCACAAATAGACATTTCCTGCTTTCAAAGAGCTCATTAACGGGGGGAGTCTACACAACATGTAAAAACTATGTACAAGCAAGATATATGCAGAATAAACAGGCTACTCTCAAAGGGAAAGGCACTGAGATCAAAGAGGACTGGGAAATATTTCTCATAGAAGATTTGGTTTTAGCTTGGACTTGAAGGAAGCCAAGAGGCAGAGATAAGGAGGGGGAGAGTATTACAGAGATAGAGACAGTCAGGAGATGGAGTATCCTGTGGGAGGAACAGCAAGGTTACCAGGGTCACTGGATCAGAGAGTATGTAGAAGGGAGTCAAATGACTAGACATGGAGAAAGAGACCAGACTGTGGAGGTCTTAGAGAGCCAAACATGGCATTTTAGATTTGATTCTGAAGGTAATAGGGAGCCACTGGAGTTTCTTGAGTGGAGGAGTAACATGACCTAGACTTAAGGAAGATCAGTTTAACAGGTGAATGGAAGATGAATTGGAGTAAGTATAGACTTGAGATGGAGAGACCAACTAGGAGGCTGTTGCAATAGTACTGGAGTGAGGTGATGACAGTCTGAACAAGAGTGGTGGCAGTGTCAGAAGAGAGAAGGGGAGCATATAACAAAGATAGAAATAACAAGATGACCACTGTTTGGATATTATGATCAGAAACAGTGAGGAGCCAAGGATGATGTCTAAGTTTTGAGCTTTGGTGACTGGGAAAATAGTGATGCCCTTGGAGTACTGGGATGTCAGGAGAAAGAGCGTTTTGTGGGATAGGTAATGAATTTACTTTTGGGTACATTCAGTTTAAGATGTTCAAAGGAATACAGTTTGAGATGTCTTAAAGGCAATTGGCAATGCAAAAAGAATTCAGGAAAGAAGTAAGGGATGAATAAGTAGATTTGAGGGTCTTCTGCTTAGTGATGGTATTTAGATTCATGAGAGTTGATGAGATCACCAAGAGAAGAAATATAGACAGAGAAGAAAAGAGTGCTGAGGACAGAGCTTTAGAAGACTCCCATTGTCAGTAGGTGTGATGTGGATAAATATCTAGCAAAGGAGACAGAGAAGATGAAGTCAGACAGGTAGGAGAAGAACCACAAGGGAGCAGTGTTATGAAAACTGAGAGAAAAGAGTGTCAAGAAGAGGGTGATTAATAATATTTTTTCAGTTTAATAGTATTTTATTTTTTCAATTATGTGTAAAGACAATTTTCAACATTCATTTTTGAAAGACTTTGAATTCCATTTTACCCCTTTCTTCTTCCCCTTCCCAAGATGGCAAGCAATCTGATATGGTTTATATATATGCAATAATGTAAAACATATTTCCACACTGATTATGTTGTGAAAAAAAGAAACAGAACAAGTAGAAAAAACCATAATAAAACCCTAAAAAAAGTAAAAAATAGTATGCTTCAATCTGCATACAGACTCCATAGTTCTTTCATTGGATGTGGATAGCATTTTCCATCATGAGTTTTTTGGAATTGTTTTGGATCATTGTATTGCTGAGAAGAGCTAAGTCAATCCTAGTTGATCATTGCACAATGTTCTCCTGGTTCTGCTCACTTCATTCAGCATCAGTTCAATTAAATCTTTCTAGGTTTTTCTGAAAACCACATGCTCAGGAGGTTGATAATATTATAGGCTGCAGAAAAGTCAGGAAGAGGGGGGCGGAGCCAAGGTGGTGGAGTAGAAACAGCTCATCCACGACACTCTGCCCCCAGATTCCCCCCAAACTATGTAAAAGGGGACTCTGAACAACTTCTGGAGCCCCAGCACCCACAGAATGACACAGAGAAGCTAACCTCCCGCTGAGGACAGCCCAGCAGCCCTGCAGGAAGGACCAGAGCAGCGCTCTGGGAGCTGGCAGCACGCAACATGCAGAGCGCAGGGAGCTGAGCTGAGCCGAGCCGAGCCCAGGACCCCTTGAGCTGAGGTTTTAGCCCCAGGGCAGCAGAGCCAGTGGCCAGCTGGAGAGACCCCAGAACACCAGCAGCTGTGGCCACTCCAGAATTATTAACATAGACATGCCTAGGAAAAAGTGAGAGGTTAGTGCCCTATGGACTTTGGGACCAGTATTTGGGGAACGCGTCAGCATCCTCCCCTGGGGGCTAGAAGCCACTGAGGAGACATGCCATTTTGTAGTTTTCAGAGGCAGCTCCAGCTCCTGGCCTGAGAACTGTAGGGAGATCCAGCGATCAGTCTTGGGGGGTAATTGCTCTTGCTTTAACCTCCCTGGATCTGGATTGTGATCTGGGGTGGAGGTCGTGGGTGGGTTTCCACCTTGCTAGAAATGGAAGTTGCTCCCCACCCCATTCAGGACGAAAATTCCCCTATCTGGCGCCAAAGACATAGTGTGGCAACAAGCGCAGAAGGCAAGTAATTAAGTGGCAACATGCCAAGGCAAAGGAAACAGAAAAATGCAACCCTCAACTCCTATTTGGGGGGCATAGAGCAGGAAAAGGACTGTGAGGTCAGAAGTCCTGCTCCAAAAGCCCCAGAGGAAAACATGAGTGGGTTGCAGTTCATAGAGGACCTTAAGAAGGACTTTAAAAATCAAATAAGAGAAGTGGAGGAAAAATTGGAAAGAGAAATAGAAGGATGCAGGAAAAGTATGAAATGAGGGTCAACAGCCTGACTGAGGAAAACAACACCTTAAAAAATAGACTAACTCAAATGGCAAAGGAGGCCCAAAAGGGCAATGAGGAGAAGAATGCCTTAAAAAGTCGAATTTGCCAGATGGAAAAAGAATCTCAAAAGTTCACTGAGGAGATTCATTCCTTCAGAGTTAGACTGGAGCAAATGGAAGCTAATGACTTTATGAGAAATCAAGATCCTGTTAAGCAGATCCAAACAAATGAAAGATTAGAAGGCAATGTGAAATATCTCATGGGAAAAACCACTGACCTGGAAAATAGATCCAGGAGAGACAATTTAAAAATTATTGGACTACCTGAAAGCCATGATCAAAGAAAGAACCTAGAAATCACCCTTCAAGAAATTCTCAAGGAAAATTGCCCTGATGTTTTAGATCCAGAGGGCAAAATAGAGGTTGAAAGAATCCACCAATCACCTCCTGAAAAAGATCCCCAAAAGAAAACTCCCAGGAATATTATAGCCAGGTTCCAGAATCCCCAGATCAAGGAGAAAATACTACAAGCAGCCAGGAAGAAACAATTTCAATATAGCCCAGGACCTGGCAGCTCTACACTGAGGCATCAAAGGGCATGGAATATGATATTCCAGAGGGCAAAAGAGCTGGGAATGAACCCAATGGTCACCTACCCAGCAAAACTGAGTATTTTGTTTCAGGGGAAAATATGGTCATTCAGTGGAATAGAGGACTTTCAAGCATTCTTGAGGAAAAAACCAGAGTTGAATAGAAAATTTGACATCCAGACACAAGAAGCAAGAGATGCCTGAGAAGGTAATCAGGGAAAAGAAATCAAAAGGAACTTATCAAAGTTGAACTATTTACATTCCTATATGGAAAAACAATAACTGTGACTGATGATATCTTTCTCACTATGAAAATAATGGAAGAAGGGTGTGTGGTCATATGGATACATATGTGAATGTGTGTGTATATGGTTACAGTTATATATGGATAGAGGGCATAGGTTGAATTTGTTGGGAAGGGAGAATACTCAAGGGATGAAATTATGAGGTGAGAGAGGAAAGTGGCAAGAGGAGATGGGGAGAGACAGGGTAGAGTAAACTATCTCATGTAGAAGAAGCAAGGGGAAGTGGCTGCAAGGGAGGGGGAGAATAGGAAGGCAAAAAGGCAAAACCACATTCTCATTGAATTTGGTTCAGGGAGAGAATGACACACATACTAAATGGGGTATCTCAACCTGCAGCAGAATAGGGGGAAGGGGGATGAGAGGAAGGATGATGGATGGGAGGGCATCCTTGGGGGGAGGGGAGGCTGGAAGTACCCACTATAGAAGAGGGACAGGATCAAATAGGGAATGGACCAGGTGGGGGGTGGGATGAGTGGGAGGGAATTATAAGCAGCCTTGTACAATATATCTACTATGATAATGTTTTGCATAGCTAGACATGTACAACATATACTGAATTACTTATCTCCCCAGAGGGAATAGGTGACAAGGGAGGAAGGAAATGGATCTGAAATTCGAGGTCTTAACATTAAGTGTTTCAAATATATATAAATACTATTATTAATACTCTTTTGCTTATAATCAGGAGATAAGATGTGCAGGCATTGGGACACAAAGATTCAACTTCCTCTAATGGAAAAGTCGAAGGGGGTATGGGAGAAGGTATGGGAGAGAGCAGATTGGGGGAAGCGATATCTTGAGGGACTGCTATTCTGGGAGCATGGGTAGGGGAAAAACAAGGGGGGAAAATGATTGTAACTCAAAATCTGGTGGAAATGAATGATGTAAAACAGAAGTTAATAAAGCATTTGTTTAAAAAAAAGAAAAGTCAGGAAGAATGGAAAAAATGGAGAAAAGGCAATTATATTTGGCAATTAAGATATTATTAGTAACATTGGAGAGAGTAATTTTGGTTGAGTGATGAGATCAGAGCTAGACTGAAAAGAGTTAAGAAGAGAGTGAGAGGAAGGAAGTATAGGTACCTATTGTGGGATTGTTTTCAAGTTTAGCAGGATAGAAAACTAGCTAGCAGGAGTGGATGGATGAAGTGAAGTTATTTTTAAAAAATATTTTCAAGGATGAAGGAGACATAGTCATGTTTGTAGGCAATAGGGAATCAACCCTAGTAGACAGTAGACAGGGAGTGACTGAAGATTGGTGAGCAAGTAGGGAAGACAGAAAGGGCAATCTGATGGTGAAGACTGGATGGAATGGGGTCACTTGTGGGTGTGGAGAGTTTTTTGTTAGTGAAGAGACTACTTCTTCAGTTGAAATGTGTGAAGGCAGAGATAGAATCAGAAAGTACCTGAGTTATATGAGATGAGGACAGGGGTAGAAGAGGGACTGTTTTCTGAATGGCCTCATTTTTTTTTAGCAAAATATGAATAAGTCAAAGTTCTCAGTTGAGAGAGTGGAGGGAAGTGGACCCATGGGAAGTTTGAGATGGGACAAAAAGATTTGAGAAACCTCAGTGGTAAGTGGCATAGTGAATTGATTTAGGAAATTTTAAAGGATTGCTTTACCAGAGTGATTATGAACTTATATTTGTAGTGGATCCAGTCAATCTGTTTTTCTGAGTTCACATTGTAATAGGGGAAATAATGTGAAACTTACATACATACAAGATATATAGAAAAAATTGGAAATAACCTCAGAGAGGAGGGAATAACAGTGGTGACTAAGAAGGTTGGTGAGGTAGGTAGGAAAGGCTTCTTTTCCCACACTTAATAGTATTTTATTTTTTCCAATTACATGTAAAGACAGTTTTCAACATTCACTTTTAGAAGATTTTGAGTTCCGTTTTTGTCTCCTTCCCCCTTCTCTTAGATGGCAAGCAATCTGATATAGGTTATACATGTACAATCACATTAAATAAATAGGAAAGGTTTCTTTTAGAAGATAGAATTTAAGCTTATTCTCAAAGGAAGCCAGGAAAGTGGAGAGGTAAAGAGGAGGAGGAAGAACTTTCTAGGCATGGGGGACAGGCAAGGAAAAGGCAGAGTTGGTAGATGGAGTGATTTGTGTAAGGAATAGGAAGAAGGCCAGTGTTGCTTCATCATAGAGGATGTAGAAGGGATTAAAGTGTATAGATTGGAAATTTGGTTAAATAAAAGATTTGTGATATAAACTTATCTTCTGAAGGCTCATCAGAAGAATCTTTGAGACATCTCTAGTAGTAGACTAAATCACTGGGAGGATGTGAATCTCATCCTAATTCCTTATGGTTTAAATTTCTTTCATTAAATTTCTATATTTCAAAGACTTTTCATTTCATGCTTGGAAATTATGACTATTCAATGTCATGACATCTATTTAAAACATTGTTCTTAAATTTTTGTGGGTCAATATTATGTCAGAGGGATTGTGGGCAATAATTTTATCTGTTATAATGTATTAATTTCTTCTTCTTTTTTTTTTTTGCTTTTTGGAGGGCAGTTGGGGTTAAGTAACTTGCCCAAGGTCACACAGCTAGGTTTTTTTGTTTGTGTGTGCATTAAGTGTCTGAGGCCAGATCCAAACTCAGGTCCTTCTGACTCCAGGGCTGACGCTCTACTCACTGCACCACCTAGCCACCCCTATAATGTTTTAATTTCAGTATGGGTTGTTTGTTGAATTCTTAAAGGTATTTTGGGATCTGTATATGGAGATATGATCTGTTCATTTATGAAGGATAGCTAGCTTCTGGTACTTAATTCTAGACAATTTATGCTTTCTAGGTAATAAAGTTTTATAATCTGCAATGAACATTATATATTTTATATAATTTGTATAATCTGAATTTATCAATAAATTCAAACTTGCTAAGGATATATTTACTATAATTTCTGGTGATGATGACCTGATCCTGAACTGCTATCATTAACCCCTCCAATTTTATAAACAAATCTTCATGGCTGCCATTTTGTTCAATTTTTCTGTTGTTGAAAAACTGTTAGTTGAGTCTAGGTGGACACTGCCCATAGAAGACTTTTTGATTCCACTCTTTGGTCTTAGTCATTTTGTAGTCTCTGAGGGGAAGCACTTTCAGTTAGATTCAGCAAATCTAGTTGCATATACCTATTTTCAACCTTTACTTTTAGTCTGTGAATTGATTTTACATTATCACACAAGTATTTTTCTAAGTTTTTAACTGGTTAATCATGTGCTCTGAAAAAAAACCAACCTATTTCCTTTCCTACTTACCGATGAAGAGATATTCACTTTTTTATAGCTTTATTAGAGAAATGATCATGTGTTTCCACAATATTACATTTTTTGTTAATATGATCTCAAAATCTGACATCATCCATTTTACTGTTTGAAAAATATATATTATAGTTATTGTTGCATATTGCTTTAAGCCTATTTTTTCCATTGAACTTTGATATCAGGATACCCATAAATCAGCTTTCTTCTTAATAACTTTGTGTCAAGTGTCTTGCCTGAAAAGACATTTCCAAATTTATCCTTTGGTTCAGTTTAATCTCTGGTTTCAAACTCAGAGACTTTAGTCTCAATCTCTCCTTGGCATATACAATTTTGAGAATTTTATCCTTGATGAGTACAAAAGACATTTGAGATTGCAGAAAGATTCCACGAGAAAAAGCTGCTTCAAGTGCTGTTTTTATGTTTTGTTTTGTTTTTTGGATAGAGATAAATGACTTGTTAATAAGTAGTTAACAAGATGTTTTGGTATGATTTCCTTCTCAACTAGGAAGGCACACTCATCAGATCATAGATTTAGACCTAGAGGTAATCAAATCCAACTCCCTCATATTCCAGATAAGAAAGCTAAGGCCCAGAGAGATGAAGATCCCACATTCAGTAAATGTCTAAAGCAAGAATCGCTAATTCAAGTACTCTATGTATTATACCATGCTGTCTCAGGAGAAATGCCATCTCTTAAGAGAAATTGTGATGGGTTTAAGGTAGTACTAAAAATTGCTTAAACTTTTGCCTTAAAATGAGCTATATATTTTATACCAGTTGTACTTGACATTATTGTATTGGTGATCTTTTAAATAGAGAAGAGTTGTCCTACCCATGAACATAAAATTCTCTAGGGTTCTCACTATACTTGGGTGCATTTTATATATTTGCAGAATGTGAATAAGCCATGGATACAGAACTGAATTAAAGACCTTGTCATAATTAATAATTGTAGTAGAAATGTGCTTAACTTTATACCCTTGAGATTTTTTTACCATCCATTTTTTTCTCCTCAGTCAATATATTTTTTTCTTATAAATATTTATAGACTTTTTTTAGTCATACAGGTTGTGAATGCTTTGTACAAAGTGTATAAATACACAATTGGCCTCTATATTTGAGAGGGTCATTGGTGTTTGCATTTTTGTTAGTAGGTATACGACCCCTTTCTGATAAGAAAGGTGAGATCAAGCTTGTGTCTAATAATAATAGCTAGCATTTATAAAGGACTCTAAGGTTAGCCTCCAGTTCCACTACATAATCAATCCTCAGTCTCCCATAGCTGCCATAAGATGAAGCTGGTGAAATACTCTGCAAGTAATCCATATGCCATTGTGAAACATTTGAGCCAATAGATACTTATCTAATCTGATTCTGCCATTTCTCAGTTTCGCTAATTAAATAATGTCACCTTCCTTGATGTAATTGTTCTCTCATTAGCCATATTAATAGTATTTCTATTTTGCATTTGATCCATTTTGAATTTTCTTTATGTTGGACTTCTTACAACCACATAGAGACAATCAGAGGTGTGCTCTAAACCTTCTTCTTTGGGCATTTTCTTTCTCCTTTGATTTTTTTTTTTTTTTTTGCTTCTCAATCCCTTGTAGTAAAGTTTTTGATTTATATTCAATTATTTATTTTGTTTTTTGAATTGCCTTGACTCTTTACTCACTTTACTCATTTAACTTTGCTTTAAGTTGTAGATTTTGAGAATCTAGAATTTGTGGTATACCTTTGTTTTTGGTATTTTTCTTTTTTTTTTACCTTTAATATTGCTATATGATCACATTTTCTCCTGGTCAAAATAGCTAGATATTGGTAAACTCTTTCAATGGTTACTTTTGTATCTCTTTAATAGTTTTCTCAAGTAATTTCTTCCATGATTATTTGACATCTGTCTTCAGTATTCCTTAAGAGGACATATCTATCATATATTAATCATATATCATATCATATCATGCCATATAATATAATGTCATATTAATTATATACATTTATGATACACATGTGTATATATATGTATGTATATGTGCATGTTTATATGTGTGCATATACACCCATATATATACACACATATACACATACACACATATTTTACATATAATTCTTTTTGTTGCAGTCATGAACTGGAAACTAAAGGGGTACTCACTTATTGGGGAGGGCCTAAACAAATTGTGGCATGTTACTGTAATGAAATATTACTAAACTATAAGCAATAACAAAATGGATGGTTTCAGAGGAAAGTGGGAAGACCTTCATGACCTCTGAGGCAAAACTGGGAGAATATTTACACAATAACAGCATTATAAAGAAAAAACAATTTTGAAAGATTTTAGAACTCTAATTAATGCCATGATTAGCCACGATGTCAGAGGACTGAAGGCAAAACAAACCACCCATCTTCTTCCAGAGAAGTGATGAACTTACAATATCAAATTAGAAACGGTCAGTGTAGGGATTTTGTTTTGCTTGACTATGCATATTTGTATGAAGATTTTGGGGGGTATTATTCAGTTGGACAAGAGGAAGGAGAAGGAGAAATACTAAGTATATGTAAAAATAAAATTTTAAAAAGTATTCCTTCATGAGTCAGCTTTATTTTTTCTCTTGCAGTAGATGCTGCCTATTCTATTATGTACAGACCCTGAATTTCTTTTTTTTTTTTAATTTTCTCTGTCAGCTATTGTGAAAGAATGCATTTGTTCATGATGCTTATGACAAACATCAGCTTTTTTGAATTACTCTGTTTTGGTATTGTTGTCTTACTAATTAGATATATGCTTTAAAACTTAAGGAAGACTTTTAAAAAATCTAGTCTAAGTATAACCACTTCTCTTGAAAATCATTTGTGACATAGTTACTGTATTTATCGTCTGTTTTGTTATTAGATAGAATTGCTGGAGTTGGTGTTACATGAAGATTTGCAGTGTCTTCAGAGTTTTCAACTTTTCCCTCTTCTGATTTTATTAACTCCTCAATTTTCACTCATTTTGTTTAATTTATGTTTAGAAATGAAGTTATATCTTATAATTCCTCTGCATTGATCCATATTACATTGTTGTGTAACAGAGCTGACTGCATCTTTGATGAAAAGCAGTATGAAGCCCTCACCTAGAATTGGCATGATCTGTTTCCAGTTTTGTTATTATATGTTATTAGAGCATAATAAAGGAATTCTTATTTTGAGTCCTCTAAGAGATGGACTGTCCTACAGGGACCTGTTTATATGACTGTGATGTATAATGTCCCAATCTACATTTCCATGGGAGACTGATTTCTGCCTTGGTGGAAAGCAAGAGGATGGCTGTGATTGAGAGATTATTTCTTCTCTCTCCTATTTTCAAAATAAGTTTTGGTGGTAGAAATGTTTTTATCTCTACTGATCATTTGTCAATCTATCTGTCACTTATCTGTCTATCATAAATAACATATTTGTATTTTAGGGGTTCAGTGCTTTTGGGGTCTAAGATAAAAGTAACTCTCCTTGTTTACTCTGATTGGGAAGTAGTAACAGCTTAGTTGTGACCAGCTCATCTCTTTCCCATCAAGCATGTTACACAAAATACAATCATTGATGGTAAGCAAATATATTAATCTAATCAAACCCTAAAACATTAATTGGGGAAGTTATACATAATAAATTAGGTGATAGTACACACAAGAGTCAGAAGACTCTGCAGCTCAGTAGCAAGTTGAAATTTTAACTCAACCAATGAGAGAATGATCTCACCCAAGAAGTTTGCCCTTAGTGGTCTCTGGAGGGTGTAAGCTTTGGGAATCAAGGGTGATGGTGGGGGTACTTACTTTCCCACATGCCTGTAGTTCCAGGAGCTTCTTCTAGGCTTTATTTCCACTTCTCTAGATTTCTTCTCTGGTCTATCCAGTGATCCAAAGTCACATTCATATGTGATATCACAAGTTCAATTTCTTGACCAATCAGGAGTTCTATCTCCATACACAGATACAATATCAAATGGTTATTCTTTGAGGAACTGTCTATTCCATTTCACACATATACTCGTGATTCAATGCCATCTGCAATGGTGTGTTTCTCTCAGGTGGAGTATTGTTACTTAGGAATTTTTTTGGCTTTGTGTTTGTTTAAGGCCCAGTGGCCACTTTGGTAATGACTTGTTATGTTATGTATCTTGCAAATGTGATGTATCTATTTTGTGAGGATTATATTGTATTTAAGAGATGTTAATGCTAATTCAAATGTAAGTTGCCTAAGAATAAAAGATCTTGGGGCCAAATGTTATGGGAATGGGAATTTTAAGATCTTCCCTGTCCCTTGGCTAGGCTTAAGTGACTCTGAGAACCTTCCCTAATTTGAAAATATCCTCTGCCCCTCTGCAAGGCTGAGTGTGGTCACCTGGAGCCTATGGCAGGAGGCTTGTTTTTCAGGAATGCTCACACCTTGATACTTTGTGATTGGGCAGTGGGTCAAGAAGTTTGTGACATTCTCTGAGCCAGGAGAAAGCTATATATACCCTGATGTGAGATTTTGCTTTGGGGCTCACTTTGAGAAGAGTTATGTGATTTGACCAGATGAGACTCTGGGCAGCTGTTGAGCTCTCTGGCTTTGAAAACCCAGATGTTGGTGCTTCCCTCTCTGGTAACTGACTAGGTATAGATGTAATGGCCAGACAACTGGATCTGTTTCTCTGTCTGCTTATAACTTCTGCTTGAAACTTGTTTGTATTCTCTGAAGTTTGGGGGTGCTAACCTTTTCCCCCTGAACTAGGTAAATGACATGTTTGCTTAAAGCAAGATTGTTAACCCATTTTGAGTTGCTTTCCTTTAGAAAAGCAGATCTAAGAACCTGTGTTGGCAGCCACCCTGGGGATGTAAGGGTGCTTGCTGCTACAGCATCTTACCTTTTCATGCTACCAGAAAATGAAAGCATTACGCACTCCAATGTCCAGCTGACCCTCGTGAGGGCTCCAAGTAGGATCAGCCTGAAAACCTATGTCACCAGGTCTGTTTCTTTCCTTCTAAGGAGCAATCATTTCACACTGAGCAGGGTGCTAACCTGATCAGTGTTTTCAGCAAAGTCCAACTGTCTAGTTTTTCTGGGTTCCTTCACACCTACTTTCCAGTCTTAGGACATACAAAGTCCATATCCTACAGCATGCTGGTTAACAGCATTTTGCTGTTTCCTACTTACACCTTCATGTCATGGACAATGTCTTGGGCTTTGAGGGGGTAGTGGTGGTGATGATTATGATCTAATGACGATTGACTAGATGGGAAAGAAGAGAGCACTTGCATTCTGACTCTATTTTTGCCCTTAGCTTGCTGTGTGACCCTAGTAAGGTCACTTAATTACAGCAAATGTCATTTAACTCTCACTTTGTTTACACTATGTGCCAGATATTGCACTAGACACTAGGCATAGGAAGGCAAAAATAAAAAAGTCTTTTGTCTTCAAGGCACTTGTATTTTACTGGAATAAGCAGAATACAAGTTTTAAAATCCACATGTGAAAAATGAAAATATTTAGAGAACTTTTATAGTGCTAGGAGGGCCTTTAGAGGTTATTTCATCTCATCCCCTACATATTATTAAGGTGAGGAAATTGGGACCAAGAAAAGGGAAGTGACTTGGCCAAAGCCATTTAACTAATATTCTCATACCATGTATGTGTTTTCTTTCAAATATTCCCAAAGAATACCAGACCTTAAGTTTCTGCATTGAATAGATTATAGCTCTGAAGGTACAACACGGAAAGTTTGTTCTTCAAAGGGAAAATTAAATAAAAATATTCCATTAAGAGTTTGCCTCACTTTTCTGCGGGCTGATTAGAAAAGGAAGTCTGGTTGAGATGCATTTATTTTATTCTACATTTCATATGTTTTAGAAATTAAGCTGAAAAATATTCAATTTGGTCATGGACCTGGGTGTCACTGTGGTTTTATGCCTCATTCTATCAGGGATAGAAAATAAGAGATAACGTGATAATTACCAACCTCCTTTGGGATTATAGAATAATGTAACATATGAATAAAAATGCATTGGGTTTAGGTAGGGGAAAACTGCTCAGGAAGATCTATTTCATGATTTTGGCACTTGTGTAAAAACATTTCATAAAATAGGGAGGGAATTCTTTCCTTTCCTCTCTTCTCTCTCTCTCTTCTCTCTCTCTCTCTCTCTCTCTCTCTCTCTCTCTCTCTCTCTCTCTCTCTCTCCCCCCTCTCCCTCTCCCTCTCTTTCTCCCCCCTCCTCCCTCTCCCTCCCTCTCTCTGTCTCCTCTCTATCCTCCCAGCTCTTCTCTCTTCCTCCTCCTCCTTCTCTCTCTCTCTCTCTCTCTCTCTCTCTCTCTCTCTCTCTCTCTCTCTCCTTCTCTCTCTCCCCCTTCCTCCTCAGAATTAAAATACTTCAGTTCATAATAATATCTAGCTCTTTAAAGTTTGCAAAGAGTTTTAAAATATTATCTTATTTTATCCTGGGAGGTAGGTACTATTATCCTAATTTCCTTTTTACAGATGAGAGTCAAACTCTCACTTGCTGCTCCAAGAGGCTGTAGCACGTGCAGTGGCCACACCCCAGTAAAACCATCTCTGTAGAGAGGCTAAAGCAGGTTGAAGGTAACCAGCAGATCTCAAACCTACTATTGATTTAGGGGGATGTCTAGTCCAAGCATGTGAAGACTTCCCCCAGTGGATGAGAAAAAGTATTCCAATGGCCATGAAGATGGCTGAAGTAGGCTCTGTGGAACACTTAGGACTTGGTCAGACACTGAAGATGCCAAGGTCATCCCCTGCTTGCTGGGCCATCACCAGTCATTCTGACTTTTGTCTTGCCACTAGACTCCAATGAAGAGGAAGAAAGATGGAGACTGATGACTTTGTGCCACTTTGCCCCACTTACATCCAATTCACATGGGAGTCAAGACATGACCCCATGATGCCAGTGGTCCGCTTTGAAGATGAAGGATGAACAGTAACAACAACAGACTGCAATTAAGTGACTTACCCACAATCATACTGCTAGCAGGTGTATGAGTCTGCATCTGAACTTGGTTATTCCTAGAGCCAGGTTGAGTGTTCTACCCACTGCACCACCCAGCTAACCTAACTTAGCTCTACCTCTTCTTAGGTGTGCAACAAATCACTTCAGCTCTCCAAGATTCTCTCTCTATCTGCAAAATAGACATAACACATGACTTCTTCATTTATAAAAAAAGGAAATTGGACTAGATAGCTTCTGAGGTCCATTATAGCCCTTAATCTTTGATCCTATGATTCTGTGAGCTATCTACCTCCACAGTATAAGAGTTCCAAGGCTCCTTATAGCTGGGATACCTCTCCTCTCACAAGTAGCCCTTATGCCTGAGAAGCAGAATAGAAAGAGTATATTTTAGAACCTTTATTTTCATTTTAGTCCCTTGCATTTGATACAGAGATATTTCCTGGCTACCAAGCATCATATGGCATTAGTCCATCCATGTACACATGTTTACACACACACACACACACACACACACACACACACACACACACACCCTTAGGGGATTCAGATCCAATTTCAGATACCTCCCAAAGTAAGGGCAGTCTATAAAACCTTCATAAATACATAGGAGGGATGCAGGCCTGTTCTACTTATTAATGCTTCCTGGCCACATCCCCCAACTTTACCTGGTCTCTACTTTGCTCTTCCCCCAGTCTCTTTTAAATTCACAGCATTGTCCAAAGTCTACCTGCTGAGCATTCATTCCATCTGCTTCCCTTTTTGGACCCTGGCTTCTTTGAGAAATACCCATAAAATCAGCCAACCTTGCCTCAACAGCTCTCAGTAGCCATGGTGGCAATCTCAAGGTAATTTCTATCAGTTGCTTGTATGCATCTGTAAAGAGCACCGGACACCAAGCTCCCAACCCCAGACCTACTGTTAAATGATTCTCTGATCCTGGCAAGTCATTTTCCCACTGTGACCTTTAGTTTTCTCATGGGTAAAATGATGGAGCTGGACCTGGTGTGACCTGAAATCCCTCACCAATTCCAACATTCTGTAGTTCTAAGAGCCCTTTCAGGACCACCTGCCTTCTCTCCTGCCTCTGAAACCCCCTTCTGCTTTGTCTCTCCTACTATCCTGGCACAGGACTATTATGAACTTTATGAGATAATGAATGTGAATGTCCTTTATAAATGGCAAAGTACCATGCAAATGGAAGTCATGATGATTAAAATGGAGAGGGAATCAAAAAATGGAAAAGGATCCAAATGTACTGAATATTCATTCAAATCATGAAGTGAAATGAAAAAGAATGTGGTAGGAGCAACTACAAAAAGACATCTTGTACTCTCTAGCGTTATTAGTGAAGTTAGGATTCATTTTTTTTTTTTTTGCTTTTTGGAGGGGGGAGGGCAGGGCAGTTGAGGTTAGGTGACTTGCCCAAGGTCATATGGCTAGTAAGTGTTAAGTGTCTGAGGTCAGATTTGAACTCCAGTCCTCCTGACTCTTCAGGGAAAGTGCTCTATTCACTGCGCCACCTAGCCACTCCTAGGATTCATTCTAATAACACTGGAAAACTAATGCCATACACATTTATGCTGGAATATTAAGATATAGTCATTAAACCAATATATTGACAGCACAAAGAAATAAGTCACAAATTCTGGAAAATAATTATTTCTTTAAGGAGTCAGGATTGGGAGGTGCGTGTGATGGTCTTTTGCTCGTTTGTTTTTAGCTCTACACCTATGATTTAGTTGGCATGGGGAGCCCCCAGCGTGGAAACTCCTTTCTCTGAGCCAGAATTCACCTGCAACTTATCTTAGCACCATAAATTGAGAGCTGGAATCAGTATTAGGGGTCAAAAATCCAATATCCCTCATTTTGTTGCTGTTATTGAGTCATTTCAGCCATTTCTGACTCTGTGACCCCATTTGGGTCCTTTTTGGCAAAGATCCTGGAGGGGTTTGCCATTTCCTTCTCCAGCTCATTTTACAGATGATGAAACTGAGGCAGATAGGGTTAAGTGACTTGCCCAGGGTTTACAGATGAGGAGTTGAGAGGTTAGGTAACCTGCCCCAGGTCACACAAGTGACAAGAAGCAGGAATTTACCCCAGGTTCTCTGACTCCAAGACTAAAACTCTTTCTCTTATATGAGCTGCTTCTCTTAATGAATTAGAGAGCTGCCTGCCTCATCCCTGTGGTAAGTGGAGTTCCTGCCTGACTCATCATTAGTGGTGAGAAAGATGCAGTCAACCCAAAGCAATTCAATGAACATTTATTAAGTATCTATCACTTGTCAACCATCATTCTAGGGTACTCAGGGATACAAAAACAAAAAAGAAAACAGTCTCTATCCTCAATGCATCTGTACTCTGATGTTGGTAGGGGAGAGAAACAACATGGACACAGTTAAATAAATATAAAATATAGAGAAAGTAATTTCAGGGAGTGGGGAGCATTAATAATTGGGAGGATGGTCTCTTGTAGGAGGGAGCAGCTTCTAGTACTTAGTTGGCTCATAGAAGGTACTTAATAAATATTGATAGATTTGCACTTGATCTGAGCCTTGAGAGGAAGTAGATTACATAAGAGATGGAAGTAGAGAGGGAGAGCATTTCAGAGATAGGAGACAGACTTTGCAAAGGTCTAGAGGAAGAAGATAGAGCACCATGCCCAGGAATTATCAAGTGAATAAGTTTGTTTGACATTCAAGTCCCTAGTGGACAAGGGAATATAGCCTTGTTGGGGAAAATGTCATAGGATCTTTTAAGACTAAGGGTTCCAAAGATCCTATCCTACATTCCCTTAGAATAATGATTTTCCTAGATATGAAACATTTATGATGCTGTAGAAAAAGCAAAGTGGAATAGCTTTAGGTAGTGAGAAAATGATCTGTTTGGAGTTATATCCCTGTACATAAAGGAAAGTAGGAAGATGCTTATGCTTTTGAGTTTTGAAGGCACCATTCATTCCAAGATATCTCTGCTGCTATCTTCCTTGAAATTCTCACCCTTTGAATTTCTCTGTTATTTTGAGGTGACATCTCCATAAGGTCCCTGTTAAAATCCAATTCTGTTGCTTGGAGAAATTTACCACAGTATCTATGAAAACAGTAGGACAGATTAGTTTATTATATTGGCAGAACAAGATCATGAGGGTGAAATCAGAAGATCTGGGTTTAAATTTAATTTAGCATTTTTTAAGTACATATCATTGTACATAACACTACTATGGATACAAAGACAAAGCAAAAGTCCATGACCTCAAGAACTGGGTATGTCATTGTATTCCTTACTAGGTTCTCACAGAACTGTCTTAATGAGGCTCCAAAGTTGCCTCCAAGGCCACTTCAGTTACATCTGTGAAGATGGCATTTATGAAATGAATTAGTGGAGATTAGTTATGGGCCAATTACCAGGTATCTGAAAATAGTTGATTTACTTGAACAAAAAGGAAGGTGGAGATAAAAGAACTGGCGTTGTGAAGGTAGAGACTCAGAATAAAAAGGGCCCAGAAACAACCAGCAACATGGCTGACCTGCCTTGCCATTTGTCCCATAAATAGGATTGTGGAACTGGAACTGTTTAAAATCATCCTTCTCTATTAGCAGGTGACCTGAGTAGGAGATAAAGTGGAAGAGACTAAGTCATAGCTCTGAAATATTCTAAGTCACAAGTGCTTTAAGGACAGAGATTGTGTCTTCTACATTTTTGTGTTCTCTTAGGTCGCTTGGATCAGCCTTGTAAATTCTAGATGTTTGATGACTGTAGGTGGACTGATGGATGAATTGAGTGAAGAAGAGTGGGCATGTAGGCTCTCTTTCGTAATATTGGTCTAAATACTTCACAGTGGTATAGGAATTAGTGGCAAGGAACTCTATTAACTTCCTCTCAGACATAAATCTTATCCTTCTTAACTAAAGTAATCTCATATTTTTTATCAAACTATGAGAACAACACTGACTCCTCCAAATATAGAACAATTATGTATTTGTACTTGATATAAAGTATTAATAATATAGCATGAAAAAAATTATATACACTGACAAGGAAAGGATATTTTATTTGAGAAGAAAAAAGGGTGTGCCATAAAAAGCAAATTAATACCTTTTTGATACACTGGAGGGAAAGCGCCATCACCTAAATACTTCTTTTGTGATTATCACCAAGCCTTTGACTCAGTTCTGCACTCATGTCTTATTCATAGGTTGCAAATATATAAAATAGATCCAAGCATGGTGAGAACATAAGGGTGTTTGATGTACCTGTCTATTTAAAACACATCACCAACAATTTATATAAAATGAAGAATTTTTCAGGTTCTACCTAAATTCATCATCCCTCCTAAATATGATGAAGTGTGGCTTCTCAATAAAACAGAGTTGAACCAAAATATCTTATTAACCATTTGATGTGGCTGATATAAAATAATATGACTGCAAAAACTTAATAATTCTTCCATCTCTCGAAACTGGTACCCTAAAACATCTCCTAGAACAACAGTTACTGGAAGAAGTGACTCCAATGGGAACCAAGGACAGAGAAGATGTGAGAGAGGAAAACAGAGTCATGGCTGTCCAAGAAGCCAGAAAGAAGTGACCCTGGTCCTCTGGGGAACTTCTTATTGTTGACTGCCATGTGCTGTGTGATGGACATGCCATGTCACGTGACAGACGTGCAACATGAAGGAATGCTACACAACATGGAGTTCAAATGACCACATGTGATGGCATGTGATAAATTCATGTCACATGATGACCTGGTTTATCACATCACATGAAAGATTTGACTTAACATGTGGATGACATGCCATGACATGCAATGAATACATTGTGTCAGGTGATGGGCAGAGATCATAATGATGGCATGGCTTGACATGTGATAACATGCTACACAATGAGCCACGCCATGTGCTTACATCATGTGATTACAGCCACACCATGTAATAGATACATGTACCATGCTGTTTTATTGGGTACAGTCATGTCATGGGATGGACATACCATATATTAGAACCATACACCATGTGGTGGGCACACTGTACCATGTGATAACAATCATCATGTGATGACATGTCATGTGATGGGCATGTTATGTCACATGGGCACTCGGCTCCATGTGCTGGAACACTATATTTGACAGTCACACCAAATCATGTGACACATATGACATGTCACGTGAAGGGCACATACTATCATGTGATGTGACACATCATTGTGGGATGGCATGTCATGTGACAAACATGCTACATCACGTGACAGACACACTATATAACAGACACATCACATCATCGCATTCCCTTTGTTCCAGTTGATCCTGCACATAACTTGTGTGTGCATAGTTGGCATGTTGTATCTTCTGTTAAAATATGACTCCTGCCTTTCTTTGTAACCCTAGCCATTAGCATCATGCCTGACACTTTGTAGGAGATTAATAAAAGCTTGTTGACTGACTCCTTGACTAAAGGCAAAGTTGTCTTCCTAAAAAAACAAACCAAACACCACAGCCACAACATGCTACACCGTGCTATGGACACACAAAACCATGTAATGACATGCCACATCATGTGATGGGCATACAACACAGAATACCACATCATGCATTGGATGTGTTGCACCATGCAATGATGTACCATGCATATGATGACTTGCCATGCCACATGACAGAATGCCACATCACGTGACAGACACACTATGTTGCATGATGAGCACATGTTATATGCACACACGGTGATGCACCACAGCATGTGATATACTATGTCATGTGACAGACTGCAACATGTTGCCAACTCAAAGCCAAGTCCACGTTCTCTTTACAATGTCTCCATCAGAGCCACACTGCTGGACCTGGAGTCTTCTTGGCTTCACCTCTGTGGCGTTATTGGGGAATTTTTAGGATATAAAACCAGATCTGTTCCTGAGCCTGTGATTCAGGGCCAGCCACGGCTTCCTCTAATGCCTAGGTGCCCTCTCGGGGCTTTGTGACTGGTGGGCAGACTAGCTGACTGTGGGAGCAGAGTCCATGGCCCTCCTGGACTCTGAACTCAGTCCCTGCTCTAAAAATCCCAAATTTTCTCTCTCTTTCTGAGGCTGCTGCCACATGGTCCTGGGGGACTGGTCCTGAAACATAATGTCTCTGAGATAACCATTTGTTGCATTTGCCTGCCCAAGAGAAGCTGGAAATGTGCAGCTCACCAGCAAGCTCTGATGCCAAAGAGGCCTCGTCTTTTCACTGGATGGAAAACATCTTTGGTCACAGGCATTCGATCTGACAAAGCAGCTGTAAAAGGCATCGCCTCATCCTTGACTTTGTCATTGTCCCCTTTCCTTCCTTTAGGGCTGAGAAATCTGCTGCTGCTCTTTTCCTTTCCAAAGAGGCAAGGGCATCAAACTGTGCTGAAACAAGTCACGTTCATGTATATTCATTAAAAATTCATGCTTAAAAAGTTTGGTTAGAGAGGAAGGGGGCAATCTCAGAAATCGCATTATTTCATAAAGCAAAATACATCCAATGGCCAAGAGTAGAACACATTTCCCTTTGAAAATAATTACTCCAGACAGGCAATTTGTATCAGAATATCCCTCTAGCAACAGATATTAGAGTGATGGAACGTTACAGATAATGTTTCTGACTGTGATGGGTAGAACCATGGAAGTCGGTGCAGATAGCTTGGCCCCAAGGCCTATTTGCCTATTGTATACATTTCTATTGCTATATTCATATCTTATTGCACCTTTGCTAAGTCACAATTTCTAAAGAAATTTGGATTTTCCTCAAAGACTACACTGTTATCACCTTCAAACTAAAGGAAAACAACTTTAAGTCTCCTATTGGGCAAGGCTAGAGATACTATGGAGGACTTCGGAGTAAAGGCAGGAGTGGGGAGGGATTTGGGGGCAAGTAAATGGATTGATTTCCATATTCTAATCTGTTATACAGTAACTTCTTTGTTATGCAGCATAGTAAAATATTCTAGTCAACAGAGAGATGTTAACAATATAATAAAAAGATGGCCAATTTAAAAATAATTCTGCCTTTTTTGTGGAGGAAATAAAAATGTCTGGACTTATGATTTCATGATCATTAAGAACTCCCATTGTGAAAATGCCTCCATTGATTTTGGTCAGCATCTCATCTGTAGTTTATGTTGTTTTGACATTTGCCTTGAGAGTTTCACCATGGTTACCCATGTGTCAGAGGCAGGACCTGAAGTCAGATCTTCTGGATCTTTGATTAATTTTATTACTCCCCTATTTCCACAAAAGGAACAGAAGAAAGTATAGTAGTGAGGCAGGTACAATGATACATCTGTGGAAGGAAGGAGTTAAGTGGCAAAGTGGATAGAGTTCTGGACTTAGAGTCAGGAAGACGTGAGTTCAAATCCAGCTTCAGACCCTTCCTATCTGTGAGACCTTGGGTAAGTTATTTAAACTCTGTTCTCAGTTTCTTTAACTGTGAAATGGGGACAATGGTAGTATCCATCTGTCACAGTTGTGAGGATAAAATGAGATAATATTTGTAAAAAGCTTAGCACTATGTGCCTGGGACATAGTAGGTATTATATGTAAATGCTTTATTATTATTATTATTATTAATCAATGTGAAATGAGGTGTTTCAATAGAAATGAAGTAATTTGATTTGTTTCTTTGCATTTGTATCTTGTGGATTTCCCCCCTTGCTTTTCTCTGTTAAATAAATTAAATCTTACCTATACAGTGAGTACAGGTTACCTAGCAAAATGGGAAGGATGAAGAGATATCTAGTAGTCAGAGGTGATGAGTAATATGTTGGCTAGATCTAATTAGATAGTTAAATTTTTGTTTGTATTAGCTTCAACTTACTTTTCTCTGTGTCAGATTATGGTAGGGATATGCTGACAATTGAAGCATCTATTATGTTCCAACTGTGTACAAATTCTTGTACTAGGTGAAGTTAAAGGCAACTAGGCGAAGTTAAAGGCAACTAGGCATGTGTTGTTATTTTATTGCCAGAAAGTCAAAGAATCTAATACTAAATAAATTAAACTTTGATCAGGAGCCCCTAGAAACTCTGACCTCAAGACAGTAGACAGGTATGACAATGTTTACTACATCATTTAGTCACAACAAATTAATAAAAAAAAACACAAGGATTATGGATATTACTCTAATTAACTATGGAGGATCAGGAGAATTTTTCTAATATATGGCAAAATTTCAGATTTTTGCTAAAATTATGCTATATTTAGGTTTTTTCCCCGGCTAGTTTCTTTTTTTTTCTTTTTTTAGAGCAATTGGGGTTAAGTAACTTGCTTAAGGTTACATGGCTAGTCATTATTTATGTGTGGATGCTCATTTTCTGAGGCCGGATTTGATCTAGGGTCATCCCAACTCCGAGGCCGGTGCTCTTACTCACTGCGCCACCTAGCCGCCCCTTTAGGGCAATTGGTGTTAAGTAACTTGCCCAAAGTCACACGGCTAGGTTTTTTGTTTGTGTGGGTTAAGTGTCTGAGGCCGGATCCGAACTCAGGCCCTTCTGACTCCAGGGCCAGCGCTCTACTCACTGTGCCACCTAGCCACCCCTCCCTGCTAGTTTCAAGAAACATTCATTTATACAAAAACTGCAAGTTGGTTTCTCTTCCAAAAGAGAAGTGAAAAGAAAGATGGAATATATCTTGTTGCTAGATTAGCAGTTCTCAAAGTGTGGTCCAGGGATCTCTGGGAGTTTCCCAGACCCTTTCACCAGATCCATGAAGTCAAAATCTAATAAAGTAAATACCAATATATATAAGCAATGGTGTGCTGGTGTATGTGTAACAATCACTTCTTTGAAAAATGTACATATGATACACTTTGGAGTGTAATCTGCATTATTAATATTTACTTGATCACTTTCTTAAATTTAGAAAATTAACAGAACAATAAATAAAGCTCTAATTTTGTATCATTTGCCAATTTCTGAGGTCTAAACTCTCATGATGAAAATTTAACTAAAGCTCTTTAGATCTGGTACAACTTGACTTCAATTTGCCCCTAAATATTATCCACATAAATAAAAGCTCTTTTTTTTTGTAGGGGAGGTCTATCATCATTTTTAAGAGTTTAAAAGGGTCTTAAAAACAGGAAGTCTGAGAATTTCTGCTCTAGGTTATCAAAGAGAAGCATTATATGGGGAAAAATAGAGAAAGTGTTCTAAAGAGGAAATGAAAAAAAAAAGATGTATAGCAGTCTAAAGATGTTGAATAATGGTAGTTGGTCACTTTCAGCTGAGGGATACTGAGACTGCTGCTTGTCATCTTGACAAAAACAGGTTTTTATTGTCTTCTAGTGATATGTATCCAGGATATAATGGAGAGCATACAGAGGCTTGTCAAACCTGACAATTACAATCCCTCTCTGGTGATTTATGTGACCGCAGATGATATCATAAAAAGGAACCTATAAAGCATTACTAAGGACGGGGAAGTTGTGGGCAAAAAATATTTAATGCCTCAGGGAAACAAGTGGTAATGTTTTTCAGTACTACTGACCATTTATGGTAGGTGGACAGCTATAGTTGAAAATGCCTTTAGTTCCTGCTACTGGCAGGCTCAGGCTGGTGGATTGCTTGAACTCTGAGCTGTAGTAGGGTTAAAGTAAATCAGATGTCTGAAATATGTGAGTTCCTAACTCATATGTGAGCTCTTAACCCATATGTGAGTTCGTAGGAATGCAGGACCACCAGGATGTCCAGGAGGGGTGACTTGGTCCAGGTTCCTAAAGGAGCAGGTCAAAGCTTTTGTGGTAATTAATAGTGGGATGGGTCTGTGAGTAGCTCTAGAGTTTCTAGCTTGCATGAGATAGGGAGACCCAGTCTCTCTCCCCTCACCCCCCATGGGAAAAAGAGTAATTGAATAACTGAGTAAGGAACTGATTTCTGCAAAGGGGTCTTTCTAGACCAGGGATGGAGTACACCTAACAAGGGCTAGTAAAAACATATTTGTCTCATGTATTGTGATTCTGATCAAGAAGACATTAAACTGAGCAGGATGGTGCCAGGAAAAAAATGACCTGCGGAGAACAAATAAGTGATAGCATAATAGAATAACAGATACAGTAGAGAGTTCCCTGCCTAAGAAAGGATGAATAATTCATAAGAGATAACATCCCAAGAACTGCAAATTAAGAAGAGCTCTAGTTTTAACAAAGCATTGATAAACTGTTCTAATGGAATAACTTTAAAAAAAATAAATAACTTTATTTTTTGCCCAATGATATATTTTAGTATTAAAACTGTTTGAAGAGGAAGAACAACAAAGTAGAAATAGCACCAGACTTGAGCTAAGGAGAGTTGGATTAAAACTCAGGCCCCAGAAACTTACTAGTTATGGACTTTGGGGCATTTTTACATTATTGTTATGGAAGCTAAGGAGTTTCATTTTTTTTTCTCCATACAACTTCTATCTTAACTAACATCTCAATAACTGCTGGATTTTTTCAGTGTGGATGTGATCTTGAAAGGTCTATAGAGGAGTGCTCTAGGGACTATCTATGGCCTTATCCTAGTCTATATTTCTATCATTAGCTTTGATGAAGTCATAAATGGTGTGTTTATTAAATTTGCAGATGAGATGAACTGGGAAGAGATAGTTAAGGAGGCTGATAATAGAGATAAACCCCCTGGAAATCTTTGACAGGCTAGAACAGTAAACCAAATCAAATCTGATTAAATTTAGGAGGTATAAATAAAAAGCTTTATATTTGGATTAAAAAATTAATAGTAACACATATTCCAACAACAGATCATGTCAGTAATTCAATATTTATTAAGCACCTACTATGTGTTAGGTACTGTGCTAAGCTTCTGCGATACAAAGAAAGACAAAAGAAAGTCCTGGCTGTCATAGAACCTACAGTCTAATAAGGGAGACAACATGCAAATAATTGTGTTCGAACAGGCTACAGACAGAATCGTTTGGAAATAATCAGTGGAGAAAAGACCCTAGAATTGAGGGGGAATGGGAAGGAAGAGAACAAGCATATATTAGGTGCCTACTATGTGCCAAGCACCGTGTTAAGCCCATTACAAATACTATCTCATTTGATCTTCACAATAATCCTAGGTAAATACTCTTACTAGAGTCATTTTGCATTTGAGGAAACTGAGGCAGACCGAAGCTAAGCAACTTGCCCAGAGTCACACAGCTAAACCTGAACTCAGGTTTTCTTGTCTCCAGGTTGGTCATTTTATTCTCTGTACCTTCTAGCTTCCCATTTCTTTGAAAAAGGCTTCCTGTAGAAGTTAGGATTTTTTCTGGACCTGGAATAATGCCAGGAAAGCCAGGAGGCAGGGACAAGGAGAAAACATTCCAGGAATATTCCTTTGCCAGTGAATATGCTGGCAGGTGAACTTGCCAGGAGTCAGGAGATGGAGAAGTATGTGTGTGGGTCCAAGTGGACCACAAGCTCAACATGAATGCACAGTGTGACAGTGCAGCCCCCAATCCTCCACCCTCCTAATTCTATCCTAGGCTGCTCTTGGACAGTATTCAACATGTCCATCTTGGGGACACATAAACCTCTTACAATCCCGAGTCACTAGTCCAACTCTGTCTGGTCTTCTGGAGCTGTGTTGACATCCTCTGGCTCACACTTGTCAACCAAAGCCTTCTTCTACCCGAATTCCCTTTTCATCTAGTATAAAGCTAAAGGGAGAGAAAAAGGGAGGCTGAAAATTCAAGCGGGGGTCATCTAGGGTCTGCCTGTTTCAAGCAATGAGAATGTATGTGGTATTTACAAAGACAAACTAGTTTTGACTTTTTTTTTTAAAGTGGAAGTTGGCCAAGAAATTTTCTTTCCATTTACATAACTGTAGGCTGTTTGCAAATCTATCAATCACTGCATTTCTCTCTCTTCTTCCAGTTGTTTCATTCTCTTGCCAGCTGTTTTGGCATAATGTGGACACCACTCAAATCTGCCTTTTCTGCCTCCCTCTTGGCCTCTCATACATCAGTACTTAATGCTGGCATGATGAAGCTCTTCCAGTTTGTTTCCCCTGTGAGATGTCATTCTGGCCAGTCTTCTCCTTTGCTGATGTTGTCGCTCATCTTTCTCTTGCTTCTTTTGTAAAGTTCTGGGGCGCAGTGCCAGACAAACACTGGAGCCCCCGACTGCAGCATTTTGTTATGCACAGCTTGCAGTGATATACAGAGAGCAGGGAAAGCAAAGCAGCTGTTTGTCTCAGGGGCTCTTGGGGACTTTGTGTCTTTATTTCCTTTTGTTAAAGGTAGTTTTTCTTCTTAGTATTGTGCTCTATTTTATTTTCAAAATTTTCAGAAGTAAATTGGATTTCTGTAGATCATTATGGAAATGATGACTGAGTGACTTTTCTTTCTCTCTTCCCCTTCCCTATATTTCTCTCTCTCACTCATAAATTTCCTGTTTACTCAAACAGATTTTAACATTGATCCTGTGATGTTCAAAAAACAAACCAGAGTCTTTTATGATTTGTACAACATATAAACATGTCCCAAAGAATACACCGTATCTGATCTTACTTCCCATTTTTAGACTTCTCCCTTCCCAACTTATCATGGAGTCTGGTTGTGCATAATGTCTCTAGACTATTCATAGAGTAATACCCATTCTGATTTGATTTCATTGCAGTCTCAATCCAGAGTTTAGAAATCAAGATGAGCTTTCCTTGAATGTAATTGAAGATAGGGAGTGGGGAGAGAATGTGATGGAGGAAGCCCTTTTTGTACCAAGAACCTACATTGTAGGTATAACAAAACAGAACAAATGAGATAATATGTGCAAAATGTTTTGCAAACCCAAAAGATCTATATAAATGTTAGCAATTATTATAAAGATGGCTAGGTGGTAGAGTGGTAGATCTGCCATTGTGAAGTCATTGTTCAGCCATTTTTCATTCATGACCCCATTTGGAGTTTTCTTGGAAAAGATACTGGAGTGGTTCACCATTTCCTTTTCCAGCTAAGCTTACAGAAGAGGAAACTGAGGCAAACAGGGTTAAAGTGACTTGCCCAGGGTCATACTTGTCCAAGGAAGACCTGAGTTCAAATTCTGCCTCAGACGCTTCTCAGCTGTGTAGCCTTGGATGAGTCACTTTACCTCTCTCAGCCTCAGTTCCTTCATGTATAAATTGGAGATCATAACAGCACCTACCTCCCAGGATTGTTGTTAGGATCAAATGAGTTAATAAATGTCAAATGCTTTGAAAACACATTTATGTAAATTATATATTATATATAAACTTATAATATTTATAATAATTTATAAATATACAAATATATTAAAGCACTATATAGATTCCAGTAATCCTTATCATCGTCATCAATCTTCTGAGGCCACAGTCAGGTTGTTCTATCTGCTTGTTAGAAGCACCAGGGCGTATAGACTTTAGGCAGGATATTGCCTTTTTTTTTTCTCCACAAGAAAGTTACAGGACTGTGGCCTTTTGGGGGAGGGGAAAATATCTTTTTGGCAATGGACAACATGCTATTAACAAGCTGAACCCCACTGGAAAAAAGGCCTTTTTTCTCCAACAAAGAAAGGCATTTGATATGTAAATAAATTTTGTGCAACAACCAGCCGTAGCAACCAGCAATGGTAGCAACAATCAGAAGTAACAGCAGCAACAGCTAACAGCAGCAGCAATTAGTAGCAACAACAAGAACCAGAGGTAACAGCAGCAGCAACAGCTAGCAACAACCAGCAACAATAGCGACAACCAGCAGCAACAGTAATAACTAACAGCAGCAGCAGCAACAATAACCAGGAGCAAAGGCAACCACAGCAACTAGCCTTTACATTGTGCTTTAAAGTCTGCCAGGTGTTTTTCTTGTGTTATTCCATTGTGCATGAGTGAAGTTTTCATTTTTCACCTGTAGCTCATAATCACAGGCTTTAACTACTCTCTTCATTGAGGGAACAAACGCAGCTAAAATAAATCAGAAATTATAAGGAGAGCCTTCCCCCATTTACTCGAGTTTCCTTTGAATGTAGTGTGTATATATTTATGGATATGTCATTTCCCCTGAGAGGATGAAGCTCCTTCAGAGCAGAAATGGTTTTATTTTTATCTTGTTAATTCCCTGAACCTACCAAGGGGCCTGGTGTTTATTAAATGCTCATTAAATGTTGACTGATTTGGAATCAGGAGGGGATTTGAAATCAGGGCTCTGCCACTTACTTGCTGTGTGATTCCCTCATTAGATTTCAAGCTCCTTGATGATAGCCTGTCTTTTGCCTCTTTTTGTATCCACACTAAGGTGCTTAATCAGTTTTTATTGACTGATCTTGAGCCAATTTACTTGTGCTGCTTTCTGATCTATAAAATGGGGATGACAATATTTGCACCTGCACTCACTTCAACAGGTTATAAAGGACATTTTGCCAGCCTTTAGAGTGCTGCAGAAGCCCGAATTGATACTGCTGTTGCTGTTGTTATTCATAATCTGGATCGATTTCAGTTACAGTGGAAATACAACCGGATCCTCCAGTCCGGACCTACAAAGGCTAGGAGATATGGCCAAAATCTGTTGAAACCGAGAGGAATGTGGAAGAATTGAATTTGTAGCTTTTCACCAAACCCTAAAATATACTTAGTGAAACTTGAAAGGTGTAGGGGAAATAGTGCCTTGCATACCTTGAATGTATGGGCTGAAAATAGAGTGAGCTTCCAAAAGACTTATTCATGGATGATAGATGCTCACTATTAGGAAAAGCTAAGGATGGTTGTGGAGTATGTGGAGAAGAGACTTTAAGGTCCCATTAATTTCCAAGGTCCAAGGTCTCAGACCTTTGATGGGTCGAGGCGGATGTCTGTGGGGACAATAATACTTTCCTAAGAATCACTCCTTGGTCCCTTGTCTGGGGCAATAACTAGGCTGGGTTGATTGGGTTTTGCATAGAATATTGAATTTTAGAGGCTTCTACCAGCACGTTCAATCATTAGGCAACACAGAAACAGACTTTGGCACCTACTCAGCAAGGATATTTTGGTAAATTTGGAAGGTACCAAAAGATAGGGTGCAGTCAACTCCTTTTGGTCCTGCCCTCTCTGTTTTCCCCTTCTCAGTTGATAGCTCACATTAAGTCATTTGTCCAGATGCAAAGAATTTTAACTTTTCCTCTCCCACTATCAAAAACAGAATAAAAACAACAATTTACGTTTATAAATCTGTGCTTTGTTATGTACTTTGTGACTTATGGAACATATTTCCTTACACTAGCAGTGTGAGCATTAGGACTTACATTTCAGAAATGAGCAAACTGAATTCTGAGTAGTCAAGTGGCTTACCCAGGGTCACACAGTTAGTAGGTGTTGGACCCAGGCTTTGAAACTGGAGCTGTCTTTGTTCCCAGACTTTCATTACTACATGATATTGGTCCTTGAATGTTTTAGCTGTGGGTCAGGTCTACTATAAAAGTGCATCTATTCATTTTGTATATTTATATATATTATATATAAATTATAATATTAGTAAATCAATGTATATATATAATATGTATTATATGTGTATTTATATATATAGGTATATATGCTGGTAAAGGTGTCATCTTTTTCAAGGCAAGTTTACACTTTTAAATGATTTGGGAACTAAGTCAGGCTAGTGTTAGTGGTATTATTTAACACACATGTATTTAGAAATACACACATATATATATATATATTACATATATATTCAGCATAAAAGTAGATGTTGAAAAAGCATAAACATGTGTGTGTGTGTGAGATATTCATTGATG
Source organism: Gymnobelideus leadbeateri (assembly GCA_011680675.1). Taxonomy (NCBI): domain Eukaryota; kingdom Metazoa; phylum Chordata; class Mammalia; order Diprotodontia; family Petauridae; genus Gymnobelideus; species Gymnobelideus leadbeateri. The sequence continues at coordinate 294,850 of WOXC01005770.1, forward strand.
TTTGACTATCATTTATAAATCTTCTATCTGCTTCAGTAAGGTGTTCTGAGGATAAATTACATTTTCTAATGCACTTAAGCATGGAGAAAGAAAGCTTCTCTGTAAAATAATTGCTGCAATGCCTCCTTTATTAGGCTATGATGCTGCAGCACCCTTAACAACCTGGAACATGGTCCCTCTCCTTGTTTGAGCCAAGATCTGAGAGGCTGGTACCAAATCAAGAAGAATGGGAGGATCAAAAAGGAAAAAGAAGAAATGAAAAATCAGAAAATGACTTGAATGGGTTTGGGGGTCATAGACCAAAGGATCAGAGAGCTGAGAATAAGCAGGGGTGAGGAAAGATGGGAAGATACAGAGAGGCCAGGGAGGGGTGGGTCTCATGGCAACAAGAGACCACCACCTGGAAGTGAGAGGAATCCCATGCACTAGAATAACACAGTGGTCTTGTTGATTTTGGTAGCAGCAGAGCAGCTCTTTACCTTTGGAAAACATGACTGTAATGTGGCTGAACACAGTTCTAGAATTCAGAGTTAGGCATTGTGCCTTGTTTTATGCAGTTTGTCATCTCATTAGCTTTATCAGGCACCTATTTTATATCCCTGGCATCGTGCTAAGCTGCCATCAACTGTTGCTTCTGTCTGAAGACTTTTCTAATCCTTTCCCCATGTGACAGACCTTCCTAAGTTTGAAGACAAGTAGCAGGTGGGCACAAAGTCTTTTCTTCTGGATTCCTTCAGCCAGTCCTTGCATGGCATAATCTTCAGGCCCTTCCTCATTCTGTTTTGCCCTATTCTGGTTGCTTATCAATTTGTCCTTCTTCAAATATGGCACCCGGAACAGAATCTGATACTCCAGGTGTGGCTTGAGTATTACCACCATCACTACTCTTACTCTAAAGAAGACTAGGATTCTTTGTCTTCAAGTCAAATAATCATACAGGACCTAGAACTGGAGGGAACTTCAGAGAACCCCTAAGCCAGTCTTCTCAGCCCAGAGAATTCAAGTAACCTAAAGTCAGAGGCAGTAAGTCAGGATTTGGGCCCAGGTGTTTTAATATCAAAGGCAGTACTCATTCCAGCTCACAGCTCACTCCCCATAAGGGGAGTTTGGAACTAAGAGAGTGTGTGGCTGGACTTACTCATTCATAGCCTGTCCTAGAGGGGCTGGACAGCCAACTGGAAATCACCACTAGAGAAGACCAGGGATGTTTCTCTGATTCATGCACCAGTTTTGAGACCAGGGATCTTCCCAGTGTAGGAATTCACAATTCTGCACAATAGTAGATAGACTTAATGCTGCAATGAATTTCCACCTTGGTTCCAGAGAAGTTAAGTGTTATTCTTAAAGGTGAAAAAATCAATTTGAATTATTGCTTTTCCAGAATATAATCTTAGCAGAATGATCACAATGCTACCTGAAGAAAACAATGACTGATTGTATAAGCAAATTATTTCACTATCCTTCCCATCTCCACCCCCGCTCCCAAAAAAAAGAATTCAAAAGGAGCCTGAAATAATTTGGTATGAGGCTTGGAGCACCTAGAGTATTAAAAGGCAATGTGATCGATGGGGGAGGGGAAGGAGCCCTGTGCTGGCATCATATCTTTCTGTGTTTTAGTCTCATTTGTGCCAACTTCTTGTGTGACCGTGAGAAAGTTCCTCCTCTTCTACCCTCTTCCCTCCTTTCCTTCCCTCCTTCTTCCTGTCTTCCACTTTCCCTCCTTCACTTCCTCCTGCCTTTTCCTCCTTCCTTCCTTCCTTCCTTCCTTCCTTCCTTCCTTCCTTCCTTCCTTCCTTCCTTCTTTCCTTCCTTCCTTCCTTCCTTCCTTCCTTCCTTCCTTCCTTCCTTCCTTCCTTCCTTCCTTCTTTCCTTCCATTGTTCTTTTTTTCATAAGCACATTTAACACTCCATATACTTTGCTAGGCACTGGGGATACAAAGACAGCCCCCCCAACAGTTCCTGCTCTCCAGGAATTGATATCTTGGAGTGGGGTCATGGCAAGGAGTGGGGTACAATATGTACACAGACAAATAACAACTATGTACAAAGTAATTAGAGGGGAGAGATAGGGACAACACTTGAACTTTATTTTCAAGGGAGATCACTATTCCTAGAGATAGAAATACAGAGGAAGAACATTCCAGGTCTGGGTGACAGACTTCATATGATTTGCTGTTTTTCTCCATTGGGGTTCATCAGGAAGCTAGGTGGCATGGTGGATAGGGCACTTGGTCTGAAGACAAGAAGACCTGCGTTCAAATATAGTCTCACAAACTTCCTGCCTGTGTGACCCTGGGCAAGTCACTTAACTTCTTTTTGACTAAGTTTCCTCAACTATAAACTGGAAATAATAAGATATGTTTGTAGAGCTCTTAATGCAGTGCCTGGCACATAGTGGGCACTATAGGAATGCTTATATCCTCCCCACTTTTTCTGTGGTTGCCCATAGGAGCTACTTTGGGTTCACTTCAGTCACCAGGGCCATAACTGTCTTCAGTTCCTTCATCTGTAACATAAGATCAAAAGAATGTAGTGGTCATCTAATCCAGCCCTGCTATGTTACCGATGAAGTACCTGGGGGCCAGAGAAGAGATGTGAACAATCCATGGTCACATAGTTGGTAACTAGCACACCTGGGATTGGAGCCCAAGTTCTCTGATTTCAAATTCAATACCTTTTATGACCTACTAAAAAGTGCATTTCCATGTACAAAATGCTATGCGTGATTCTATGGTTTTAAATATGTAGAGAGCTAGGAGCTGATTTTCTTCTTGTTTAAAAGAATCACATTTCCTATAGTAATTAAGTAAGAGGTTAATGGAAAACTCTCATCCTTTCTCACTATACTCACTGCTTGGAAATGAAATCACATTGTTTTGTCATTTTTCTCACTACTATTCCAACAGGAGTAAACAGTAGCTGTTTGAAGGACAGGCAGAGGAACAGATTTCGATTTCTAGCCACTAAACAATAACTACATAATGATTTGAAATGAAAATGCAAGTAAATATCAACATTATAACAAGGAAAAGAGAGAAGTAATGAAACTGAAAGCATCATTGACAGAAAACAGAATTTATATTTTCCTTTAAAAAACCCAGACCATTTTAGGGAGGGAATGATGGGGAAAAAATCTTTTGGAACAAACTCATTTCAGAATAATGTACTAGGAGACTGTTCACATGCTTGTATGGTGGTTTTAAATTTAATTTAAAATTTATGCATTAAAGTCCTAGCTATGATCAGAGTTCCTGAAAAGTCCTCTAATGCCCTGTCAGGGAACAAAGGAGACTGGCTTCTTATGACACAAGCACAGGCCCTACCAATTTGGGAAGAATTTGGGTTCCAATCATCATGAATTTGAGGGAAAGTCTGCTTCTTGGAAGTATGTGTCAGAGGCTATTTTTGTTCTGATTGGTTCAAGAGTGCATGCCTATGGATAGAAGTTCCCCAGACAGATTTAGGCTTAGAATCAAGGAAAACCCTCTGGTAATATGGGCTTTCCCAATGTGGAATGGATGAGCTGCCTGAGAAGATGGTGGGTCTCCCTTCATAGGAGGTCTCCAAGCAAAGGCTTGATGACAGCTTGTCATATCTGTAGGAGAGCACAGGCTGATTCAGGTATGGAGCAGGCTGGAGAGCCTCTGAGGTCCTTTCCCAGTCTGAGATCTTTATGGCAATAGATTGAATTCCTGTCTTCCAAGGACTAGATAAGTTTGTAGAGGCTCATCTGGGGATGAGCTTGGTTACATGATCATTCATGTTTTATCCATAGCAACTCTCATAAGTCTCCTACTGAGCTGATGGTGAGATAGAAGATATATCCATGGAGAGAATACCAGCAACAAAATTACAAATCCTTGGGTAATACTAACAGATGGCATTTATTGCACTGAAAAATTTGCAACACATTTTTATCTACATGATATCACTTGAACTTTACAAAAACCCCATGACATAGCTACTATAGTTGTTCTTATTCCCGTTTTAGAGATGCAAAAACTGAGGCTAAGAGTTCATGTGACTTGTCAATATTCATACCGCTATAAGTGTCAGAGATAGAATTTGAGCCCAACCATTCCTGATTCTGTGTCTAAGACTCTGTCCATTAGGGCATGGTGTAGTGGATAGAGCTGTACCTGGAATGAGAAAGAGCTGAATTTAAATTCTGCCTCAGATATTTATTAGTTGTGTAACCCTCGGTATTTAACTTTTCTCAATCTCACCTGTTATAATAGCACCTACCTTGTAGGATTGCTGTGAGGACAAAATGAGATAACCTTTAATGTGCTTTATAAACCTTAAAATGCTGCATAAATGCTATTACATTATTATTATTATTATTATTAATTGTCACACACATATACACATATCAATAATTAATCATTAATGATTAATAATAATATTAATGGTCACACACATATATACATATGTATGTATATATATGTATGTGTGTGTGTGTGTGTGTGTGTGTGTGAAATGAAGAGAACTCTGTGATGCAGTCTAGGTAGTACTTCCTTAATGATTGGTACAGAGTGATACACAATTGATCTGGCTACAGTAATAATTTCTGATATGGGGCAGAGTACAGGCATGCACTTTCATGGGTGTTAATAGATTCCATTCACTGGGGGAGATCAACATCTTTTATATAATTTATAGTCTGAGGGGGTAGCCTGTGAGAGGCTATGACTCACGCATTGTCAGTCTGTATGTGTCAGAGGCAAGGCTTGAACTCTGGTCAAGAGACCAGGCATTTTGACCCTAAGGCTGGCCCTTTGTTCATTAGATCACCAGAAACAGTTTTGAAGGCCATAAGAATCGTCTCTATTCCATTTCCTAACCTACATAGGTACATTGCCTTAATTAGAGAATTTCAAACCACATTATAGTTTTCCTCATTCAGATATGGATTTCCAGGAACCTCAACTAACCTGAGGAAGAGGAAACTTAGAGTGGGCATGATTGATGTCCTCAAGATGCCTGGAGGATATAGAAGCAAGAGATGGGATAAAGGAAGAAGTCTCTAACAGTTAAATCTAACAATTGATTAATAACCCACATTTCCATGACATTGTCATATTGCCAGCACTGTCACAAAAACTCGATCCCATTCTTTATTTGACCCACTTATACAACACTGAATATAAAGGAATGATAGCAGGATATAAACTTATCTCAAAATAGTTTCTATTGAAACCCATTGAAAAAAGATGAGAATTAGATGGTAATAATAATGGTAATTAATAATAATAATAGTAAAGGAAATGACCCAATTGCTTGAATTTTTTTCTAATTTCTACAGAATGAAAACATTTCCTTTCCATTCATATATAACTTTATGGAAGGACTTGAATTCTGAGACTTTAGGTTTTATTCACTAATCCTTCCCCTTTCCTGGCATTTGGTGTGGAGATTGGGTAACACCAAAGGGGGTCAATAAGCAAGTTGTGGGGTTAATACAAAAGGGCAAAGAATCTGATCCATTTGAATTGGGGAAATATAAGTAAGGTACAGATAGGATTCTTAATGCTAAATCCTCATGATGGACACTTTAGGGACATAGCATCTATTGTTGGGGGGACCAATGGGGTGAGGAGAGGCAGGTCAGTCCACAATGCAAAACTTTGAAGGAACAGCAGCAAAATACAGCAATACTTGTAAAAAAATAATCAAAATTCTTACCTCCAGAAGTTGTTGATTTTATGTAGTTCAGCCCACATTGTCTAATCCAGGCTTAACTATCCCCAGTCTCATGAATTATTCTAGTAAAATACTTTAGAACCTAAACACCTCAAAAAGCTGAGATAATTTTATGATAACATGCCATAGGGTCATAGATTTAGAACTAGAAAAACCCCTAAAGACCATCTAGTCCAGACTTCTTAAATTCTTTTTGTGTTTTCTACCCCTTTGGCAGTCTGGTGAAGCAGATGGACCCCTCTGCAGGATAACATTTTAAAATAATTGAAGGAAATGTTAATTTAGTAGAGATTAATGAAAAATTAACTATTTTTTCCTATAGACCCCTTGAAATCTATCCACAGAGCCTACATTAAAAACTTCTTCTGGTTTATTCCACAGTTACCACACTTCTACACTTATACTTTGAAGGCATAGAAAGGTTGTGTCTTGTCTAAGGTTACACAGATAGGGAAGACATGGAATTCTAATCAAGGGCATCTGACTCTCACCTCTGTGCTCTTTCCACTACACTGCCTTATACCCCAAACATTTTCCATTTCCCAAAATGTTAGATAAAGACTATTTTCCTTTTAGATTAGTAGAGCTGCCCTCTACTATTTACTGTTAGATTTTAGAATTTAATCACCTGACATTGGGGCCCTGCCATTCATTTCAAGGAAGATAGAGATTAGAAAGTGTAAATCAAAGGCATATAATACACCCTCAAAGGTCTTATCCTCTCACACACAATCTCCCCTCTCCTCTCCTCTCCTCTCCTCTCCTCTCCTCTCCTCTCCTCTCCTCTCCTCCTCCTCTCCTCTCCTCTCCTCTCCTCTCCTCTCTCCTCTCCTCTCCTCTCCTCTCCTCTCCTCTCCTCTCCTCTCCTCTCCTCTTCTCTCCTCTCCTCTCCTCTCTCTTCTCTTTCTCTCCTCTCCTCCCTCTCCCCCCTCTCCCCTCCCTCTCTTCTCTCTCTCTCTCTCTCTCTCTCTCTCTCTCTCTCTCTCTCTCTCTTTCTCTTTCTCTCTCTTCCCCTTCCTCCCTCCCTCCCCTCCCCTCTTCCTTCCTCTGTTTTTCTTTCTTTCCCTTTCCTTAACCTCTCTCTCTCTCTGAAAATTAGATAATACTTATCATCTGCTATGAAAATTGAATAGCTTTTATAATGCTGATTTATACTGAGTATTAAGGAATGGTTAGGATAATAATGTTTATACTTATTAAAGTGTCTGAGGTCTAGAGCCAAATGGTAAAAGTGATATAGCAGATCACAAAATTAAGGTGCTGAGATGACCCATTTGAGTTCACAAGCTCTGATCTGCTTCCTATGTACTTAAATGAACCTACACTTCTACGCTTGATATTAGGGCAAACCTCCAGATGGTTAGTACTCTCCCGTGCTGAATGAGCTGCTTTGTGAGGTCATGGATTCCCCTTCACTGAATATCTTCAAGCAGAGTCCAGATGACTAACCATTTTCAAGATGTGTTGTAGTGGAGGTTTCTTTGGTTAGTATGGGCTGGACTGGTTGGTCATACTCAGTGACCCATCTGGTCAGCTAGGTGGCACAGCGGATAGAGTGCTAGACCTGGGATAAGTGTGGCCTCAGATGCTTACTAGCTATGTGACCCTGGACAAGTTACTTAACTCTCTTTGCCTCAGTTCCTCATCTGTAAAAATGAACTGGAGAATGAAATGTCAAGCCATTCCAGTATCTTTGCCAAGAAAACCCCAAATGGGGTCACAAAGACTCAGATACAACTGAGATGATTGAACAGTGGCCCATCCAACTTTGAAATTCTGTAATTCTGTGATTTTGTGATCCTTAAAAACTATATCTTTAAAGGTTCCTAGTCAACAAATTAAATGGCTGTTTGTTGGTCTCATGCTCATGCTATTTCACTTATTTACTACTTTAACATTGTGGATGCTCTCTCCAGGAGGGAGAAGATTTATCTTATAAATTTCTGGTATTCCTATTACTACTCAATCTACCAGTCAATCATAAACAAGCATTTATTAAATATTAAATAAATATCTACTATGTGGCAAGCAGTAGGTGATGAAGAAACACAGGTACAAAGTAAATAGTCTTTTCCCTCAAAGAGCTTATGTTCTATAGCAGGTGATATGTAGGAAGACCAGTGCATACAAAGTAAAAGTTTATATAGAGCTTTATGCAAAATAAGCTTGTGTAAAAGTAGCTTTATTAAATAAACACAAGGAAGTTTTGGAGGCACTAGCAACTGGGAACAGGGGAGAAGTGAGGAAAAACCTCATATGAGAAGTAGTAATTCACCTCAGCTTTGAAAGAAACTAAGGATTCTAAAGGAGGAGGTGAAGAGTGAGTGCATTCTAGGCATGGAGGAGAGCCTATATAAGGAAGAGAGTTGGGAGATGGCATGTCAAGTGTGATCACGGTAAGATAGCCAATTTGGCTGGATCTTAGAGAGCATGAAGGCAAATAAGAGATACAAAGTTTAAGAAGGTAGATTGAAGCTGGATTGTAAAGGGCTTTAAATTCCACAAAGAGTTGGTATTTGATAAGAGAGGTAACAGGGAGTTATTGGAGCTTATCGATCAGGTGAGGAACATGGTCAGTCTTTTCCTTCAGGGGGATGGTTTAAAGAGGAGAGAGAATTGAGGCAGGAAAACCAATTAGGAAGCTGGTGAAATAGTCCAAGTGTAAGGTGATAAGGACCCAAATGAAGGTGATTGTGATACCCATGGTGGAGATAAAGGGAAAGATACCAGAGATGCTATGGAGGTAGTCTTTATCCAGTAATAGATTTGTTATGATCTGGGAGGGTGAATGATAGATTGGGGACTGCCTGACTTAAAGTATGGTTGTGTCCTAAACAGAAAAAACCAAAACAAACCAAAACAAACAAGCAACCCCCAAGAAATTAGGAAATTTGAAAAGGATGGTGTTAGCTGGTAAAGATAATGAGTTGTGTTTTGGATATGTTGAGTTAGAGATGCCTTGAAGACAACCAGCTCTTGTCTACTAGTCAAGTCAATGAGCTTGATGAGGTGGACTGGACCATGGGAGAGAGACTAGGGCTGGATCTATGGATACAGAATTAATAATTAAATCTGTGGGAGCTGATGAGGTCACTAAGAGTACAGAGAGAAAAGAGAAAGGGATCCAGGCTGCTATTATAGCTGCTTTCTGTGATATCTAGCATACTGGCTGGGGGCCATCTCCAGTTATCCTGTTATATATCTTGCCACTGGACTCAGATGGCTCTAGAGGAGAAAGTGAGGCTGGTGACCTTGCTCAGCCCTCCCTCACTTAAATCCAATTCACTTGCAAGTCAGGGCATCATTTTCCTGTTGTCATGGTCCTCTCTGAGAGTGAAGGACAAACAACAATGGCAACAGCAGCAGCATATTAGATATATAAGCAGATTTCTTACCTTTCTTTTTCCTAGTTTAAAATCTTTTTTTACTAGGTTTGCAAGACTCCAGACAAATATATTACTAGTCCTTGATAGGAACAGAGAATCAGATCATTTGATTTTAAACCCAGTCCTTTCTCTACTATACAGAATGATTTCAATCAACCAACCAATTAATCAGTGTCCATTAAGTGTCGAACATGTGCCCGATATAGTACTGACTGCTATGCATACAACTACAAAAGTGGGAGAGTCCTTGTCCCCAAGGACCTTATATTTCACTAGTGGAAACAACATATTTACTGAAATGCAAAATATTTACATGCAGAATATATATAAAATAAATTCAAAATTCTTTTATATTCATATATAAATATATTGTGTTTACATCGTATATATAATAGTTTATATTTATATATAAATACATTAATGTTTAACAAAATTAACAGGAGAATCAGTAAAGACATTTGAAGGATATGACCACTAGACTGAGCCTTTAAGACAGCTAGGGATTCCAAGAGGTAGAAGTGAGAAAGGTAGAGTATTGTAGGCATTGGTTATAGTCTCTACAAAGTTATGGAGCTGGAAGTTCAAATTTCATGTGCACGGAACACCCAGCATTCCAACATGGCTGGAGTGTAGAGTATATGAGCAGATTTAATGTATAATAAAAGAAGAAATATAGGCTGGAGCCACATTGTGGAGGGCTTTATATCAAACAAAAGAGCTTGTATTTTTTCCTAAGGGCTATTGGGAGCCACTTGTAGTTTGTGAGGAGAGGAGTGATATGATCAGACCCATGCTTCAGGAATATCACTTTGGCAGTTGTATAGAAGATGAATTGGAGATGGGGAGACTAGAGGTAGGGAGATATTGTTAATAGAGCTGCAGAATGTTTGGACTCGGGCAGTTGTGGTATATGTAATGAGAAGGAGAAATAGATGAGAAACAGACCCTGATAAGACTTGTCAACTGATTGGATATGGGAGAGTGAGTGAAGAGCCATGGTTAATTATGAGGCTGTGGACCTGAGTGACTGGAAGAATGGTGCCATCCTTGAAAAAAATAAGGAAGTTGGGAGGAAGGGAAAGTTTGGGGGGATAAGTTCTATTTTGGGCATCTAGAGCTTGAGGTGCCTATTGAACATGCAGGTAAATGTGTCCCATAGGTAGCTGATGATATGGACTAGAGATCAGAAGAGAGATGAAGTATGGATATGTCGATTTGTGATATACACAGAAATGACAATTGAATCTGATTCCATTTCCTGCTCATTTTCTGCCATTGTAGGCAGCAGTAAGTCTCTCATATACTCAAGGCTTTGTTGCCCACAATCAGGTACAGGGAGTATGATATTATTCAGGTGGCCTAGAAAGGTTTTCTCAGGTCTGCCACTCTGCTAAAATATCATTTAACAATCTTATGATTTTAAACAAATACTTTATTAACTTCTGTTTTACATCATTCATTTCCGCCAGGTTTTGAGTTACAATCATTTTCCCCCCATTATTCCCCTACCCAACCTCCCAGAATAGCAGTCCCACAAGATATCAGTTCCTCCAATCTGCTCTCTCCCATACCTTCTCCCATACCCCCTTCGACTTTTCCATTAGAGGAAGGTGAATCTTTGTGTCCCAATGCCTGCACATCTTATCTCCCAATTATAAGCAAAAGAGTATTAATAATAGTATTTATATATATTTGAAACATTTAATCTTAAGACCTCGAATTTCAGATCCATTTCCTTCCTCCTTTGTCACCCATTCCCTCTGGGGTGATAAGTAATTCAGTATATGTTGTACATGTCTAGCTATGCAAAACATTATCATAGTAGATATATTGTACAAGGCTGCTTATAATTCCCTCCCACTCATCCCACCCCCACCTGGTCCATTCCCTACATGATCCTGTCCCTCTTCTATAGTGGGTACTTCCAACCTCCCCTCCCCCCAAGGATGCCCTCCCATCCATCATCCTCCTCTCATCCCCCTTCCCCCTATCCTGCTGCAGGTCGAGATATCCCATTTAGTATGTATGTCATTTTCTCCCTGAACCAAATTCAATGTGAATGTGGTTTGCCTTTTTAGCCTTCCTTATTCTCCCCCTCCTTTGCACCCACTTCCCCTACATGAGATAGTTTACCCTACCATGTCTCTCCCCATCTCCTCTTGCCACTTTCTTCTCTCACCTCATAATTTCATCCCTTGTGTACTCTCCCTTCCCAACAAAATCAACCTATGCCCTCTATCCATATATAACTGTAACCATATACACACACATTCACATATGTATTCATATGACCACACCCCCTTCTTCCATTATTTTCATAGTGAGAAAGATATCATCAGTCACAGTTATTGCTTTTCCATATAGGAATGTAAATAGTTCAACTTTGATAAGTTCCTTTTGATTTCTTTTCCCTGATTACCTTCTCAGGCATCTCTTACTTCTTGCGTCTGGATGTCAAATTTTCTATTCAACTCTGGTTTTTCCTCAAGAATGCTTGAAAGTCCTCTATTCCACTGAATGACCATATTTTCCCCTGAAACAAAATACTCAGTTTTGCTGGGTAGGTGACCCTTGGGTTCATTCCCAGTTCTTTTGCCCTCTGGAATATCATATTCCATGCCCTTCGATCCCTCAGTGTAGAAGCTGCCAGGTCCTGGCTATTCTGATTGTGTTTCCACAATATTGAAATTGTTTCTTCCTGGCTGCTTGTAGTATTTTCTCCTTGATCTGGGGATTCTGGAACCTGGCTATAATATTTCTGGGAGTTTTCTTTTTGGGATCTTTTTCAGGAGGTGATCGGTGGATTCTTTCAACCTCTATTTTGCCCTCTGGATCTAAAACATCAGGGCAGTTTTCCTTGAGAATTTCTTGAAGGGTGATTTCTAGGTTCTTCCTTGATCATGGCTTTCAGGTAGTCCAATAATTTTTAAATTGTCTCTCCTGGATCTATTCTCCAGGTCAGTGGTTTTTCCCATGAGATATTTCACATTGCCTTCTAATCTTTCGCTTGTTTGGATCTGCTTAACAGCATCTTGATTTCTCATAAAGTCACTAGCTTCCATTTGCTCCAGTCTAACTCTGAAGGAATGAATCTCCTCAGTGAACTTTTGAGATTCTTTTTCCATCTGGCAAATTCGACTTTTTAAGGCATTCTTCTCTCATTGCCCTTTTGGGCCTCCTTTGCCATTTGAGCTAGTCTATTTTTTAAGGTGTTGTTTTCCTCAGTCAGGCTGTTGACCCTCATTTCATACTTTTCCTGCATCCTTCTCATTTCTCTTTCCAATTTTTCCTCCACTTCTCTTATTTGATTTTAAAGTCCTTCTTAAGGTCCTCTATGGCCTGCAACCCGCTCATGTTTTCCCCTGGGCTTTTGGAGCAGGACTTCTGACCTCACAGTCCTTTTCCTGCTCTATGCCCCCAAAATAGGAGTCTAGGGTTGCATTTTTCTGTTTCCTTTGCCTTGGCATGTTGCCACTTAATTGCTTGACGTTTGGGCTTGTTGCCACACTATGGCTTTAAGGCCAGATAGAGGAATTTTCGTCCCAAACGTGTGGGGGCAACTTCCGTTTCTGGCAAGCTGTAAACCCACCCACAACTTCCACCCTAGATCACAATCCAGATCCAGGGAGGTTAAAGCAAGAGCGATTACTCCCCAAGACTGATCGCTGGATCTCCCCACGATTTGTAGGCTGGGAGCCGGAAATGCCTATGAAAACTACAAAATGGCGTGTCTCCTCAGCGGCTTCTAGTCCCCAGGGGAGGGAGCTGACGCATTCCCCAAATACAGGTCCCAAAGTCCATAGGACACTAACCTCTTACTTTGTCCTAGGCAAGTCTATGTTGATAATTCTGGAATCTCCACAGTTCCTGGTGTTCTGGGGTTCCTCCAGCCGGCTGCTGGCCCTGCCGCCCTGGGGCTAAAACCTCGGCTCAAGTGGACCTGGGCTCGGCTCGGCTCAGCTCCTGCGCTCTGCGCTCTGGGCTCTGCGCGCTGCCGGCTCCCAGACCGCTGCGCTGGTCCTTCCTGCAGGGTGCTGGGCTGTCCTCAGCGGGAGGTTAGCTTCTCTTTGTCGTTCTGTGGGTGCTGGGGCTCCAGAAGTTTTTCAGAGTCCTTTTTTACATAGTTTGTGGAGAATCTGGGGGCAGAGAGGCTTGGATGAGCTGTTTCTACTCCGCCATCTTGGCTCCGCCCCCCTGAATTTTTAATTTTTATTTTATGATGACCATTTGGCTAAACTCTTAATGAGATATTTTAAAGTTCTCTCTTTAAAGTCAGTTAAATAGAGCCAATTGAAGTTTTTTTTAACTCATGCAATTACCCAGAAATCAGCCAGACTTTTCTTTTGCCTAGTAGTAGATTTGGAGGAAAACCATGATTAGAATGTATTCTAACTATTCTCTGACCAGAGGGGAGTGATTTAACATCCATGAACCATAGTCTCCTAGTCTGTTAAATAAAAGAGATGTATTAGATGATCTCTTGAATTTCTTCTCTCATCTTCTGGCTTTCATGCTAGCCATTGATGATATCTGGAATGCTTTTTTCTTCAGTTTTACCTTTCAGAATCCCTGGTTACCTTGAAAACTCAGTTTAAGCACCATTTATATGAGACCTTTCCTGATTCTTCTTCCTACTAATATTTCCCCCACCTTAACAACCTCGTATTCATTTTGTGTATAATCTTTTTTTTTTCTTTTTGGAGGGGAGAAGTTAGGGCAATTGGGGTTAAGTGACTTGCCCAAGGTCACACAGCTAGTTTTTTGTGTGAAGGGTCTGAAGCCAGATTTGAACTCAGGTACTCCTGACTCCAGGTCCTGGGCTCTATTCATTGCACCACCTAGCTGCCCCCTATTTTGTGCATAATCTTTATCTGTTTATATGTTATTTCCCTTGTTATAATGTAAGTTCCTTGAGGGTAGGACTATTTTACTTTTGTCTTTATATCTCTAGAGCTTAGGACAATGCCTGGCATATGGCAGATGTTTAATGAATGTTTATTGATTGATTCTTTTAAACTTTAACCAGCTATGAGTTCATAGTTCCCAGTCTCACAAGAAATTGTTCAATCATGTTAAAATATTTAGTTTCTTAGTAAGAAGATCATTAAGTACCTGCTATCTTTAGACCAGGAAAACATTTCTTTGGAGAAAGTAGCCTGTCATCAAGTTTGTGGATTTCACTGAAGCCATCTGACTATAAGTCCAGTGCCCTTTCTGCTAAAGCACACTGTTAAAGTATCATGCCACTATTTTCCAGCTCTGAGTATCTGGCCATCACCTTATAGGAACATCATGTGTTTTTTATTAAGATTTTTTTCTTCAATTTTAATAAACTTTTATTAAGTACTTAACACATGGAAATCAGTCAGTTAACAAGCATTTATTAAGTACCTACTATATGCCAGGCATTGTGCTAAGTTCTGGGCTTACAAGAAAAAACGAACGACTGCTTTTGCTTTCAAGGAGTTCACAGTCTAATGGGGCGGCATTATGCAAAAAATTATATATATAATGTATATGTATACAAACTATATATGTGTGTATGTATACACATATGTGATAAACTGGAGATAACATAGGGAATGCATTAGCATTGAGGGGAGGGAGTAGGAAAGGCTTCTTATGAAAAGTTAGGCTTTTAACTTGGACTTGAGGGAAGTCAGGAAAACTAGAAGGTAAAGATAAGGAGGCAGAGATTTCCAAGAATTGGTACCAATCACAGAAAAAGCCTCAGACTAGGAGATAGAATGTCTTGTGCTAGGAACAACAAGGCATTATGCTAAGTGCTTGTGACACAAAAAAGACAGTCCCTACATGCAAGGAACTTTTTGAAAGTGAGAGAGTGAAGATACCACATGTACACAGATTAGTGTAGCACAAGGAGAATTAGGGAGGGAGGAGAGAGAGAGAGAGAGAGAGAGAGAGAGAGAGAGAGAGAGAGAGAGAGAGCGAGAGAGAGCATGAGTTTAATTGGGGAGAGACAAACACAGCAGCAAGAGAGAGAGATGCCAGGGAGAAAGGGGAGGAAAGAAGGGGGAAGGCTTCAAAGCAGAGGTGGCCCAAGCCTTGAACAAAGACAAAGCTCATTACAGGAGCGATGCTTGTATTTTTCTCCTGATATATTCTAGTGAAGATGCAGTTTTTGGATGGTCATTTTGCATCCGTTTTGCCCACTAATGGATACCTCATTAATGGTGGTGAAAATGTCCTGTCACAGGTTTCTTCCTGGACTCACCAGTCAAGCTGGGAGCTGAGTTAGGAACACCCACTGATTTTGCAAATGATTTTTTCAGCTTCAGCTTGTTTAGCACACTGTCATCCTTCAGGAAACTGAATAATGTCAACGGTGGCACTAAATGTATCTGCCCAATTTCCATTTGACAGATTGATGTGTGAGAGTGTGTACATTATTACCCTTCTGGGGGATCCTGCAGTGTTTGTGAATTAAGATTGATTAAAACAAGGAACTGGCTACATGAGTGGCTTTTGAAGTCATCAATTCTTAGTTGGCATTAGCTTGTTTGACTCTTCTTACAATACACAAAAAAGTGAGAGAAAATGTTTTAGTGCAAGTAAGGGGGAAAAGGCAGGTGGAATCTCCCTGAATAGAGATAAACTTCACGTCTGTATTGTTGGTACTCGGGATGAAAAGTCTTAGAAAAACAGATCTCCTGATAATTACAAGGCATCATGGGTCACTGGCAAGCTGACTTTTCTTTGTGCCCAGTCTAAAGGTTAAGCAAAATAAAATGAACTGAGAAGAAATAGTTTACATAAGCAAACCTGCCAATTCAGAGACTTGGCAGACTCTAATAGTTTCAAGTTAATTTTATCAGTTGGTGAAAATAGCCTCAAAATATTATCTGATAGATGGTAATCTGATATGATGGAAAGAATGTTACCTCTGGAATCAGAAAATATGGGTTCAGATTTCACCTATGATGCTTACTTATATCACTGGTGTGACCCTGAATATGTAATTTAACCTCTATGTGTCTTAATTTCCTCAGCTATAAAATAAGAAGGAGGTGTATAGGACTATATGGCCTCTGAGCTCCCTTCCAGTTCCAGATCTATGGTCCAAACACTGCACAGTCTGGTATAAAGGCTTCCTTAGGAACCAAAGGAGTACCAGCCCTGCTACTAACTAGATGGTCAAGACTCTGAAAACCTGACTTTAGGTACACACTTATGTATATGTACAAATATGTACATATATGTAACACACATATAATTTGTTGCTATTCATTTGTCCTTTAGTTTCAAAGAGGATTAATAATATCCCAGGTTATATCTTGACTTACCAGTGAATTGGATTTAAGTGAGGCAAAGTAGCACAAAGTCATTAGCTTTATTTTCTCTTTCAGAGTTCCATGGCAGGACAAAAATCAAGATGATTGGTGATTGCCTGGGATGCAGTAGATGCCTTTGGTGTCTTTGATGTCTGACCAAATCCTAAGTACTACACAGTGCCTGATTCCGATGCCTTCCTGGCCATTGGAACAAAATGTTCTCATCTACTTGTTCTGCTGGGGGAAGTCTTCACATGCTTGGGACTGACATCTCCCTAGATCACTGACAGGTTTGAGGTCCATTGGAATATTCTACTAACATATTCACACATCCTTCTCCATTTGTGGAGTGCAGGAAATGATACCGAAACTCACAATAATTCTGTTCTTTCCATAGCATGATGGTCAATACCCTCAGCCTGGTTTAGCCTATATGCCAAAATATCTAACTGGGGTGTGGCCACTGTGCATGCTACAGTTTCTTGGAACCACAGGTAGAGTTAGGTGACAGGTGGATGAGTAGCTCTGAAAAGGGCTTGCCAAGCCCTCTCACCAGAGTTTCTGGTCCTTCCTGAACACCCCACACATTCCATACCCAAATATATATATATATGTGTGTGTGTGTGTATATATACACACACATATACATATATACATAAATATGTATGTATATATAGGTATGCATATATACATACATACATACATGTGTGTATCTGTAACTTTAGGATCATGTGAGCTTAGGTTTAGAGCTAGGAACCTAAGGGATCATCTAATCCAACAGTGTCATTTAACAAATGAAGACTTTGAGCTCTGTGAAGGTCAAGTGATTTATCCAAGATCACACAGGTAGCAAGTAGTGGAGACAGGCTTTGAATCCATGTTCTCTGACCCCAGATCAACACTATTTACGCCATGCCATTTCCTCTCTCTGGGCGAGGTCTGCCTAGATGATCTCCAAGGTCTCTTCCAGCTTTGACATTCTATGATCATCATTTGGAACAATGATATGAGGCATTTGGTGTCATGATTGAATACTAGAGCATTCTAAATATAATTGCTTCTCTTTGGAAAGGTCCTTAACCCCCACCAACATTTGCTTAAGATTCAATCTAGAAAAGCCAATAAACTAGAAATATCAAATATTCTTGATTCTATGAGTCCTTTCATTGCAGATTTAGACTAGAGAGAAAAGATTTAGGGAGGATAATGTTGCTACTCTATAAAATAATATTGCTCTCTAGGCTGGTGTGTTCTCACATATTTGAGGTTGGGAAAGATTTATCACTTAGTGGATTGGTGATGGGAAGAATGGAGAGACTGAGCCCAAGGGTGATAAGAGATGTGACTGAAAGCAGAAAAGTGGAGCCTGAGCTCCATTTGCACACAGTCCTATATTCCTTGTTGTCTGCATCTGACCTGCATCCTTCAGAAAGTGCTCTATAAGGTCAAACTGCAACTATTGCCAAATAGTTTTATTATTTTTTTGTTAACTTATTATTGACATCTTTTTAGGGGCAGAGATGCCTAACATGCCCCTATTTTGCTAATGTACATAATTCTTGTTGACTATAGGATTATCTTTGCAAGATATTTCAATTTGGGTTGTAGCATAAAGCTCCTTGACTTTTTAGGACATATTATCCTTTCCCCTTCTTTGATTTCTTATGGCTATGAAATCATTTTACATTTTCCAAATTTATTTTTATTCATATTCAAAGTACTTTCTCTTGGGTATTTGCAAAATTTATTGCTTGACAGTGACAATGTAAAATTTGACTACCACATGTCTTTGAAGTTGAAGTATGATTTTTTTGGCATCAATTTATGGATTCTTTCAAATGGTGTTTTGTTTTTTGAATTGAGAATTTCTAAGTAGTTTTATTGAATTATTTTTTGAATTATGGTATTTTGATTTTCAAAAAATTGTGTTCTTCTGTAAGACCTATGATCCTGTTCTTGAGATCAGTTGTTTTTATCTTGTATATAATTCTTACATTCTTTCACTTTCATTTTTCTAAAGAGATTCTCTACCATGGATTTAATTATTTCTAATATTCTTCCATCTGGTTTTAGGATCTTCTGTGTGCCTTGGGTTTTTATTGAATCATTTTCTCTCGAAATTGTTGATGTTTTGGTATTTTTGTGTGTATTCTTTTATCACTCACTTTCTGGTCCTTCCATAACTAGGTTGCAAAGCTGCTTCAGTTGTCTTGTGTTGGGAATTATAGTGTTCACCAGCCCAAGTCTTTGTCTTGAGTAACCTCTAGGGGAGCAGGCCTGACCCCAGTTATGTTTTACCCCTATTCTATTTCAGTGTGCTACCACCTGTGCTGGCTTTAGGACTCATCTGATTCCTTCTCTATTTTAGTGAGTGGTTCCTAGGCACAAATTGGCAAGTTAGCTTGTGCTCTAGCAGTGAAAATTGGTGATTACTCTGAGGATCAGGGTTCTTTGATGTTAATTTATAAGAAATTTTACTTTTTCAAGATTTGTCTCTTTTTTCCTTTGGATTTACCTATGCATAATCTACATCTTCATCATGATTTCTTTTTTTTTAATTTGAAAGATTGGAGAGTTGAAGCAGCTAATAGGAAGTGATGGCTCAATCATCTTGCTTCAACAGAAGTCCTTGTTAACTTATTATGATGACAAATCACTATTAGAAATTAGAAAATGTCAATTTGATTGAATATAAAAGTTATATTCTTTTAAGCAATTGTATCCCAGCCTTAACAATAACATATTAATATAATAGTTAATTTGGATTATCTCATTTCTTAACCTATAATAGTTGTATGAAGTTGGTAGGACAGGTATTCATGAAATATCAGAAAGTTGGAGTTGAAAAGATCCTTACCTTAGAGATTGTCTGGTTCAATTAGTTCACTGTATAATAAGAGTTGATATGTTACAAAATGAAAACAACTCTTAATCTAAGCACATTGTAGCATATTGTAATCTGCATAATGTTTAGATAATTGTACTAATGGAGAAACAGAGGCCCATACATTTGGTAGTTGAATCGAATCACTAGTTAGTGTTCAAGATTCAAGATTAGAACATAGGTCTAATGACTTTTTAGCCCAAGGTCCTTTGTTCATTGCACCATGAAGTTCATGATCCTCATTTTATAGATTGTAAAACTAAAACTTGGCTCTAGGTTAAGTGACTCACATGAGTTAAGTGGAGGAAGAAAGGCTTGAACTTACGTCTTTAGCCTTTCAAAAGATTCAGGACTATTTCTGTGGCCTCTAGGCTACATGTGACCCTCTAGGTCCTCACATGCAACCCTTTGACTGAATCCAAACTCACAGGGTCCCCACACTTGTAACTATACTAATACTGAAAGCTGCATTATGCTTTCAAAGGGAACCTTGCATCCTTCCTCAAATCAGTTGCCCTATGATGTCAGGGATGTCCTTTACTCCCCTTTAATCTTGTCTGATTTTATGTAGTTTTGATGGGAAAGAACTATTTTCCCCTAGACCTTCTAGATTGGAAGAGTTTATATTTTCAACACTATGATAAAATACTAGGAGATATTTTATCCAGAGAAGATAAGAAGGTTGATTGTCTATTATTGATATACATTCCATAACCATCCTATTTATTCACCCCCAATTACTTTTAGAATTTTATTCATTGTCTTAGATAATGGACTAATTTTAATTTTGGGGTAATTAAGTCTATTAAATGCAAATGTGTCCCTTTTCTGTTGAAAGTAGGTAAAATAGGTAAAGGAATGTTCAAGAGAATCAGCTTATAGTTGTTCAGGTGACCACTCTCTGGGGATATAAAATGAACTGTCCCAAGGCACAAACAAGATTAGAAGAAATGCAAGACACTCAGCAATTTAAAGTCTCTTTCCCCCCTGTTTAAGGAGAAATCTAACTTTATTTTCATTCATTCTCAGCCCTTCTGCAAAATTGCCTTTTTTTGCTCTGCCTGTTGAGGATTCCAGGCCAACAAGAAAATCGAGAGAGACAAAACAAGCCAGGACAGGTACTGAAGCAATTCAGTTAAGATTTTCACTGAATTTTCCTCAGTTGGAACAAACAACCTGGAAATTCACATAGAAATGGGTCTATATTAGTAAAAGTAACTGATTACTTTATTTAGTCTGACCTGGCAACCATTACCAAGCATCAAAGAGGTACAAGGCATGGGCCTAGGCATTGGAGATATTAAGAAAAAACGTCAAAGACCCCTTTTGCTTAGGAAGCTTACATTCTGTAGTGGGGATGCAACATGAACATGAGTAAGGAAGTATGAAGTGGTTCTAAACTTAATACATATCATTTAGCATTTATGATAAGATCTTTCATTTTTCCAGTGATAGAGCTTCTGTGGACATTATCATATTTCTTTGAATTTATTTGACATTTTCTCTAAACTGCACATTGAATAAACTTTTACATTTATATAACAGTAAGTGTGGTCCATCAGCCCAGGTTGAGAACTTGCAAACTCAGACCATTAGGGCAGAACTCAGAGTTTGCCCTGGATTAGACTATTTAGTCACAATGAAAGTCAGCAAGTCCCAGGCCTGAGCTGTGCCAGAGATCCTGGAATGACATTACACTGAATACCCTGAGGAAGTAAACAATAAGACCGAAAAGGACATGAAATAGGACCAACCTTAGTCCAGGCATTCCCTCCTTGATACAATATTGAAAGTCAGAAAGTGTGGTTGGAAGAATGAGCAAACAAAAGAGAATCACACTGTAAAGAATTATACATTATAGTGACAGGGACACTCAAGACAGAAACCCAGGAGATGATAATGACTATAAAATGTCTATAAGTAAAACTTCCTAGAAAACACAGGTTCTGGGGTGGCTAGGTGGCGCAGTGAGTAGAATGTCGACCCTGGAGTCAGAAGAACCTGAGTTCAGATCTGGCCTCAGACACTTAACACACACACAAACAAAAACCTAGCCGTGTGACCTTGGGCAAGTTACTTAACCCCAATTGCCCTCCAAAAAGTAAAAAAAAAAAAAAGAAGAAGAAAAAAGAAAAACACAGGTTGGGCACAAGCTAAACTAGAATTCCTGGAGGAGAAGAAGCAAGGGACAAAATGCTTTTATAAAGGAAATGAAAGTGCCAGAGGAAACAATTGGAAATAAATGAAAATGCTACGGGAAAATGGAAAATAAATGAGGGTCATGGAATAGAGAATAGTAGGGAGAATTTACAGCTTGGTACAGAAACTACAAAATCTTACCCATGCAACAGATTCCCAGAATATTTGAATAGATAAGTAAGAAGTTATTCATTAAATAAAAATACAAGAAATAGTAAAATAAAGTAAAAAAACTAAAAAAAGTAGAAAAATATAAAGCATCTTACACAAAAGCCCAAATGATCTGAAAAACACATTGAGGAAATAATGTCTAATTTAATAATTTAGGAATTATTTAGTTTCCTGAAAACCATGAACATAAAAATAACCTAGACATCATATTTCAAGAAATCGTAAAAGAAAACTGTGCATATCTCTTAGAACTACAGGGCAAAATAAAATAGAAAGAATCCCCTAATCACTTCCTAAAAGAAACTCCTAAATCAAATTTTCCTAAATCTTAGGAAAATTATAGTCAAAATCCAAAGCTTCCAGGTCAAAGAAAAAATATCTTTAACAGCCAGACAGAAAGAATTCAAGTACCAAGGAGTCACAGTCAGGATCACTCAAGATTTAGCAGCTACTACAGCAATGAGTGGAGAGCATGGGGTATGATATGACAGAAGGCAAAAACTATAGATTTACAACCAAAATAACTTACCCAGAAAAACTCAATATAATTCTGCAGAAGGAAAGATGGTGGACTTCCAAGAATTTCTAATGAAAAGAGTAGAGATGTGTGAAAAAATACAGCAAAACAAAAACCTATTGTGGGCTAAGAAATAAAATGCCATGAAGAATCAAAGCCCCTAGATCTGAAATCTTAGCTCTGGTATTTACTCTGTATTCTCTCTCACATATTCCCTCTCTATTCACTTACTGGGCCAACACCTTAATTCAGGTCCTTCTAACCTTCTGCCTAGACTATTAAAAAATGTTTTCTATTTGGTTTCAATCCCTCAGGTTTCTTTCTGCTCCACTACATCCTTCACATAGCTGCTGAAATCATATTGCTAAAATGGCATGATATTCTGATCATTACACTCCTTTATTCAAATAGCTTCAGTGATTTTCTATTGCTTTTAAGATAAAATACAAACTCTCCCATGTGATATTTAAAGACATTCACAATCTAACTCCAGTCTACCTTTCCATATTTATTACACATTACTCCTTTTTATAAACTCTACAATCAAGCCAAACTATCCATCTTGCTGTTCCTCACACATGACAATCTATCTCCTCTATTCATATCCCATCATTGTGCCTATTCACAGGCTATCTTCCATTCCTAGAAGTCACTCCTCCCTCACATCCACCTCTGGGAATTCCCAGCTTCCTTCAAAACTCAACTCAAGCACAGTCTTCTATGTTGAACCTTTCCTTATCCCACTGCTCAGCAGTGGGATAAAAACTTTCCAATAACTTGTGTTTCTGTCTATGTATTTACTTTGTGTGTGCATGCATACATATTCTTGTAGTTTCTGAGTGAAAGCCTTTGAAGATTGTGGCCATCTCATTGGTGCCTTTGTATCTACAGTTCCTGACACTTTGTAAGTCCTTAAAAATGCTTAATGATTGACTGATTACACATATGACTTTGAACAAATAATTTTCTCTCTCTCTATCTCAATTCCCTTGTATGTAAAATGAGGAGGTTTTACTGAATTAGGTGCCTTTCAGCTCCAAATTCTATGATCTTGACTGGCTTTTCAGAACATTTCCAGCTCTACCATTTTATGATTCTGCGATCCTTTCATTCATCTTGGGTTAGGTAGGGCAGGTGTTGGTTATCCTCATTTTGCATTTACTCATTCATCCATCCATCCATCAATTCATTCATTCATTCATTCATTCATAGAATAGTGTTTGTTCTGGGCAAAGCCCTAAGGTAGACATGGAAGTAGATGAAAAGAAATAGAACACAAGTCCCTACTGTCAAAAAAATTTATGGTCAAGTAAAGGAGAGAAGATAAGTTCAAATAGAATTACAAGACAGATTTCTAAATGGTAAGCATATAAAAAGAGTACAGAGTTAGGCTATTCAAACTGGTTGTTGTTTTATGAAATGCTAGTCTGTTTTAATGTGACAAATGAAAATGCTTTCTTGTTAACCTCAATCTGGACATAAACTGTTGCTGCTAAATATTATTCAATTAAATTTAACATAATTTTATTTTATTTTTTGCTTGGGGGGGGGCAACTGGGGTTAAGTGACTTGCCCAAAGTCACATGGCTAGTATTTGTGTCAAGTCTCTGAGACCCAATTTGAACTCAGATCCTCCTGACTCCAGGGCCGGTGCTCTATTCACTGTGCCACTTAGACACCCCAAGCATAATTTTATTTAACAGGAAAAAAATGTTGTGTAAGGGAGAGCAAATGAAAATCATTTGTGAAATGGAATGATAAAATTTAGGGCTGGAAGGAATCTTAGTAATTGTCCAGCCAAATTTTCTCATTTTATAGAGAAGGAAATTGAGGCCCAGGGAGATTAAGTGAACTGCTTCAAGTCACAAAATAGTGGTAATAGCACCTAACTTTTAGATATTGCTTTCATATAGACAAAGTGGTTTTTTTAACGACAACCTTGAGAGATAGGCAGTATAGGACTTACTATCCCATTTTTGTGGATGAGGAAACTGTGGCTCTGGAACGTGGTTTCTGTCTCTGAATCTAGTGTTTTTTCCTTTATACTAAGTATTTTTTTCATACAAGATCATCAGTCTGAGTGAAACTTGTTCATTGAGTATTTTATGTTTTATGTACCAAGTCAGAACTACAGAAAACAGTAATAAATGATATTTATAAATGGTAATGAAATAAACATCAAATTCTCTTTGTTTAATATTTTCTGAGAAGCAGGTGATAAAATCGTAAGGATTGGTTTATGTCCCTTCCCTGTCCTCTACTGAAATGATGGATAGGTTGGATTTGATTTAAATAGCAGCTAAATCAATTGAGTGTGAATTTGGCCATCAACATGATAGGATGATCAGCCATTGCAATGACCTGGTGTGGGTATATCATAAGAATTTAAGGGAAAAGAAAACCAAGAGAAAGGATTGTTGTGAAGTAAAGGACAGAAGGCTACACTTGGAGTGAGTATACCTCAATCTGCATCCCAGCTCCACCAGTTACTAACCATCATGACTTTGGGCCATCAATTACCTTCTTGGCTTGGTTTTTCTCATATTTAAAGTAAAACTTCTCATATTTAAATGAAATTTAAATTATCATATTTAAAATGGCCAGATAATTTGGCCAGATAAGGAGCTAAAAGGCACAAATCTGCTTCCTTAAGAATGCTCTGACCTCCCAAATCCTCAATCTCTTCAATTCTCATGACCTCTGACAGTCTTAGTCCTACACAGGAATAGTCATCCTTTAGACCTCTCCTATTCTCTCCCTTCTCCAACCCACTCCTAAAATGAATTTGTCCTGTGGTTCAGAATTCCTTGTTGCAACTCTCCTCTCTGGCTTGAGGTGCTGCCTCTTACAGCTCCTCAGTGGCTACAAAGAGAATAGAAAATACTCCTTAAACTCTTGGCTTCTCCAGTAGGTGGTATCTGAGTTTCTCCTAAAATTATTTCTCTTTAAATCCTGAACAATCTTCCTGGGGTAACTGGGTCAGATCATTTCAGTCACCAACCTCACTTAGGATAGAAAGAGTCAGGAAAGAAGGAATTATCTCTAGAGACCAACAATAATTCATAAATGCAGAATCTGTCATTTAGTAATAGCATATTAGCTGGCTCAACCTTCTCATTCCCCTCTCTAGACAAATCCTCCTCTTTGCTTCCAGTGGCTGGCCCCAGCTACCCACAGGTAGGAGTATGTTTTTGCCTCAATGGGAAACTCTGGTCTTGAAGCAGGAAGTTGTTTAAAAATGTAGGCTTTGCTTCCTATTAATCTTTCTGGGCCTCAGATTTCTCACCAGTTAAATGAGGAGTTTGAACTACCAAGAATTCTTAGCTTGTTTTGAGATTGTGTTTTTAAAAATGTTTTGATGATTGTATTTTAATATATTCATTTTATTTTGTAATCCTACATATTTTATTTTTTTTACATTTGAAAACATTATTCTGAGATGACATCCAGAGCTTCATCAGATTGCCAAAGCTGGTAAATGTTTAACACCCAGCTCCCCAAAATATGGACGTCACATTTTTGAGTTTAATCTGCATCACTAATGTTTCCTCCATTCTTTTCTTAAGTCTAGACAACTAACAAAACAACAAATGTAGCCCTGATTTGGAGCATTTGCTGATTTCCAAGGTAGAGTAAAAGCTTATACTGAAAATTTAATAATCAGTTCTGGTGAGCTGGTTCAAGTTGGCTCCAGCCTACATGACTCCATGTTACAAAAAAGGTTAAGAACCTCTGGAGTGGATGATCCCCTTTCAGCGGGACATCCTATAATCCTGTCATTCCCTTGTCTAGGTTTCCAAGCTCTTTCTCTCAGGATTCCCAATTACTTCTTATGGTGACAGTTGAGACTTGGTCAATCCTTCAAACCTTGCCCCAGCTCTTAGCTTTCCCAGGCCTGGCTCCTTGCCCTGGCATACTAAACAGCAAATGAGTTCTTTGTTTCTACTTTGCTATTTCCTAAGTCCTCATGTGGCACATAGAATGAAGTTGAGGAATAAATTACAACGCAAATTCATTGCTTTGTGATGGTTGGAAAGAGAAATACTCCAGCATCTGTATTATTGGATTGCTAACTAATTATATGGCTTTTACCTTGGGGAAGTGGATTGCTTTTTAGCAACCCCACAGACTGAGCACGTCCACGATAGGGTTGTGAACAAATACACAAACTGTATGCAAAAACAGGCGCTCACAGAGCTGTTGTGTGTGGCAAAATTCTAACAGTATAAGGAAACATAAGCTTATTAGCTGTTGTGGCATGACTAGATCCGATGGGATTTTTTTTTTCTGTCTATAATTGGCTTTTACTGTTGTAAGTTCCATGAGTGTCAAAAATAATAAGGTGACATTTGGATTTGGCATAACATTATTAGTGAGTTGGTAATGCAGATTATGACTGTGAGTTAACGTAAGGGAGAAGAATAAGTCAAATGGAAAAAATGTTTGAAACAGAATGAGTGTGGAGTCAAAATACATCGTTTGATGTGGTTGAATGCTGGCAATTAATAATTCATGGCCTTCTCCTTAAAAAGATCCATAGGGTCCACACCCTTTTAATAATTGGAAATGCAAAGGTGGCAGTGAGAGCCTCTTAACAACCATGAAATGTCCTGGGATAAGACTGGGTGGGTTTCTAGTCTATCAGGAATGAGAGACAGGTTGTATGACAGATCAGTTTTAAAAATAAAATTATTTTGAACACACTGGAGGGGGGGTAAAGGGATGATTTCCAGCAATTTATAATGATCATTAGGTTGCCATGACTTATAAGTGAACTACATTACATAAATATTATTTTTTTTTTATATATATATGTATATTTTCCCTTGAGAGTCAGTCATATAGTCAGTGATATAGTTTTATCACACTTATAAACATTCCAATGCAAAAACTCTTTTTGCTGATATGACAATGCCTTTGTTGGCCTTTGGGTGTTTATTAGAGTTAGGATAGCTTAATGTCTTATAAAATTTCAAAGCTTAAGTGCCATTATTCTCAGGCATGGATTTGCATATTGAGAGGAGAAAAGGAGCCTGGGGATGTTGGAAAAAGAGAGTTCAGTGTAAGGCATATGAAAATCTCTGAAGCAATCCTATCTTAACAAATTTGTGCTATACTTAGGAGTTTATATCATCAAGAAATATAGGCATGATTGGAAGGCCTTTACCAAGGTTGCCTCTAATATCAGTTTCTGGGCATGCCAGATAACTGAGGGAAGCTAGTTTTTGCCTGGTGTCCTCTATTCCCTTAGGGCAGTAAACACTCTGGTTTGCCTGGTATATAGACTAACCTCCCCTTCTCCACATACTATCCTTCAAGACCTCATTCCAATCTTTAGGTCATAGAATTGATAACAGATGTTTATTTAGGTTCAGATAGTCACTTTATTATTCTTGTGATGGTTGACTGTTTCTGTGGGTAAGAATATGAACTGAGTTGGACCAACATGGATAGGTGACCCCTACTTGCCTTGTAGCCACTCCTCATGAACCTCTATGGCCTGATCTATCAAAATGATGACTGAAAAATATGGACTCCTTCTTAGCCTTCATACCCTTCCTGCATGGAGGTAGTCTATAAGTAAAGTTTTAATATTCCCTTTTGTAGGTATTCTGATTGGGCTGACAGGGTAGTGCTTTATCCATCAATGAGTAAATATTTATTAAGTATCTACTATATGCCAGCCACTGGGCTAGACCTGGGGATACAAGTACAAAGAATGACACAATCCTTTCTCTCAGTGAGTTTACATTCTAATGAGGTAGGCAACAAGTGCATATATAACTTGTGTCTTCTCTGACTAATCATCCATGTTTGACAAAGCTGACTAAGAGTATTTCTTTACTGTACAAGGAGTGACATGAATCCCTATCTTGGGAGGGGTCTGCTTGGTTGATCCCTAGTCCTTCAGACAGCAGCAGCTCTTTGGAGATTAGAAAAATTGGCAATTTTCCCTTTATGTACGTTTCTTATAGAGGTCTAAGGGGAATCTTTACCCCTCCTCCAACCCACAGGTCCAAGAATTAATTACTAGCACCTTCTACATTAAAAAGTTCTTGAAGTGGGCTTTGTTGTCATCTTATATAGCCCGAAACTATGTTATAATATTTTAAAGATAAATTAATGCCTACAGTGAAATCATCCCACTGCTCAAATGAAATGATATAGGAACTATATTTCTTTTTCTTTAGAATTCTGAGCCTGAAAATGCCCCTGTTTATCTCTTTACTTACCTTGCCATCACCTAAGATCATCCTTTCCTTTGTACCTCACTTCTCCCTAGTGTTTGCCTTTCCCCTTCATTGTGTCTTCCCATGCTTTCTTTCCTTGGAAGGAAAGCTAAGAAGGGCTGCCAGTGCCCTGCCACTTCTCCAGAATTATACTTCCTTCTGAGATTTGGGAATGTTCCAGGATACTTTACAGTAACAGTAAGTTCTCTAGTCCTGTTTCGTGTTAACATAAATTCTTCTTCCTTACTGAGCTCCTAACTATGTTGGTAGTGTGCCCAGCACACAGTGGCATCTGATGGGAGGGGCTCACTGGATTAGGTGTCAAAGAACCTGGATTAACACCCCAGATCTGCTGTTCTCCTTGGGTCTCAGGTTTCCTCACCTGAATATTGGAAGTGTTGAACTAGCCCATGCATTTTGACCTTTGGATCCCCTTTGGCAGTCTTGTAAAGCCTATGTGAACTACTGATAAAAATAATGCTTTTAAA
Organism: Gymnobelideus leadbeateri; assembly: GCA_011680675.1. Classification (NCBI taxonomy): domain Eukaryota; kingdom Metazoa; phylum Chordata; class Mammalia; order Diprotodontia; family Petauridae; genus Gymnobelideus; species Gymnobelideus leadbeateri. Next base: position 323,720 of record WOXC01005770.1, read on the forward strand.
TGCACAAAATAAAGTATACAGGATTACAAAGGAAAACAGTTATTTGAAATACAATTATTTAAATATTTTGTAAAAAGTCCAGGGACTTCAGATTGAGAACTCTTGGATTAGATGATGTTCAAAGTCTCTTCCACCGCTAAATCCTACTGTCCCTGAGTAATAGTATCATTGTCCCTCTCCTACTAATGACTAGCTTGAATTTTGCCATAGTATTTAAGCAGCAACTTTATTATTATTGTTTACAAATTACAAGGAAGAAAGAGAGGGAGAGGGAGAAGGAGAGAGAGAGAGAGAGAGAGAGAGAGAGAGAGAGAGAGAGAGAGAGAGAGAGAGAGGCAGGAGAGTAAGTAGTAACTGCTCAGAGCTCAGTGGAGACTCCTGGAAGCTGGCTCTGTGGTGGACAAGCCAGGGGTGGTGGAGGTTAGTAGGGGGAGAAGGGGGCTTGTCTGCCTCACAGACAGAGCCATCTCTGCCAACTTGTCTGCCTCTTGGCCTTGGAAGCTCTTGGTGCTGTTGCGGTATGTTAGGCACATTTATTGAGCCAGGATGGGGAGGGAGTGAGAGTGATGGCAAAGACACAGTCAGTCCCCATGCTAAGGAGTGGGGCAGAGAGGAGGGAACAGAATTTCAAATGAGCCATGAGATCTAATTCCCCAACATGCTGGCCAGTTTTGTCCAGGAGCAGACTGTGCTCTTACCAGGCAAGGTCAGAACTCTTTGGAGGGTGAGGATGACTGAGCCAGGGATGCAGACATGACTCAGGGATGGTGAGTGGCCTCTTCTCCAGGATTTTGACTTGAACAATATATGTTTCTGTCTTCCAATGGGTTTGCAGAGGAACCAATGACAAGTAGAGTTTGTACTTTTTTATTAAATTGAGAAGTCATTTTCCCTGATGGCTTTCTTCAACTCTTCAACTGCCCCACCTCTTCCTGTACCTTAGTTGAAAATATTTCAGCTTGCCACCTGAAATCCTGAGTGTCCACAGAGGACAAATAAAAATGAGGAGAACACTGCTGATAAAGTAATTTCATCAAGGAATGGAATCAGAGTTGTAAAGTGAAATAATAGTATTTCAAACATACTTTTTTTGCAACATTTTGTCATTGTAAACAGGAGTGATTTGGCAAATGTTTAACAACTGGAAACCCTCCCCCCCGCTCCCCCCGCCCATGTATGCATGACAAAATTTTCAAGTTTAAAACACATTATTAACATTTTCCCCAGGACTTTTAAGTCTAGACAATTAACAAATAACAAGTCCTTATTTGTATTATTTGTTGATTTCTTTTTTTTTTATTTGAAACATTTAATTTTAAAACTTCGAATCTCAGATCCGTTCCCTTCCTCTCTTGTCACCCATTCCTTCTGGGAAGATAAGTAATTCAGTATGTGTTGTACATGTATAGATATGCAAAACATTACCATAGTAGATATATTGTAAAAGGCTGTTTATATTTCCCTCCCACCCATCCCACCCCCCACCTGGTCCATTCCCTACTTTGATCGTGTCCCTCTTCGATAGTGGGTACTTCCAACCTCTCCTCCCCCCAGAATACCCTCCCCTCCATCATCCCCATTCTCATCCCCCTTCCCCCTACTCTCCAGCAGGGTGAGATATCCCATTTAGTATGTATGTCATTCTCTCCCTGAGCCAAATTCAATGAGAATGTGGTTTTGCCTTTTTGCTTTCCTGTTCTTCCCCTCCCCTGCAACCACTTCCCCTTGCTTCTTCCACATGAGATAGTTTACCCTACCCTGTCTCTCCCCATCTCCTCTTGCCACTTTCCTCTCTCACCTCATAACTTCACCCCTTAAGTATCATCCTTTCCCACCAAATTCAACCTGTGCCCTCTATCCATGTATAACTGTAAACATATATACACACATTCACATATGTATTCATATGCCCATATACCCTTCTTCCATTATTTTCATACTGAGAAAGGTTTCATTAGTCACAGTTATTGTTTTTCCATGTAGGAATGTAAATAGTTCAACTTTGATAAGTTCCTTTTGATTTCTTTTCCCTGATTACCTTCTCAAGCATCTCTTGCTTCTTGTGTCTGAATGTCAAATTTTCTATTCAACTCTGTTTTTTTCCTCAAGAATGCTTGAAAATCCTCTATTCCACTGAATGACCATAATTTCCCCTGAAACAAAATACTCAGTTTTTCTGGGTAGGTGATTCTTGGTTTTAATGCCAGCTCTTTTGCCCTATGGAATATCATATTCCATGCCCTTCGATCCCTCAGTGTAGAAGCTGCCAGGTCCTGTACTATTCTGATTGTGTTTCCACAATATTAAAATTGTTTCTTCCTGGCTGCTTGTAATATTTTCTCCTTGATCTGGGGATTCTGGAACCTGGCTATAATATTCCTGGGAGTTTTCTTTTGGGGTTCTTTTACAGGAGGTGATCTGTGGATTCTTTCAACCTCTATTTTGCCTTCTGGGTCTAAAACATCCGGGCAATTTTCCTTGAGAATTTCTTGAAGGGTGATTTCTAGGTTCTTTCTTTGATCATGGCTTTCAGGTAGTCCAATAATTTTTAAATTATCTCTCCTGGATCTATTTTCCAGGTCAGTGGTTTTTCCCATGATATATTTCACATTGCCTTCTATTCTTTCATTTATTTGGATCTGTTTAACAGCATCTTGATTTCTCATAAAGTCATTAGCTTCCATTTGCTCCAGTCTAACTCTGAAGGAATGAATCTCCTCAGTGAGCTTTTGAGATTCTTTTTCCATCTGGCAAATTCGACTTTTTAAGGCATTCTTCTCCTCATTGCCCTTTTGGGCCTCCTTTGCCATTTGAGTCAGTCTATTTTTTAAGGTGTTATTTTCCTCAGTCAGGCTATTGACCCTCATTTCATACTTTTCCTGCATTCTTCTCATTTCTTTTCTCAATTTTTCCTCCATTTCTCTTATTTGAAGGTCCTCTATGGCCTGTAACCCACTCATATTTTCATTTGGAGCTTTTGGAGCAGGATTTCTGACCTCATAGTCCTCCTCCTGTTCCATGCTTTGATCCTCATTGCCCTCAAAATAGGAGTTCAATGTTGCATTTTTCTGTTTATTTTGTTTCCTTTGCTTGGGCATGTTGCCCCTTAATTACTTGACTTTTGGGCTTGTTGCCACAGTAGGACTCTGCCACCAGACAGGGGAGCTTCTGTCCCAAACACTGGGGTTCTTCACAACTTCTGGAGTTGGGTGGCCTCTGTAAAGCCTCCACACGCTCTGGCAAGTTGGATACCCCCCCAGACCTCCCCCCCACTGGATCTCCCTACAGTTTGCAGGCCAGGAGCTGAAGCTACCACTGAAGCTGCAAAATGGCTGCTGTGCTGAGTCTCCTCAGCTACTTCTAGCCCCCAGGGGAGGAAGCCGAGGGGTTCCCCAAATGCTGGTCCCAAAGTCCACAGGGCACTAACCTCTCACTTTGTCCCAGGCATATCTGTTTTGATAATTCTGGAATCGCCACAGCTGCTGGTGTTCTGGGGTCCCTCCAGTGGGCTGCTGGCCCAGCTGCCCTGGGGCTAAAACTGTGGCTCATGGGGACCTGGGCTCAGCTCCCCCAGTGCTGTGAAGTTGGTTCCCAGAGTGCTGCGCTGGCCACTCCTTGCAGGGCTCCTGGACTGTCCTCAGCTGGAGGTTAGCTTCTCTGTGTCGTTCTGTGAGTGCTGGAGCTCTAGAAGTTGTTCAGAGTCCCCTTTTACATGGTTTGGAAGAGGTGTGGGGGGAGAGCACCTTGGAATTCCTGTTTCTACTCTGCCATCTTGGCTCTGCCTGCTCCTATTTCTTGATTTCTGAGGTATAAATGCTCATCTGGAAAATTTAATAGGCCCTTACTGGTGGGTAGAAGCTGACTCCTGAAGACTCCTGAAGGGATCTGAATATCTATTAACCCCTCTGATCTTTGTCATCTTACTTTCCAACTGAAGCATCGCTTGGATTGGCCTCCTTCCCTTTCTTCTTCACTTGGAGACCTTCCACATTAATTCAATCTCCCAGTGGGAAGAAGTTCATCACAATCTCCATTTTACAGATGATGAAGCCGAGGCTAAGGGAGACTCAGTGATTTATCTGTGGTCACGCAGCCAGTAAATGGTGCGCCTGAGACATGAAGTGGAACTCAATAGCAATTTATTGGCAGTCTTTTGTGGTGGGGGAACAGTCAGTCTGTGGACCCACATACAAGAAAAGCAGAACACCTCATCTTTAACTGCAAGGGCTGATCATTTGACTCTTGAGGAACATACTAAAAAGGGGACCATTTAAAAAGAAATGTGAGCTGGTTATGATGCACTAAGAGCAGAAAGTGGATCCAGACAATCTAATGCTTCCTCAATGAAAACTTAAATCTTTTATGGCTTCTGTCCCTCCCCAGGAAAGCACCTTGGTCCAGGCCAAAGAATACTAGACTTAGAATTACCATAAACTAAATACATTCAGAAGAGTGTTCTTAAAAGATTACATACACACACACACAAATATATATATATATGCATTAACCAGAAATGTAAATAGAATACAAATATTAATAAAATGATGAAGTATTTGAAAAGTATAAATATGAGTTACTATTATTATTATGAGCCAACAATGTGATACCATGGCCCAAAAATCTTAATATAATTTCTAGATGTATTAATAGAGATGTAGCGCCCAGAAAAAAGGGAATGAATTTCAAGTCCTCCTATACTGTGACCTGTTTAGACCTTGTTTGGAGTATTGCGTCCTGCTTGTGATACCATGGTTCAGGAAGGCAATCTGTGGAGTTCCCCTTCTCTTTTTGTGTTATGCTGGGTTAACTCTGTTCTGGCCTGAGCTGAGCTGGCTGACTCTATCAGAATGCTGCTGAATAAGGTTTTCTATTCATCTGTAAAATTGGAATAATAATAGCTACACTATCTACCTTATGTAGTTGTAAGGAGAAAAAGTACTTTGCAAATTGAATAGTGTCATATAAATGTGATTTATTAAGTTCTAGTTTTTTTAAGTAAGAAAAATTATATTGAAATTTCATTTAATTCAATGAACATTTAAGTATCTGCTATGTACAAAATGCTCTCCTAGGTTCTTGTGGGTGATGCAAAATTTAAATGAGGTATGAACCTTGTCCTGGTGGACCTTGTGGTCTAATAGGGACATGTGCAGATATTGATACTATATAATAACAAATAATGGAGCATTATAGGGGCACAGAACAAATTTCTATGCTAATTGCAGGAAAAGGTCACTAGGAACAAAGTGAGATCAGGGAAGGCTTTAAGGAGGAGGTGGAATCTGACTTGGATTTTAAAGGATGGGTAGTAAATCAGCAAGGGAATAAAGGGAAGGTTGTTCCCATTAATAGAAAACAGCATGAGCATGTAAGTGGTAAAGCTCGGGGATACAGGGAACAGTGAGTAGTTTACTCTGTCTAGAACATAGAGTACAGAGAGGAGAATAATATGAGATAAGAATAGATAGCTAGGGTAGCATTTCATTTTGGAGGGCTTTGGAGGCCAGGTAAATTTATTTGACAATAGGTATGTACTGAATATTTTCTAGCAGAGTAACCTGACCATCTCTATAAATAAGGAAGACTAGTCTGACTGTGGTGTTAAGGATCAATTGGAGGAGGAAGAGAGAAGAGTCAGGAAGACCTATCAGGAGGGTATTGCAATAGTCTAGAAGAGTAGTGAAGTGGGCTTTGAGTAGAGGGGTAGTAGTAACAGTAGAGGAGGGGACAGGTGCAAGAGATGAGGAAGTAGAATTGACAAGAAATGGTAACCGATTGGGCATGAGACTTGATACAGAGAGAAAAGTCAAAGGAAAAAAAAAGCTTCAAAACAAGGGTCTGGGTCATGTCACTGTCAAAAAATAGACATTTATATAACTTTATTATATATTTAAAAGGAATAGCAAGTTGTACATGATAGATTTGAAGTTCTTGTGCTATCATCTTTTAAAAATATACACTGTTATATAAATGCTTGTTTTATTCCATAAATTAAAAATAAAATAAATAAAGATGTAAAAATGATATCACAAAAAATGGTTCTTAAAGGGAAATATAATAACATTTGTTTTGGATGGGCTGTTTGATATGTTGGTAAAAACAAGCAGAGATGTACAGTAGGACATTGGAAATGCTGGTATGAAATGCAGGGGGAAGAGTCAGGCACGTACATCTAGATAAGAATTACCTGCAGAATGATGGCAGTTAAAACTTTGAGAGTAAGTGATATGTAGGGAGGTGTGTCCTCTCGAACGTAGCATGGGGTATCATCGTGTGACTTGAAGGGAGGTAGAATAGGCATCACTAGCCTCTACTTCTATCTTTCTCCAAGAGAGACTTTAATTCCTGCCAGGAAGGAAAGTAGGTCAGAGGACAGAAACTTAACCCCTTCTCTCCTCAGAGTGATGGGGTACCAGGCCAGAATTATATCTAACTTCTCTATTAAATATTAATGGTATAATGGGTGTGTTTTTTAGGTTTAAACCAAATTTCTCTTAGTATAGGGGCTGGCACATAATAAGTACTTAAAAATGTTTGGTGATTGGTTCGTTGATCACTATTTATTAATGGGGGGAGTAAGAGCCCAAGTTTTATGTCCAAAGCTTGACTCCCCACCAAATGCCAGTTCCACAATGAGCACACATAGTAATTAGCAAAGAAACCAATTTATATAAGTCGACAGTCAAACAGAAATCAAAGAAAGCATATAGGAGAAAAAAAACAGACAATATAGATGTAAGGAGCTCTCCTATTGGGAGTGATGTAACTCCACTCATCCAAGAGAGAGAGTCCCTGATCTCACCCAAGGAGAAATTCCATGAAATCTCTAGTGTAGTAAGCTGGGGATAGGGATGCGATGGAGACTGCCAGCTCCTTTCATGTTGGATACTTTCCAGTCTTATTTTGCCTTTAGCAACCCGAAGTGGAGTCTGTCTTCTCTCTATAAGCTGGAAGCCAGATGCACTCAAAGTGCAGTGCCTACAAGGCCCAGAGAGAGTCCAAGCAATCAAAGAATTTTGAAGAAGGTCCAAAGATTTGAAGATTCTCTAGCGCTCAGTAAGAGAAAACACCTCCACTTTCCCACAATCACCAACTCTGTCCCATCCCTTACACAGGTGCAGGGCATTAATCTTCACCAATGATGAAAGAGTCCCATGCCAATGGTCTTTGAGACTCATGTTACAGATACTGTCAACGGAGAGGGTATATGGAAAGAAGAAGGCCAAGACTCCTGAGGCCTGTCTCCCTTTAGGGGACTGGGAAAAGGATGTAAAGCCTTCAGATGTCAAGAAAGGCCGGTTATCAAAGCAAGAAGAAAACCAGATGAGAATGATATTTTTCTTTTTTTTTCTTTTTGGAGGGGGGAAGGTAGGGCAGTTGGGGTTAAGTGACTTGCCCAAGGTCACATGGCTAGTTTTTTGTGTTAAGTTTCTGAGCCCAGATTTGAACTCAGGTCCTCCTGAATTCAGGGCTGGTGCTTTATTCACTGCGCCACTTAGTCACCTCTAGAATGATAACTTTAAAGCAGAATTTCTTAACTTCATGTTTGTTACCTTAGTCATTATTTTTAAAAATTAATAACTTTCAATTTAATTGATTTCCTTTGTAATCTTTCTTATTTTATACATTTAAAGATATTCCAAGAAGAGGTCAGCAGGATTCATTGCATTTGCATGGGGATGGTGGGAGTTCAATACATTAAAACAAGGTTAAGAATCTCTTCCTTAAAACCAAAAGAGGTAACAGTATACATATCTAAGAGACCATTTACCCCAATTCCTCTAATTTTATAGATAAGGAGGTTTATATGGGTCTTTATCATTATATTCTATCTTCTTGAGAAGAAGGACTCTTTTTAGGGCTTTTTTATATCTCCAGTACTTAATAACCAGTTGATAACTTGACTTTTTCAAGATCAGAAAGGTGGCAAATGATGGAGCAAAGATTTGAACAGTTGCTCTTATTCCAAATCCATCACTATTTCCACTCTGCTGACTTCTGTGCAAAGAGACTTCTACCCCTGAAAGTTAGTTCTTTGTCCTGTTCATACTCTCCTCTATCACATAAATTCTAACCGCTTTACCTTTTCTCCCTTAATCCCAACTCTCTTTTGCTCAGCCTACCCCAGATTCTTTCATTAGTTGGAAAAGAATAAGCTTTATTGTCCCATGTTGAGGAAAGGCCAAGGAAGATGTGAATTGAATAAAAAGGGGTCATTGGATTTGGCACTTAGGAGGACACTTTGATGGATTCTGAGAAGTCATTTTAAGGAGAATGATAGGAACTGAAACCAAATTAAAGACAATTGAAAGAGACCAATTTTTAGTAGTAAAGGGGGAAAAGAGAGATAAGATATAGGTGGATAAAGTAGAAAGGTCAAGGAAAGCCTTATAACTGAGGTGACCTCAATAATTTTATAAATAGATATGAAGTAATCAATTGGGATGGAAAGACTGAAAAATCATAGGACCATAAATTTAGGGCTAGAAGGAACCATAGAAGGTTTTTATTTCACTTTCTGATTTTACAGGTGAGGAACTGAGACTGATTGAAGTTAATTGACTTGCTTAAGATCACACAGTCAGTAAAGAGGAGATAACAGGATATAAACCTACATCCTTTGACTCCAAAATTAGCATTCTTCTTACAACATGGGAGTAAAGAGACAAGTATTACAGGTTATGTGAGTTACAGGTGAGTGTTATAAGCCAGAGAAGAGACCAGAGGAAATGGAATTGTGGATGCAGAGAGAAAGATTAGGCATGGTGAGGAGCTGGGAAACTTATTCTGTGACTAGAGGGTAGGAAGTCAGAATACGTGATGATAATGCTAAGAAATTTTAAGGAATGAAGAAGGAAAGCTGAGAGAGTACCCTTTGGATGGCCTTAATCTTCTGAGTAAAATGGTGAGTTTGCTGAGTATTAATTCATTTGGAATGAGAGATGGGCAGTGAGGTGAAGTTGGGGAAATTGAAGAGAGAGGAAGATTTGGATAGTTCTGAGGAAAATAAGACAAGATGTTGCTAAGAGTAGATTTGAAGGAAAGTCTGGGACTATCAAAGGTTTAGTAATACTTAAAGATTATTTGAGGTAACCAGAATTATGCTGGAAAAGAAAAGCTTCAGAATAAAATCTATAGAAAAAAGGAGGGAAATTTAGTCAAAGTGGTTATCAGGCATCATGTGGAAGACACAAAGCTCTTTTTCTGAATTTACAGAAAGGAGACAGGAGTCAGGTCCACAGAAAAGGCAATTTACAAGTAGCAAATGGCTCCTAAGGGTCTCAACAGAATAATTTCTATCTGTTAGAATCAGTGTCAGACCCATTATTTTCCTGAACTAATAGTATTTCTAAAATGGTTTTTGGTGGACTTTGAATAATGTTTGGAAAAGAAAGTAATGAAAATTTACAGCATAATCTGTCTGCTTTCCAGACCACTGAGGTTTGGAACAACTCAGGAAAACAGAAAAATTACAAAGGTTATACACTATGACCTGATTATATTAATATGGCAATGCAAAATCAGCCTAATGTCAGGAAAATGATAAGCCTAGCTATATTAATAAAAAAGCAACATGAATGATATAATTATATCAATATATTCCGGAAAAACTTTTGACAAAAAGAAGACCTATGTCTATTAAAAACACAAAAATAGGAATAACCGGACCTTTCCATAAAATTATAAATAATATACATTTAAAAGTATTAAAATGAACACTAAAAATTATCTTGATATGTAATTGGGAAAAATAAAATACTATTAAAAAAGAAATTTTACAGAAGATAAAATGAATAATTTTAATTTCATAAAACTAAAAAGTTTACACAGAGAAATTTAAGACAACTGAGATTAGGTAAGCAATTAGCTGAGTAAATATCTTTTCATGAAGTTTTTCTGATAAAAATCTCATTTCTAAGGTATCTAAGGAATTGATTCAAATTATAAGAAAAAGAGGAGGGGCAGAGCCAAGATGGCGGAGTAAAAACAGCTCATCCAAGCCACTCTGCCCCCAGATTCCCCCAAACTATATAAAAGGGGACTCTGAATAACTTCTGGAGCCCCAGCACCCACAGAATGACACAGAGAAGCTAACCTCCCACTGAGGACAGCCCAGCAGCCCTGCAGGAAGGACCAGCGCAGGGGTCTGGGAACTGGCAGTGCGCAGTGCCCTGGGAAGCTGAGCCGAGCCGGAGCTGAGGTCCCAGTGAGCCGAGGTTTTAGCCCCAGGGCACCAGGGCCAACAGCCGGCTGGAGGAACCCCAGAACACCAGTAGCTGTGGCGACTCCAGAATTATCAACATAGACATGCCTAGGACAAAGTAAGAGGTTAGTGTCCTATGGACTTTGGGACCTGTATGTGGGGAATGCGTCAGCTTCCTCCCCTGGGGGCTAGAAGCCGCTGAGGAGACACTCCATTTTGTAGTTTTCAGACGCAGCTCCAGCTCCTGGCCTGCAATTAATTGTAGGGAGATCCAGCGATCAGTCTTGGGGGGTAATCGCTCTTGCTTTAACCTCCCTGGATCTGGATTGTGTTCTAGGGTGGAAGTCGTGGGTGGGTTTACAGCTTGCCAGAAACTGAAGTTGCCCCCCACATGTTCGGGACGAAAATTCCTCTATCGGGCCTTAAAGCCATAGTGTGGCAACAAGCCCAAAAGTCAAGTAATTAAGTGGCAACATGCCAAGGCAAAGGAAACAGAAAAATGCAACCCTAGACTCCTATTTTGGGGGCATAGAGCGGGAAAAGGACTGTGAGGTCAGAAGTCCTGCTCCAAAAGCCCCAGGGGAAAACATGAGCGGGTTGCAGGCCATAGAGGACCTTAAGAAGGACTTTAAAAATCAAATAAGAGAAGTGGAGGAAAAATTGGAAAGAGAAATGAGAAGGATGCAGGAAAAGTATGAAATGAGGGTCAACAGCCTGACTGAGGAAAACAACACCTTAAAAAATAGACTAGCTCAAATGGCAAAGGAGGCCCAAAAGGGCAATGAGGAGAAGAATGCCTTAAAAAGTCGAATTTGCCAGATGGAAAAAGAATCTCAAAAGTTTACTGAGGAGATTCATTCCTTCAGAGTTAGACTGGAGCAAATGGAAGCTAATGACTTTATGAGAAATCAAGATGCTGTTAAGCAGATTCAAACAAACGAAAGATTAGAAGGCAATGTGAAATATCTCATGGGAAAAACCACTGACCTGGAAAATAGATCCAGGAGAGACAATTTAAAAATTATTGGACTACCTGAAAGCCATGATCAAAGAAAGAACCTAGAAATCACCCTTCAAGAAATTCTCAAGGAAAATTGCCCTGATGTTTTAGATCCAGAGGGCAAAATAGAGGTTGAAAGAATCCACAGATCACCTCCTGAAAAAGATCCCAAAAAGAAAACTCCCAGGAATATTATAGCCAGGTTCCAGAATCCCCAGATCAAGGAGAAAATACTACAAGCAGTCAGGAAGAAACAATTTCCATATTGTGGAAATAGCCCAGGACCTGGCAGCTTCTACACTGAGGGATCGAAGGGCATGGAACACGATATTCCAGAGGGCAAAAGAACTGGGAATGAACCCAAGGGTCACCTACCCAGCAAAACTGAGTATTTTGTTTCAGGGGAAAATATGGTCATTCAGTGGAATAGAGGACTTTCAAGCATTCCTGAGGAAAAAACCAGAATTGAATAGAAAATTTGACATCCAGACACAAGAAGCAAGAGATGCCTGAGAAGGTAATCAGGGAAATCAAAAGGAACTTATCAAAGTTGAACTATTTACATTCCTATATGGAAAAGCAATAACGGTGACTGATGATATCTTTCTCACTATGAAAATAATGGAAGAAGGGTGTGTGGTCATATGAGTACATATGTGAATGTGTGTGTAGATGGTTACAGTTATATATGGATAGAGGGCATAGGTTGAATTTGTTGGGAAGGGAGAATACTCAAGGGATGAAATTATGAGGTGAGAGAGGAAAGTGGCAAGAGGAGATGGGGAGAGACAGGGTAGGGTATAGGATAAACTATCTTATGTAGAAGAAGCAAGGGGAAGTGGTTGTAAGGGGGGAAGAACAGGAAGGCAAAAAGGCAAAACCACATTCTGATTGAATTTGGTTCAGGGAGAGAATGACATACATGCTAAATGGGATATCTCAACCTTCAGCAGAATAGGGGGAAGGGGGATGAGAGGAGGGAAGATGGATGGGAGGGCATCCTTGGGGAGAGGAGTGGTTGGAAGTACCCACTATAGAAGAGGGACAGGATCACGTGGGGAATGGACCAGGTGGGGGGTGGGATGAGTGGGAGGGAATTGTAAGCAGCCTTGCACAATATATCTACTATGATAATGTTTTGCATAGCTAGACATGTACAACATATACTGAATTACTTATCTCCCCAGAGGGAATGGGTGACAAGGGAAGAAGGAAATGGATCTGAAAGTCAAGGTCTTAACATTAAATGTTTCAAATATATATAAATACTATTATTAATACTCTTTTGCTTATAATTGGGAGATAAGATATGCAGGCATTGGGACACAAAGATTCACCTTCCTCTAATGGAAAAGTCGAAGGGGATATGGGAGAAGGTATGGGAGAGAGCAGATTGGGGGAAGCGATATCTTGTGGGACTGCTATTCTGGGAGGCTGGGTAGGGGAATAACGTGGAGAAAATGATTGTAACTCAAAATCTGGCGGAAATGAATGATGTAAAACAGAAGTTAATAAAGCATTTGTTTAATTAAAAAAAAAGAAAAAGAGTCATTCCCCAGTTGATGAGTGGTTTGAAGATGTGAATAGAAAGTTCTAGTCAGTTTTCTAGGAGCAAAAAAGGCACTCTGTCTCTGTGTGTCTCTAATTACATAAATACATGTAGATAGATGAAAATGTGTCACAAAACTATTTAGAGAAATGCAAATTAAAGCAATTCTGAGATTATCCCTCACCCTTGTTAGGCTGGCAAAGATGACCAAAAAAAGGAAAATGACAAATGCTGTAGAAGCTATGGGGAAAAAAGCAATGTTGGTCAACCTGGGAATGAGTATAAACATTCTGGAAAGCAATTTGGAATTATAGACAAAAAAAGCTACTAATCATCGTGTGGTCTTTGACCAACTCTACCTGAAACACCTTTACCAAAAGAGATCAAAGAAAAATGAAGAGTTATTTATGTACAAAAATATTCATAGTAGCTCTTTTCTGTGGCAGCAAAAATCCCCTGGAAATTAAGAAGATGACCAACAATAGAGGAATGGTTGAATAAGTTGTAGTATATGTGTGATAAAATAACATTGTAGTATAAGAAATGTGAAAATAAATAATTTCAAAAAGACATAGAAAGAATTGTATGAAATTATGCAGAGTGAAGTGAGTAGAACCAGAAGAACAATTTATGTTTTAACATCAATATTATGAGAATAAATAATTTTGAGGATTTTATAAACTAAGAATGAAATGAGCAATTCCAGGAGAACAATTTATATAATGAAAACTCTGCAAAAACAAACAAGTTCAAAAGCTATAAGAATTCTGATAAATAACATGACTGTTCATGATTTCAGAGGAATGATAATGAAGCATATTACCCATGAGTATGAGATGGTACATATAGGGTAGAGAATGAGGCGTATGTATTTTTGTGTATATCCATTGAGGGAACTTGTAATTTAAAAGCAAAATGCAACAATAAAACTAAAAGTGGGAAAAGAAAGAAAATGGCAGTGTCCCACCATTCTCTGGTTTACATATATCACTTTAGAACTATGTGAAACATGGGCCACACACACATACGTACAATGCATCAGGGATTTGTGCATTTTTGATTCATTTATGCTTTTCTAGATGGTCCTCACAAATTGCTGGGGCCAAAAATATCATCACCCCATTACCAACCATCTGATGATATCTTTGTTAACAGACATTGAAGTCACAGATTTAGCAGCTTCATAGGAAATGACAGTACTCAGTCTCTACAGGCAAAAGTTTTGTTAACCTCAGATCATGTCCAGGCAATGAGGAGATGTCTATGGGGATGGAGGGAAGGGGAGAAGAATGTGTGTTTGTGGGCATGTGTTAGAAAGATCCAAGATGAGGCCAGAAAGATAGTATGATGGCATAAAAGAGTAGGGATAAAAAGATTAGCTTTTCTGAGAAACAGGGACACTAATTCTATGATGTAGGAAGGAAAAGAGAGTGGGAAGTAATGTGAAGAAGATTTGAGGAATTAGAAATGAAATATATATATATATATATATATATATGTAAAGACATCCATATATCTTTATCTTTGCATTTATGCACATACACACAGCATGTGAAGCATGCATGCATGAATGCATGTATATGTACATATGTGATTTACAAGATATGTGATCCTGAACTCCTAGGTGGTGGCTATTTTATTGGAGATAATATTTTAAAGACAGAAGCAATAAGACTTGGAAGCAGATTGGATAAGGTGAAAGAGAAGAGTTGAGGAGGACCTGAGGAGGCAGACCTGAGTGGGAGAATTGTAGGGCCCCTGACAGTAGCAGGAATGTTCAGTAGAGGGGAGAATTTTTGGGAAAAGATAATGGGTTCCTTTTTGAATGTTGAATTTAAGATCTATGATGGGACATTCAGTCCAGTATTTCCAAAAGGCGGTTGGTAAAGCTCAAGCGAGAGGTTGGGATATACATGCATGCATGCATGCATCCATATATATATGTATAAGATATATATATATATATATATATATATATATACATACATATATATACATGCTTGTGTGTCTTTCTATCTATTCATCCATCTATCCATCCATCCATCCATCCATCTATTCATATATATGTATATATAAAACATATACACATGTGTGTCTTTCTATCTATCCATCCATTCATATATATGTATATATAAGACATATATATATATATGTGTGTGTGTGTGTGTTTTTCTATCTATCCATTCATATGTGTATATATAAAATATAAACATGTGTGTGTCTATCTATCCATCTATTCCATTCATGAATCATTTGAATAATCCCAGCAAGCAAAGGAGAATGCTGGCTTTGAACTCAAGAAAGAAGCAGAGCGTAGGAACCCAACTGAGCTGCTTCCCCAACAAAGATGCTACATAGAGTCATTTCATAAAGACTTTACAAAGAAAGAAAGGTCAACCAGATCATGTAATTTATGAGGTTATGAGTTACGCTTTTCCACATATGTGTACTTTACATGTGCCTCACTACCTTTATAATATGATTCTGCTTTTCCTGTGAATACCATGTGTGCTTCTGAGAGAGTACACTACAGGAGTTTGGGGAATTATTTACTAACTGTTCTTATTCTACTATTTTAGTAAATGCCTTTATTAGAAGCTATTGGCTTATCTTATTGTTAATTGGAAGCATGCTGGTGGGAGCTCAGGTGCTATGATAGTAGTAGTAACCACTCACAGGATTACCAGCAGAAAATAAAGTAGCAGCCACCTTTTGGGGACCCAATGCACAAGTATAAGTTGTGGTTGTAATGCAGAGAGGGTGTTACACACATCTGTATGTGTCTATTTGTCTATCTGCAGCTAGGTAGCCCAGTGAATAGAGCACTAGGTTGGAGTCAAGAAATTATTGTCATTCAGTCATTTCAGTGGTGTTCAACTCTCAGGGCCAATGCTCTACCCACTCTGAGACCTAGATGCCAGGGTCAGGAAGACTTGAGTACAAATCTGGCCTCAGACCCTCACTAGCTGTGTGACCCTGGACAAGTCACTGAACCCTGTTTGTCTCATTTCCTTATCTGAAAATGAGCCGGAGAAAGAAATGGAAAACCATTCCAGTATCTTTGCCAAGAAAACCCCGAAAGATTTGAACATAGAAAAACAATTGAATAATCAAAAGATTTCAGAAAATAGTATTTATCAATTTATTTTTATCTTCAACTTTTCATAGTTAAACTTAGATGGTGGATCCGCATAGATAAGTACCTACTCACAAACATTTAATTATATACATATGTATATATTGCTTATTTAATGCAAAAGAGTCATTATGCATTAATAAGTACATTCATATTTGCTGCCATTTCTAGGGCTCTTAAGATTTTGTCTTTTGAATACATATTTAAAGACCTCCGAACCATTTGTATAATTTATTCAGCTTTCATTATATAAATACATGTTTAGGTGCTCATTAAAAATAGATTTGAAAGCCACCATTGGGGAATTCCACAGCTTTTCCTACCTCATGGTATATATCACATTAGTTGGCAGTAGGAAGTCATTATGACATTAACAGGCAATTGTGCACTAACTGAAACCCTTCCAAGGCATGTAAGATAATTGCATCTGCTTTTAATAACTTTTTGAGCCATTTGCTAATTATGAGTATTATTTTGTCTTATTCAGGCAATGAGTTTATCTGATTAAAACAATCAGATGTTCAAAGGTAGAGGAAGGCTATTTTGTGTGATAGACAATTTCAGATCCTTTGGATTTTAGTCCAGACCTGTTATTTCACCTGTGCAGGGAACACAGATATAGAACACTAAGAAACACAGTTTGAAAACTCCCTTCTTAAGTGCAACCCGTAACTGTTCTGTAACTCAGGGTCACTAAGGGGTTAAGTGACTTATCCGAGGTCACACACTAAGGGGTTAAGTGACTTATCCCAGGTCACACAGTAAGCATATGTCAGAGCCAGGATTTAAACCCAGGTCTTCCTGGCTTTGTCTGGTCAACAATGCTCCTTCTGTCTGGTGTGATTTTACATGAAGCATTTTTTACTTCCCAAATTTTCTCCCACTTCTCTTATCTGCTTCTTAAGGTCTTCTATGGCCTGTAGCCAGCTTGTATTTTCATTTGGGGCTTTTGGTGCAGGAGTTCTGACCTCACAGTCCTCCTCCATGCTTTGAGCCTCTTTGCCCCTAAAATAGGAGTCCAATGTTGAACTTTTCTGTTTATTTTGTTTCATTTGCCTAGGCATGTTGCCACTTAATTACTTGATTTTTGGGCTTGTTGCCACAGTAGGACTCTGCCACCAGACAGGGGAGCTTCCGCCCAAACATGGGGTCTTCACAACTTCTGCCAGTTGGGTGGCCTCTGTAAAGCCTCCACCCACTCTGGCAAATTGGATACCCACCCCAAACTTCCCCCCCAGACCACAATCTGGATCCAGGCAGTTTAAAGCAAGTGCAATTAACCCCCAGACTGATTGCTGGATCTCCCTACAGTTCGCAGACCAGGAGCTAGAGCCACTACTGACACTGCAAAATGGCTTCTGTGCAGCTGTTTCTTCAGCAGCTTTTCACCCCCAGGGGAGGAAGCTATGCATTCCCCAAATACTGGTTCCAAAGTCCATAGGGCACTAACCTCTCACTTTGTCCTAGGCATATCTGTGTTGATAATTCTGGAATCGCCACAATTGCTGGTGTTCTGGGGTCCCTCCAGCAGGCTGAAGGCCTGGCCACCCTGGGGCTAAAACCGCGGACCTGGGCTCTGCTCTGCTCTGTGCTGTCTGTTCCCAGCGAGCTGTGCTGCCTGCTCTCAGAGCGCTGCGCTGGCCGCTCCCTGAAGGGCTCCTGGTTTGTCCTCAGCAGGAGGTTAACTTCTCTGTGCTGTTCTGTGGGTGCTGTGGCTCCAGAAGTTGTTCGGAGTCCCCTTTCACATTATTTGAAATTTGTGTGGGGCAGAGCACATTGGAAATGCTGTTTCATGAAGCATTTTTTAAATTCTAAGAATCTGTGGTGATTCTGTCTTTGTTCAATGGCATAATTTGAAGATAGCTAGGATTTTTTTAAGGACAGCTAAGTGGTGCAGTGGATTTAAATCTGGCCTCAGACATTTACTAGCTGTGTGACCCTGGGCAAGTCACTTAACCCTGTTTGCCTCAATTTCCTTATCTGTAAAATGAACTAGAGAAGGAAATGCCAAACCACTTCAGTATCTTTGCCAAGAAAACTCCAAATGGGGTAACAAAAGTGCTACATGACTAAGAACAATTGAAAAAAAGGATTTTTTAAAAAGTAGTACATATTTTGGTGGGGGCAGGTGTGTGTGTGTGTATGATGGTGGTGATAGTGGTAGAGTGGACCAAGTGTTGGCAATTAGGGATGGTAGACTTTTTGAGAAGGGAGGGTAGTGGTCATACTGTAAGGAAAGCTATAGTTTCTAAAAACAAATCAGCACAGGGACTGTAGTGCTAAATATGGAAGACTGGATGTGTTGCTGGTGAGAGTTTGTTCTGTGCTCATGAGGGGATTTTACCCCAAGAGGCATTAACAGGTTTTTACCCCAAGAGGCATTAACAGGTTTCTTGTTCTCCGTTTAGCTGCTCTTCATTATGTGGGTCACGCTCGCTCTGTTCCTATAACTGAGGATGCCCAGGTAATTCCTCGTAGTGAATTATGCATTGGTTTAGTGTGGGAAAAGCAACATAAAATCTGCCAAATGTGTTCCACCTTCTCTGCAGAGGCCTTGCTTCTTCATGCAGTGCCCTGGGAGCCCTGAGCTTCTGCCTCTGTAACATCGGGGGTGTATGATGTAGGAGTGTCTCTGTATCACTATTCTTTGTTCTACAACTTTAACTGTGTCTATATATACAACTGATTTAACCTTTTTACCCACATTGGTCAGTCAGCAAAAACTGCCCAACCTAACCAACCAAATAAGTCGAGGGTTCTGTTGCCCACATGCTTGTCCAGACTGGACTGAGTCTGTTTTCAATATGAATTCAAATCAGTTTTGAGATATGAAGCAGTTATTATATAGAGATCCAGTGTTGGTTCTTAGAAGCACAGAAACGCAGAACATTAAAGGGAATCTGTTCCTTAACTGCAGAGGAAACACCCAAGTGAGAGCTCCAACGAAGAGTGAGTAGGCCAGTGTATCATCTTTATGAATCCATGGCACAGATAAGACGTGACAGTATCATCTATGTTCCTGTTCTAGAATTTTTAGCAACTTAGTGAAAATGAGGGTGGGGTCTTAATGCTATTCCTGGTAAGCCACTTCCTATTGGACATTTTGTCTTGAAGAACCAGTCTTACAAAATGTGTGATTGCAAGTCCTTGGTGCCTCAAAAATATTTTGAAATTATTTTTGAAATAATTATTAGATTGTGAGTCAGGCTGTGTGTGGTATTTAAAAGAACACTGGACCAGGAGGTATAACAAAACCTGGTTTCCAGTTCCAGATTTGCGACTAATTAGTTCTGTCACTTTGGACCAGTCACATCTTCTCTTTGGGACTCAGTTTACTTATTTGTAAAATGGAGCAATTTGATGAGATAGCTCTAAAGTCTTTGCTGGATTTAAGATTCTATGATCAGCCAATCTCCCAAGATCTTTCCTATTTCTGAAACTTGGTGAAGTATTAGGAATTGATTTTGATAAGAGAGAAATAATCCAGGGCCCTTGGCATGTGAGGTGGGGGGAAGGCTCATTTAGTAAAATAAGATCTTCTCTCTTTAAAACGGGGAGGTGATGGGGTGGCTAGGTCATGCAGTGAGTAGAGCACTGATCCTCGAGTCAGGAGGATCTAAGTTCAAACCCAGAACCAGACACTTAACACTTACTAGCTGTATGACTTTGGGCAAGTCCCTTAACCCCAACCACCATGTCTTCCCCCCTCCAAAAAGCAAAACAAAATCCAAAAAAACCCCAAAAAACAAAAATGGGGGCGTGTTGAACCAAATGATCTATAAAGTCCTTTCCAATTTTTACATTCTTTGGTTATGTGATAATATGAAGGATTAAGAGATCACAGATTTAGAAAGGACATTAATGGCCACTAAATCCAACCTCCTTATTTTATATATGAGGAAATTGAGAATAAGTCACTAGTCCAGGTTGGCACAACTAACGAGTGTCCATGGCAGGATTCAAACTAAGTTCCTTCAGATACCCAATATATACTCCACCCACTAGGCTGCCTAGTTGCCTAGAGATGTCTCAATGGCAAGAAAAGGAGGCTGGTAGTATTGTGGGAAAATGTTATCTATTTTATTCTTTTCCTCCAGGGTGTAATCCTATTCCCCAAGATTGTCTTTTGCTGGTAATAAAATTTACCCCATCTCAAGTCCCCACTTTTTGCCATGGGTATCCTGGTCTTGTGGTAGGGATGAAAGTGGAGGAATCTCCTTATATGTCTACTCATAAAAAAGAAACTGTGAAATGCAATGGAGGGGACATTATGATTAAAGATGATATTCAGAAAAGAGAATGTGGTCTTTGAGATTCCATTCATTAAAACTCATGCAAAATGGAGACATAAAATACTTTTAATAAATATTCTTTTTATGTATTTTGTTAAATACTTCCTAATTACATATGTTTTTTTTTTTTTAAAGCAATTGGGGTTAAGTAACTTGCTCAAGGTTACACGGCTAGTCATTATTTGTGTGTGGGTGCTCATTTTCTGAGGCCGGATCTGATCTCGGGTCATCCCAACTCCGAGGCCGGCGCTCTTACTCACTGCGCTGCCTAGCCATCCCTTTTAGGGCAATTGGGGTTAAGTAACTTGCCCAAGGTTACACGGCTAGGTTTTTGTTTGTGTGGATTAAGTGTCGGAGGCAGGCTTCGAACTTAGGTCCTTCTGACTCCAGGGCCGGCGCTCTATTCACTGCGCCACCTAGCCGCCCCTACATATGTTTTTAAAAACAATTATTTTTCAAATTTTGAGTTTCAAATTCTCTCCCTCCCTCTTGCCCCAGTCCCTCCTTGAGAAGGCAAGCATTTTGATTTCAATTATACATGTGGATTCATTCAAAACATAGCTCCATATTAGTAATATTGCAAAAAGAAAACACATACAGAATAAAATAATAGAAATAAAGTAAGACAAAATATGCTTCACTCTGCATTCAGAGTTCATCAGTTCTTTCTCTGGAGGTGGATAGCAGTTTTCATCATGGACCCTTTGGAACTATCTTAGATCATTGTCTTGATTGGCATAGCTAAGTCTTACAGGTGAGCATCCTTACAACATTGCTGGTACTCTGTACAGTACTCTCCTGGTACTGCTTGCTTCACTTTGCATCAGTTCACATAGCTCTTCCTAGGTTTTTCTGAAACCAATCTGCTCATCATTGTTATTTCTTATGACACAATAGTATTCCATCAAAGAAGATATAAATTCTTGACAATAATGAAGGACTTTACAATCACAAAACATTTTCATGCCCATTATCTCACAGAATCTCAAACTTAGAAGGGCCCTCAGAGGTCATCTAGTCTAACCCACACCTAAATATGATGTTTCTCTGCCACATCCTTGTCAATTAGTTACCCAGCATTGTTCTGAAGATGATCATTTAGAGTAATTCCATTAATTCTGGAGGTTTGCAGTCCATACCATTTTTCAAACTCTTTACTCCTTAGGAAGTTTCTCTAAATCTGCTTCTTAAAAACTTCTGCCCACTGCTATCAGTTCCCCCATCCAAGGCCAAATACAACAAGATTAATTCCTTTTTCCCATGAAATCCCTTCAGATACTTTAAGATAACAATCATTTTGTTTCTCTTGGAGAAGATGTCTTCAACTAATCTTATAGATTAGGACTAATAAACTAATTATATAGACTCAGTCACTCTCCTCTGGAAACTCTCCAGCTTATCAATGTTCTTCCTAAAATGTGGTGCCCGGAATTGCGACAATACATCAGATGTGGCCTCACCACAGCAGTTAATGCATTAGAATGTTCCTTGAGGTTAAAGATTGTTCTGGTTTGGTCTCTGTGTCATCAACGTCTAGCACAAAGTCTGGCTTCCAGTAAACACTTGTCACATTGAATGAGATCGAATTTCATCTTTACTAGGCCTTGGAGAAATAGGTGGGTCAGTTTTCACAGATTTGGCAGATGGGTTAAATGGTTTGTTTAAGGTTATATAGCAATTAAGTGGCACAGCAAGAATTTGGACTCAGGTCTTTTGGTTCCAAGTCCAGTACTGTTTCCACGACAGCACACTGGCTTTCTTGTCAACAGGAGAAGTGTAGGAAAAGCAATTCAGAACCACAATAACTTTCTATAAGGGGCTTGCACAATCTATTTTCTTCAGTTGGACCTGAAAGCCTGGAAAGGGAGAAACCTGCCATTTATTCATTTGGATGCTGAGCAGTCAAGTGAAAACGTCTCCTTTTGTCCAATTGTTTCTAGAAACTAAATGGTGCTTCCTTATCCCTTCACTTTATGAACTGGCCATGCATGGCATTTTTTTTTTTCTGGGCTAAACATTTAACATGACTTGAAAACATAAAAAATGTTCTGTTTTTTGACATTAGCATTTGGGTGAGATTTATAAATTCCTGGACAGTGTTAATTTTCTGCTGTGTGTTCGAGCAGAAAAATGCCATTTTAACTTCTGCTTTCTTTTTTAATGAAATCACATGCATTTATATAAATATTATATTCACAACAAATGCTTTTTCATTTGCTGATATTTATGTATTCACAGCCCTTTGAATATTGGTGCTTCCTTAATATTTTTCCTCTAAATCAAATGAAGGGCTATGAAATAGAGGATATTTTTATTATACCAAAAGCTTTTCATTATATAAGTTGAATGCATGTTTGATATGTGTATGGCAAAACAGGATAGATTCATCTACCTTAAGAAAACATTTGTGCTAACCAGAATTATAGCATCTTAAATTTGGAAGGGAACTTAAAAATAATTTACTATAATCTTCCATTCTGTGCATGAATGGTCATCCTAACATGACTGATATTCAAGGATCAAGTGAAATATTTGTTAAAAATGCTTAGCGCAGTGCTTATTACATAGCATGTGTTATATAAATGCTTATTCTTTCCTAATTAGGCTTTTTTTGAAGCTAACCCCATTCCCCAATCTCTGACGCCTTCTGTCATAGGCTCACCATATTCGTGCCAGTCAGCTCTTATGAGGACTTCCTATTAGATTTAGCCTTGCTGTAGCTCAAAACTTCTGAGCTCAAGCAGCCCACTGGCCTCATCTTCTCCTAGTAACTAGGATCTCAGGCATGCTCCACCATGCCCAGTTTGCATTTCAGTGGCAGGAAATCCATGAGGACTTCATGTGGGCAGCTCATTTTCATTTTCAACAGCTCTGACATCTTCCTCATATTGAGCAGAAGTCTTCTTTCCTATAAATAATTCTAAGTCTGCTTCAGTCTTCTGGAGCTACACAAAGTATAATATCTCCTTGACAGGAAAATCCTCCAGATATTTGAAAATAACCCATGCCCCCCTTTTCAGTCTCCTGTTTCCCATGTGAAACATCCTCATTTCCTTAAATCTTTCTTCATATGATACAGTTCTGAGTCCCTTGCACCATCCTGGTGAACCTCCTTTGGACACTCCAGTTTGTCAGTGAACCCCACGTTGATCACAACAGCACCAAAAATGTGAGGTAACTACTTAATGGAGCTTGTAATAAGTATGTACAGCATTACATGTGAAGTTCTGGGCAGCTACAAAACAAGGCTTGTCTGGTTGGATGGGGGAAGGTTGTTATCTATAAGAGGAATCAGAAAAGCCACAAGCTGGAGAGAGCATTGAACTGGGCTTTAAAGGATGGGTAGAGACATAGCAGATTAAAAAGAGAGATGAAGATATTTATAGGAGTAAGAAATAGTTTGAGCAAAGGAATGGAAGGGCTGGAATGCTTTTAGGGGAGAGAAAACATTCCATTTTGACAAGTATGTGGACTGTGGAGGGAGATTAATATAAAACAAGTCAATACGCACTTATTAAGTGTCTATTATGTACCAGGCACTGTGCTAGGGACTGGAGAAACAGAAGAAGACAATAAATAGTCCTTGCTCTCACAGAGCTCATAGTTTCATGGGGGTGGAAAGGTAAAGTGGAGGGTCTTAGGGAACAAGCATTAATTGTATTTGTAGGGTGTATCTCTAGTATGGATGTCCCAATATTCATTAAAGGACAAGAATTTCCCACATCTGTGACAATTATGAGTTCTCTTCATTATAAGCTCTCAGATCTCAATGCTTATGTCAGGGATGTTGTAAAGAAGATTTTTGTTCATATGTTACTTGGATAAAATGTCCTTGGATGTCTCTTCCAGCTATGAACTTCTAGGATTCTGTGACACTCGACATGTGATCTCATCAGCTCGTTACCTCTTTTAAATGAGACTTCAATGACCTCTGTGTAAGATTACCCCTCTCTCTCTCCTCTATGTCTGTCTGTCTGTCTCTTTCACTGTTTCATCTGTGTTACACTGTTAGCCCACATTTAATTTCAAAACCTCAGATAGTTTTCATATGAACTGTGGGCAGTCTGGTTTCTTCCCTTTTGTTCTTATGGACATGGTTTTCCCTTGACTTAATTGCAGGGCTTTATACTTTGTTAAATTTTACCTTGTTGTATATCCTTAGTTAAGCTTGTTGACTTCTTTTTTATTCTTTTATTTGCCATTACATGTTCCCCTCCTGACTTTATATCATCCACTTATTTGATGAGAATTTTTTAAAGTACAGTTATGTAAGCTCTTTGAGAGCAAGGGCTCTCTCCCTCTGTCTCTGTCTCTGTCTCTTCCTCTTCCTCTCTCCCTCCCTCCCTTCCTCCTCTGTGTCTCTGTCCTTTCTCTGTCTCAACCTCTTTTAGCACCTGGTCATCTTGTCTTATAATACTCAAGTAAAGGATAAGCACATAGGCAACCAGTGAGATAATTGTAGTTCGTGTAACAACATCTACTGCAAAGGATGAGAAAGTAGAGAAATTCTAAGAAGAAATGGATACTATCCTCTAAATGAAGTTAATATACACTTTAATAATTAGTTGCTTCAGTGCAAGGTGGCCATAAGGAAGGGCAGTGGAAGCATATTGAAAATCATGGTAAAGGATTACGAAATTAAAGAGGACAAAAATGTTCAGGGTACACAGAAACTTCAAAGTAGATACCATTATCATAACATAAGGAGATGGGGAATGTCCTGGATATAGATTACAACAACCCTATCAAAAATGAAATCGATGATATTTTCAAAGACAGGAAATGGCTAGTTACTGATAAAACGATCATTTCTAAACTATCTAAATGCAATAAGACCATTGGTTTGTTAGAGGAAAGATAAAAATGAACACCAAATTAGCATATATGATAAAAATGAGAAAAAGACAGGGCATGCAACTGCCACAGTGTTAGCTTGATTTATTCAAACAATATGTTGATTTAAAAAAATGGAAACTAGAACAAAAAAGTGACACTAATGTGAACTATTGCCATTTCCTATGGAAATTTAATTAATGTAAAGCAATTGTTACAAATGGAAGCCAAAAACTATACAGGAATTACCTTTGCCAACACATACTTGATCTTGCCAAAGAGAAAGATATGACAGCCAATGGCAACAACAATTTGGAATAGAAACTCATTTTCAATATTTCATGCAGGAGGAGAATGGAAGATTGGGAGCAGAATTGCCTCATAAAATTGGAGAGAGGCAGAAAGAAAAAAAACATTTTTTTTTCCAGAAAAATTGGTATAAAGTCTAATTAAATCAGATTGTCCCAAGGACATGTATAGATGCAACTGGGAGGATGAAAAATAAATGGATCTTCGAGTTTTTCTTTAACAAACTATTTTCTTTATCAATGACACTGGAGGCTTTACATTTGGACTCTGAAATCTTGCTTTTTGAAGAAGTCAAGACAGTTCTTAAGAAGATGAAGAGCAGAAGATGAATTAGATCAAGTATACAAAAAGGAAATCCCTGTCCCAAGAGGGGCCACATCTTTGGGAGCATTTAATGATCAGTTTTCAAGGTATCTGAAAGAAATGAAGCTGAGTGGCATTACAGAGATAGAGAAATTCACATCCTGACAGAATACATTTAAGAAGAAAGGGCTTGTATATTAAATTAGATGGGTCCATTTTATTTTATTTTTTTTGGCCTTTTAGAGATTTCATTTGTCTATAGTCTGACAATAAAGGCCAGGAAACATGAAAAGAGTGTTAGTGCATTATTGGAGATAGATAGTAAGCATTTCTTTGTTTTTCATCCCCAGTACTTTCATGTTTGATTGGCAGGGAATCAGTCAGGTGAGTGTGTGTGTGTGTGTGTGTGTGTGTGTGTGCACATGCACACACTCAAGTTGATTGTGTAGGAAACATTTGGTCCCATCCTCACTTGACAAATGGGTACAAGGTCTTAAGTATAGAGTCTGATGAGAAGGCCTTTCAGAGATAATTATTGCTGCAATTTTGGGATAGTGCTGGTTTTGAGTCTCTGTCCTATTTCCTGAAGGAGATTTGAGAGCTCATCTATAAGAGTGTCATTTAACATATATCTTTTGTCTTACCCCCAAGCATATCATGGAAGACTTTGTTAAATGTCTCACTGAAGTCAAGACCTACCAGGTATACAGCATTCTTCTGATCTACTACACTAGTAATCCTTTCAGGAAAGGAAATGCTATGGTCTAATATAGCTTGTTTTTCACAAAGTCATGCCTACTTCAGTGATTGCCATTTTCTTTTTCAAATGCTCACACACTATTTGCTTAACTTTTATGTTAGAGAATTTTGCATAATTGACCCCCAAATTTATCATTCTGCAGTTCCCAGAACCACTTTTTAAGGTCATTTATTTATTTGGAAAGGAGCCCATCTGCCCACCTCTAGTCTTTTGAAAAAACCTCCATGATTTATCAAACATTTCTGACATGGTTTTTCAATCTCATTTTCAAATTCTTTTGGTATCTTGGGCTGAACCCAGCTGAAATGGCTCAGTGCTTCCTTGCCTATTTTATCATTGGTTTCACTTTATTCTCAGTGAGATTTGTTTTAACCTTTTCACTTTGAAGAGAATTGTCTTTAATAGGAAAGATAAAAGCCAAAAAAAGTTGGGCAATTCTGCTTTCCCTTTATCAACTCTTAATATTATCCCATCTCCCTTAAGCAATGATCCTCACCTTCCTTCAGCATCATCTTCAAATGATAATTTAAAATGTAGCTTAAGATGCAACACACACAAAACCAACAATAAATGAACACCTTTTGCTCTTGTCCTTAGCATCTTCATTCTTTTTATTATATATAATATTTTATTTTCCCCAACTACATTTTGAAAATTTTTTAATTTTTTTTTAAAGCAATTGGGGTTAAGT
Organism: Gymnobelideus leadbeateri; assembly: GCA_011680675.1. Lineage (NCBI taxonomy): Eukaryota > Metazoa > Chordata > Mammalia > Diprotodontia > Petauridae > Gymnobelideus > Gymnobelideus leadbeateri. Next base: position 350,797 of record WOXC01005770.1, read on the forward strand.
AACTTGCTCAAGGTTACACGGTTAGTCATTATTTATGCGTGGGTGCTCATTTTCTGAGGCCGGATCTGATCTCGGGTCATCCAAACTCCGAGGCCGGCGCTCTTACTCACTGCGCCACCTAGCCGCCCCTTTAGGGCAATTGGGGTTAAGTAACTTGCCCAAAGTCACACGGCTAGGTTTTTTTGTTCGTATGGATTAAGTGTCTGAGGCCAGATCCGAACTCAGGGCCTTCTGATTCCAGGGCCGGCGCTCTATTCACTGCGCCCCCTAGCCGCCCCAATTTTTTAATTTTTAAAAAAGTTTTTGGTTCCAAATTCTCTCTCCCTTCCTTTTCCCCCTCCCCTCTCCCTGAGATGCCAAGCAGTCATATTGCTCTTAATATCTTCAGAAATTCTTTTCCTGATATGATTACTGTTTCATTTCTCACTTTTTTTTCATCCTTGCTTATATGTAGCACTTCCCTATCTTTTCAATTTGTCCTTGTAATCTCTAAGCATATTGGAGGGCTTCCTGTGTGAATACCTTGATTTCCTTAGATACCTCCTCTCTGCTTCCTCATAAAGATTATTATTGGGAATTTCACATACTTTAGAATTCCCATGACTTTTAACCTTTGTTCCATTTTGGAAATATCTAGAGTATTTATTAAGGACTTATTTTATTCCTAGCAGGTATTTTACTTCATCATTTCAGACAACAGGATCATATTTCTTCTTATTCTCAATTTTTTAGAGTCTACTTTTCTGAAATCTAGGGCATATACATGACACAATCCCTTATTGCTAATTCTTCCACCAATATCAACTAACTCTTCCTTCTTAATCAAAACTAAGTCCCCAATTTAATTCACTATATTTCAATAAGCATTTATGTGACACCTGCTGTGTGCAAGACTCTGTACAAAGACAAAAGTGAAACTGTCTCTGAAATTACTGAGTTTATCTTATATTTGGGGGAATACAATCAATATGTATGCAAAAAGCAAGCAAAAATTAAAATGAGTGTGGAAATGAGAGAGCGGGGGTGGATTAGAGATGGTAGAAATTTTGGAAGAATAGACTTCTCAAACTTCAGAGAGATGATTTTGTCAATAAAGCAAGAACATATCAGATTTTTTTGCATTTATGAATAGACTTCCAGGTGAAATCCAAGTGGTTGAAATGCCCCATCAATAAGACATATCAACTCTTACCTCTGTGATAGTCATTGATGTTTTTAAAATCAAATAGTAATCATCCATATTCTCTACCAGACTGATGTTTTAAGTATAAGGCAGGAGTAAGAAATATTGACTAGAATGCTGCACTTGGAGTCAGAAAGATCTGAATTTTAATCCTTTCTCTAAAAATATGTGGCCATGGGAATAACTGTATGACCATGAAAAAGTAACTTAACCCCTTAGAGTCTTTGTTTCCTAATTTGTAGAATGGAGATAATAAAGTCTGTAGCATCTGCCTCACAGAATTGTTGTTAGGCTTGAATGGAATAATATGAATAAAGCAATTTAAACAATTTAAAATATACCACTTTTATAGCTTTACTTTTGATTTCTGTATCCTCTTATCCCCCAAAAGTAATAAAAGTAATTGACATTAGGGACACTTAATCTCATTAACTCATTTGAGTTAATAAAAAGGGTGAGATCTTTTGTAATCTTGTACAATTTTAGCAATATTATAATGTAACCTAAGACTTAGCAACTACGTTACTGGGTATATACCACAAGGGAATCAAAGATAGAAAAAGAGTCCTTTAGATATAAAAATATCTATAATAACATTTTTGTTGTTAAAAATGGAAACAAAGTGGATACTAATTGACTGGGGAGATAGTTAACCAAATTACAGCACATGAATGCAATAGAATAACATTTCACTGTAAGACATGATGAATAGGAGGAATTCAGAAAAATACATAGAGACGTATAAATTAATTCAGAGTGAAGTAAGCAGAAATAAAGTACAATAAACTCAAGTACTTTGTTGCATCATTGCAATAATATAAACAAAAAGAATGTTAAAGGAAATTCAAGCTGTATAATTTTGATGATCTAGCTTTGCCCTTTAGGAAAGATAATAAAATGCTCCTTTCTCTTTTCAGAAGAGAGGAAGGGGAATGTGAGTGTGTAATATTGTACACACTCTTTGACCCAGTCATTATGTTAGTTGATTTTGCTGAATTTTTCATTGTTGCATGAAACACAGCAGAAGCAGGGAGACTAATTCGGTGGCTATTATATGAGAAATTCTGAGGGTCTGAATAAGATTAGTTGTGGTATAACTTGAGATAAATTGGCAAGGATTGAAATGAAGGCATTGATAACATTTATTTTTGTCAATAAAATAAGTAATAATTTATAATCAATAATAATGATAAATGATTTATAAATAAAATAAATAACAATAAATTAATACTATAAATAGATAAAATAAGAATTATTTTTATAATAATATATTATTAAAATAACATAATATGACAGTCATCAAGATTATCTTTTTTGTAATATTCATAATCATTTATCAAGGGGAGCAGAGTTAATCTAGGATAACAGACTTTTTTAGCTGCATGAAATCAGAATTCTAGAACTAGAAGCTACTTTATTTTCCAAATGAAGAAACTAAACCCCAGAAAGGTGAAGTATACAAGGTCACAGAGTGATATATGTTGCCTCAGAGTCCAACTTGTTCTATGATGCCATACTGATCAAAATCATTATTAGGGATTGTGGTGTATTGATTTGTTGCTGTGCAATACTGGTATTGGGCAAAATTATACATGCCATTTGGAATGCTGCACTTTTATGGTACCAGGTTTATCTTATCAATGGCCCCTAAGGATTCCTTCACCTATAATTTGTACTTTGATGAACAGAAAGATTGTGTTCCCTACTTAGGCCTCATTGTCACCATCCAGACTTTCTTCTCACAACTAATTTTTGTGACCTACTTCTTTCTCTGTCTCCACCTTTCTACACTCTATCTCCATCTCTGCTCTCAAGTAGGTGCTTGATGTGAATGAGAGGGGAAAAGAGTTAGACAAAGGTTTTTTTCTGAAACTCTTGCAAGAGTAATCCCATTCTAATCTAAAATCAATAGATTATACCCTTTGCAGCTTGGCCACAATTATGCATCAGATTTAATTGCTTTAATATTTTGGTTTTATTTAATGACAAAAACATGAAGTTCTTATTATCTCCCTTTCCCCTGTAATTTCAGAATATTAAAGAATGAATTATTCTTCTCTAAGGAGGCATCAATGATAGATATCTCTAATATGTGCTAATGGACAGTAAAATGAATATTTGATTAGGATATTTCCTGGAACATTTTATAAAATATTTTTATTTAAATTCATATGCAAAAATACAGGTCTTTTGTGTCCCATTTATTGTTATCTATCAGTCTATCCTCAATCTTGATGTTACTCAAAGCTTTATCAATTTGACTGCCAGAGATGATTTCTATTTCACTGCTTTAGTAAATTTATTTAAACAACAGTTGGTTTTAAATTTTAAATTCTTCTTTCTCTAATACCTCAGCTCCCATACAGGGAGAGAAAAAAACTCTAAAAAAATAGCTAAAAAATAGAAACCTGAGGGTTTCTTGTTGGTGCCTTGGCTTAGTGCATTCAGGGGCTATGTGGACTTATAAAGTTCCTTACTTTCAAAGGAGAGGCTTACCTTCAGTCTATTCCAACAGATGGTAAGAGAACAGCAGATTATCTGAGGAGGCTGCATCCTGACAGATGGTAGCAGTTCTAGGAAGGCAGCTCTGTCTATCTGGAGATCAACAGAAAGCAGCACAATGTCATCACCAGAGAACCTTAGAGTCTTCACTCTATCAAAGATGTGAGCTGCTCAGATCACATATACTACCTGTGCATGTGCCCCTCAGGACATCTTCCCTGGTCATGTGTATTCTCTGTGGATCCATTGTCCCACTGGTGGAATGATAACCTCTGGGAGAGGTTACCCCTGTGCTGAGATCTTTCCTCATCACTTAATTTGTTATTCTGTTTGAGTATTTTGAACGAATGTACCTTTCCTGGCTGGCTTGGTAAAGCACCACATTGATGGTGGCTCTAGAGAGTATATGTGCTAAATCACACACACACACACACACATACACACACACACAAATCAAAAATCATTAGTGGCTCCCTACTGGCTATAGAATAAAATTAAAACTTTCAGTTAAAAACTCTTTATTCTGGGATTTTAGACACCAGGCTGCAATCTGGCACCAATAGACTTTTTCAGGCTATCTTCCATGGCTGCAGTATGCCTCTCACCTCTGTTTCTCAGGAACTTCTTTTGTGAGTCAGCCTAGGTGTCACCTTCTTCCCCTAATACACCAGCTGCAAATATTCTCTTTTTCTTCAAATTTTCTTAGACTGATTGATCTAGAGCCCTTTTTCATCTCTATCACACTACTCTTCATTACACTTATCTCTGTGCATGTGTCCTTTATCCTTCCCCTACCCTCCCCAGTAGAATATAAACTCCTTGAAGGCAAGGTCAATTTTAATTTTGTATTTTTAACCTCAGCACTTAGTACAGTGCTAATACTTAATAGACACCTGTTTTCGATCTGAGGATGACTTTGTTGCAACAATGCTTGTTTTAAATATCCGTCAATATTGTACATTTTTTTAAAGTCTCTACTTGGCTGATATGTTTTTTTATTATTATGGAAACTTTTGACAGTATTTCTTGTCCCTTAATCAAAAGCTCCCGTGACAGATAAATGATTTTTCCAATTATGTCAGGCAAATCATTTGGTTTTTGCTACTTTGGTTTTCTTTGCAAATGCTCTGGCACTGGGCATGATTATGTGTTTTGGATGCTTTTATGATATTACCTTCCCCCTTCCACCCCTTACTCCCACCTTGTACTTCATTCTGTTGAGGAGAGCCAAGGCTGGAATACTTCCAATCATTCCAATTTAATGCCAGTAACTTAAGAGAGTCAGCCCAGCACTGGGATGGATGTCCTAATTTCAGAGATTTGGAGACCTGGAAATACTCAACTATGTAAATCTTAATTTATAAGCAGACAGGTAATATATTTGAGTTGCACAGTTTCTGAAAAAGTAATGTAATAGCCTTATTTCCAGAGCTCTTTTCCCTGTGGACAAGCATGTGAGTGATTGTGTTTTAATCACACTAGCTAAAAGAATCATTGAAGCAATAACTTAAGTTATCTTGTGTAGGGGACAGAACAATGGACTTTCTTCCTGATCTCTGATATTTTGAGTACTTTTCAACAGACATAATTTAAACTGCCACATATTACTAAGAGGTTAGAGTTTTCTCTAGTTCCTGATTATTTTGGAATGGATCTAGATTATCCTAAGAACTTAACATCTAAGATACCTCCAACAACACAGAAAAGGTAGTTTAGAATGACCAGTGGGACTAATGTAAATCTCCCTGAAACAAATTATTTCCTGATGAATTTCTACTGCAGTAGAATGTGAATAGCTGCTATTGGGATGGGAAAATAATCTTCATAGGAAAAAAACACAAACTAGAAAAAAGGATGATATAGTGTAAATGATCCTGGTCTTGGTACCAAAAGACCTAGGCTCAATCCTTGGATTTACAGCATAATTATCTACATGACATTAGGCAAATCATTTAACATCCCTGACATTCAGTTTCATTATTTATAAAACAGACTCAGAAATCCTAGTCAAGCTCACAGAATACCCTGGGTATGTGGATTTTGGAGATAATTGACGTCAATGTAATTTGTAGCCATAAAACTCTATATAAATAAGAACTACTATTAAATTGTATCTTTAGTCTGCAGAGACAGTGGGATAAGTTATGAATAAGAAGGCAGGGTACTAAAAAATCGCATAATTTTTAGACCATTTATAAACTACCTTAACTGTGGAACTATAAAGGTGACTACCTCTCTAATGACCAACAAGTAGACCTTCTACTATAGGACCCAAATTGTACCAGACTTGATATTTCCACTGGAAGTGAAACCAGAAGATAGAAGGAAGTTGCAATTGACTTGCAACATGGCTAGCACGTTCTAGGAAAGGCAGATAGAGGAGTCAGAAAAGTTGGTTTCATCATGCATAAAAAAGGCAACCAAAAGCATCATCTTATGGGACGTTTGTTCATTTCATATTGTGGTACTCATAAGTATTTACAAATAGAATGCTATGAAAATAATTGTAGCTCATCTACCAATAGTATTTGTAGAAAATGAAGAGATAGAAAACTTCTTTGAAGAACTTGATAAGATCCTCTAAATTAAATCAATATATACTTTCATATTCAGTGACCAGTGCAAAGGTGGGAATAAGTAAGGACAACAAAAATGTTGATCAGGAACGAAGAACAAGAGAAGCCAAAGACTTGTAGAGTAATACAGAAATTTTATACCTATGTATCAAGAACACTTGAGAAAAACATCAGGAAGGCAATAAATATGGTGAGCACCAAAGTGAAAAATGAAATGGATTCTATTTTAACATATAGGAATTGACTTTTTACTGATGTAGTCATCATTTCTAAATCAGTTGTATATAGCCGGACTGAAATGGAGCCAAATATGAAATAGGGCCAAACCTCAGATTATAGAATAACCTTGTTTTTTCTTGAAGAATGCATGCTTTCCCAACCCTAACCACAATGTCATGTTGACCTATAAGATTCGGGAACTGAGTCAACTGCCTCAACTGCCCCCCCCCTGCCATCTGACACCTGTTTGCTCTCACCCCTCCCCTATAGCCCATGAAGTTGGCATCGAGCCTCTATCTCCAAGACTCAACTAAGTCTGCTAGCCAATCATTTCCCGCCAACTCCTTGTCTCTAAGAGTTAGCTGAGTCTCACTAAGCCAATCAGTGAGCTCAATATTTCCTACTTTCCCCTCATAATTGTATAAAAAAGCACCCGAGGAGACACTCGGGGTCCTCCATCTAAAATGTATGGTGGGACCCGGGTTCGAACTCGTAATAAATTTTTTCTTTTTCTTGCCTCAGTGGTCTCGGTTTGTCTATTATTCCACCCCACGTTTCACGGACCACCAACATATTTGTGAAAAGATCAAAATTAGTACAATCGAGAAGAACAAACAGAAAAATATAAGGCATTTAACAGCAACAGCAACAACAATAATAATAATTAGCATTTATATTTCACCTGCTATGTGCCAGGAACCAGGCTAAAAAACAACCGGGGGAGTTAGGTGTTATTATTATCCCTACTATACAGATGGGGAAACTAAGGCAGACAGCGGTTAAGTGATTTGCCCCAGGGTCACAAAGCTAGGAAGTGCCCAAGGTCAGATTTGAACTTGGGTCTTCATGACTCCCAGTATTTTATCTACCTTACCAACTAGTTTTCCCCTATTTAGAATAATTTCAACTTGACATATTTAAACAAGTTACTAATGCCAAAAATTGGATATGGGTAGGAGAGAAATTATAGAAATTAATTACAAGAATTTTATATAAGATTTTAACTGATATAAGTCAGTTGACAAAATAAGGAGACCTAAAGAGTCTTAAAAGCACCTTAGTCAAGAGAAAAGTCAAGACAGAAATTAGAATACATATTTTTGTAGAGTTTTGCAGAGAAGGGCAGTGGAACATTATAAATACAATTGCCTCATAATAAAGAGAGAAGCAATGCAAGGTAAAACTAGTTTAAAGGAGGCTTGGTGAGAGATCTAATTAAACAGTCATCCTGAGGCATTAAGGATGAAACTGAAAATACAATAAATAGAAGAAAGATGGAAAAAATCTGCAAAAAATTAATAACTTTTCACAATCAAGTGTATTGAAGTCCCCACATTTGCAATCAAACACCATAGTCCTGAATGTATTTTTAGAACAACTTTATAAAGAATCAAGATGGGAAAAACAATTGGATTAGACACAAACACCTGTTCTATAATTACTACAATTGTGAGGATGAAGGATTCTCAATGTATCTGAAGGAGAAGCAGATACAAAAGATATGTGAAAAAATCTTGGAGCTTATCAATACTAAAATCAAGGTCTACTGAGACAAAAAATAATCATCTATTCACCTATATATTCACTTTACTATCAACAGAAAATTTTTATGAGTGTGATCTACATGTGCATTGAAATCAACCTTGCTGAGCATAATTATAGGAAATAGGATTCCATAAGTGATATTGTACAATAGACAGTGATTTCATTTGTGTGACTGACTCAGAATGTAGACATTCTTATCAATAAGGAATTGCAATTTGTCTTTGACTTACAGTCATGGAGAGTTCCTGGAATCATTTTGGTCAAGTGATTTGCTCATGGTCATAGAGCTGGTATGTGACAGAGTCAGGCCAACAACCATGAGGGTCTTTCCCTCCCAGTTTGATTTTTTTTTAATTAAAGGGGCCATCCCTTGACTCCATTCTAAAAGAGACCTACTCACTGAATGGGTGTTGCATCAGTCAAAGTGAGAACCTGAAAAGGCCTTAGCTTAAAAAGGCCAAGGTCCCCCACTGCATCCTGGGCCATCTCCATTTTTTCTGATCTATATCTGGCTACCGGAACCAGATGGATCTGGAGGAAAAAGTGAGACTGGTGACCTTGAACCTCCTCCCTCCCTCCAAGGTGTCATCTTCCTGATCTCATGGTCCTCTTCGAGAAAGGACAAACAATAACCTATGAGTAGTTGGAGCTTCCCAAATGGGGACCCAGCTGGCCGGTTCCAGTTGGTTAATTCAGTTCATCCACTCCCTTCCCATTCCCTCTCCTCCTTTCCTCTTTTCTTCTCAGGTATCATACCCTTACCTGAGGGTATTCTGCCCAAAAGGAAGGTAAATTTTGATGGCCAAAACCTACATAGTTAACGTGGGGTTTACTGGCTAGATTTCTTTCTCAAAGACCATGCCTCAAACCCAATTCACTCTGGATTTCATTGACTGGACAACAACAGGTCCCTGCCCAAGCACCAATTAGTGGTTATTTTGGTTATTTCCTGGCTTAGAGCGAAAGTAAATAGTAATCATTTCCCTTCTGGCCAGCAACTCTGAGGGTCTTCCTCTCCCAGTTGTATTTTTTTAATTTTTATTTATTATTATTTTTTTTTGCTTTTTGGAGGGCAATTGGGGTTAAGTAACTTGCCCAAGGTCACACGGCTAGGTTTTTTTTTTGTGTGTGTGTTAAGTGTCTGAAGTTGGATTTGAACTCAGGTCCTTCTGACTCCAGGGCCAGTGCTCTACTCACTGTGCCACCTAGCCACCCCCTGTATTTTTTTTAAAGGGGCTATCCCCTGACTCCCTTCTTAAAGAGACCTAGTCACTGAATGGGTATTACATCACTTAAAGGGAGAACCTGAAAAGACCTTAGCTTAAAAAGACCAAAGTCCCCCACTCTATCTTGGGCCATCTCCAGTTGTTCTGATCTGTATCTGTTCACTGGACTCAGATGGCTCTGGAGGAGAAAGTGAGGCTGGTGACTTTGCATAGCCCTCTCTCTGATCCAATTTAATTGCAAGAAATGTTATCATCTCCCTGTTGTCATGGTCATCTTCAAGAAAGGACAAGCCATGACAGAGGCAGGACTTCTAGGTCTTCCTAATTGACTCCAATGTTAGTCTGCTCTCCACTACATCATGCTTCCTACAATATTGCTTTTTAAAAATTGTTGGCTAATTCTTCATTTGTCTTGTCTTCTTAAGTAGATAGTAAACTCTTGAGTGCAAAGAGAACAATGCGTACCAGTGGTGTCAAAGTCAAATATAAACCCTCTATCGGGATATTGACTTAGGAAACAACAAATTAACATTATCTATGATGTGTTGCATTTTTATTTATTTGGTAAACATTCCTCAAATACATTTTAATCTGGTTTGGGCAGCACTTGGTAGTTTTGCCAAAAGTTTGTGTGGGTGTCTGAGTTTGACACTGCTGGTATATATTACTAGGTCTCAATTAGTGTGAATAATGAATCCTGTGAAGTGGTTGCATTATTTCAAATTTGCACTCTTCAAAGTTACAGTTATATGTAAAATATGATCCTTGGTTCTCGCCCAGTGGAAACATACAATGAAAATCAGAATAATGTGACTATTCATGGAATCCATTATTTGTACTAATTAGGATTTTACTGTATTTATTTTTTAATCTTATAGTACCTGACTGTCCCGAGGGCATAAAATGATTCAATTCATGAAATGAATAAATCTATGACCAAATGAATCTTTTTGTAAGACTATGTTAGTGTATCTTTTGTTTTTGTATGAAGTGTGAGGACCCATTCTCACCTATGTACATTTTTGTGCTTAGCAAGTTATTTTGGGGCTTAAATAGTGAACTGGTACCTTCCTTAAAATTCTCACAACTCATGTTCTAGGAGTCCTTTTCCAACTCCTAGATTTTGACCAGTCCAAATCAACCCAGGATTCATGCTCGAAGATCCAGTAGAAAAACCAAAGCTGGTTCTTTTTTGTCCCCCTTTGCAAAAATTTCCATGATCCTAGTCTAACTGATCTAGGAATTTCAAACTATAGTAACATAAGGCTCTGAATAAAACCTCTTCCTGTCTCTCAAGGCATTCTAATTTTCTCTCTCTCACAAAGCTGCTTCCTAAGACCTTTGAAAAACACATTTCAGTGGCATGTTTCAATTGTTGCCTCCCCCAAAATACATATAGACAAGTTTGCCTACTTGAATAATATTCCTTATAAATGATAACTCCATTTCACATCTCCTACCTTTGTATGGATATCACTGGCTGTTCCCCATGCTTCTAATGCACTCCTCCCCTTACCTCTGCCTCTTAGAATTTTTCTTCTTTTAAGAATGCTCACAATAGCCATGTATATAATGTGATACTCCAGCACCATATTATGTATGTAGCTATTTTTGTTCTCCCAGCTACTAATGCTCTTCCTCCTAAAATGAAAGGGGAACGCACTAATGAGTTTAGATTTTAAAAAGACATATATAGATGACAGAAGGTAAGGACCATGAATGGGGGAGGCTGGACACTAAAGTGGGACATGTCAGGTATGCCAAAGGTCAGCTAGAGCTGAGGCTGGTAAAGAAAGCTGAAGAAAAAAAATGAGGTTTTATTTGTTTTGCTATGTGAGGAAAAAGATCAAAGAATGGTAGAAATTCAGGTGGGGGAAGATGGGATTAAAACGGAACTGTTCCCCACTTATTTTGTTTCTCTTTTCTCTGTCAAAGATTTTGTGCTGGATAGGACAGAATATTTTTGTCCTTTTAGCCCAAAGTTCATATCCAAGATCAGCAAGGAACATAGTTATAGAGGATGCAGCTGCACTTGAAGAATGAGTCAATAGGTCCAGATGAACTGTATTAACCCATTAATTAACAGTAAATTATGAAGTGCCAACTATATACCAGGCTCTGTGCTTGGGATACAAAGACAAAAAAGGAACAGTTCTTGCTCTCAAGGAGCTTACACTCTAGCTGAGGAAAATAACATATATAAAATGTGCCCCAAAGCATCATGTAGTTTTAAGCTAATAAAACTTAAGGCATTTACAAAATAGGTATGATATCATTTTTGGGGGGTGAATAGAATTACTAGAATCTGGAAAGAATGAGGAAAACTAGAGATATTCAAGCAAAACCTGTATACCCACTTGTTGGGCACTTTTAAAAATTAATTCTTATTCAGATTTTTTTTGACTGGATGCCACCCACACCATGTCCCTTTAATGCTAAGATATTCTAAGTGTTTCCACATAATAAGCCTTCAGTAACAGCTTAGTGAATATAATTGAACTTTTACTTACAAAGGTTTAATTCTATTATTATTTCCCTGTTCCAGTAGCTGAGAAATTTGTTAATTTTAAGGGCTACCTTTTCCCTAGGAGTTCTGGAAGCTAGGCTGAGATGTGGTATCTAATCATTTCTGTAGCCATCTGAAATGAGGTGGCACCTCGCCCTACTCTGGGGCAATGCTCCAACCATTCAATCCTCTGCCTTCTGCCAGTTCACAGATTTGGGGAGATTTCAATATTTCCTGAAATAGCATATCACTGATGAAGAAATGGCACAAAGCTGAAATTTCAAGCTTGTTCAAAGACAAAAGCTAAATCCAAAGGCAGAATTCTAAGCTACAAACTTTTCTAGTAGTGGTGACATTAGAAATATTTTTAGAGAAGGGTCTTAAAATCAGTAATAAAATGAGGTAGAAGCTGTTTTTTATTGAGGCCATTATTATGCTTTAATTTAATTAAACACAACATTCCATTAATGGGAGAAGAATCTGGAAAGAGTAATGTATGATTTAATCTTTCATTTTCATTTAAAAGCTGAGTGGCATCTGGAGTTTGAAAACATAAGCCAAAACAGAAAAGAGGTAAGTTATTGTATTTATTTTTAGTTTACATCATTCATTTCCACAAGATTTTAGTTAAAAATTTTCTCCCCGTCTTTCCCCTACCCACCACCCCTAAACAGCAATCCCACTGTATACCCCCTCCCCCAATCTGCTTTCTCCTATATCCTCCCCCATCCCTCCTCCAACTTTCCAGTAGGGCAAGATGGATCTCTATACCCCAGTGCCTGTATATCTTATTTCCCAGTTGCATGTAAAAAGAAATAATAATAATATTAATAATAATATATATATTTTAAACATTTGATTTTAAAAATTTGAATTCCAGATTCTTTCCCTTCCTCCCTTGTCACCCACTCTTACTGGGAAGATAGGCAATTCAATATAGGTTGTACATATATAGCTATGCAAAACATTTCCATAGTGGATATATTGTGAAAGACTGACTATATTTCTCTCCATCCTATCCCACCCACCACTTGTTCTATTCTCTACTTTCCCTGTTGCTTTTCAAAAGTGTGTGTTTCTAACTTTCCTCACCTCTAACCTGCCCTCCCCTCTATTATCCTCCCTCTTATCTCCTTCCCCCCTACTCTCCTATAGGGTGAGATACCCTATTTAGTTTGTATGTCATTCCCTCCCTAAGCCAAATTCAATGAGAGTAAGGTTGACCCATTCCCTTTTGCCTTCCTGTTCTTTCCCTCCATTGTAACAGTTTTCTCTTGCCTCTTCTATATGAGATAATTTACCCCATTCTGTTTCTCCCCATTTCCTCTCATTATATTCCTCTCTCACCTCTCAATTTCACCTTTTAAGTATCATCCCTTCCTATTCAATTGTTCCTGTGCCCTCTGTCTATATATACCTGTACACAATGTAAATGTATATGTACATATATATATATATATATATATATATACATATATATATATATATATATATTCCCTTCAAGTATTTTCATACTGAGAAAAGTTTCAAAAGTTACAATTTTCCATGTAAGAATGTAAATAGTTCAACTTTGATAATTCCTTTTGATTTCTTTTCCCTGTTTACCTTCTCATGCTTCTCTTGCTTCTTGTATCTGAATGTCAGATTTTCAATTCAACTCTGTTTTTTTTTCATCAAGAATGCTTGAAAGTCCTCTATTTCATTGAGTGACCATATTTTCCCCTGAAACATGATACAAAGATTTGATGGGTAGGTGATTCTTGGTTTTAATCCCAACTCCTCTGCCCTTTGGAATATCATATTCCAAGCCCTTTGATCCCTCAATGTAGAAGCTGCCAGATCCTGTTTTATCCTGATTGTGTTTCCACAATATTAAAATTGTTTTTTCTTGTCTACTTGTGATATTTTCTTGTTGATCTGGGAACTCTGGAACCTGGCTACAATATTCTTAGGAGTTTTCTTTTTGGGATCTTTTTCAAGAGGTCATTGGTGAATTCTTTCAATTTCTATTTTGCCCCTTTGTTCTAAAACATCAGTGCAATTTTCCTTGAGAATTTCTTGAAGGATTATTTCTAGGTTCTTTTTTTGATCAGGGCTTTCAGGTAGTCTAATAATTTTTAAATTATCTCTCCTGGATCTATTTTCTAGGTCAGTGCTTTTTCCAATGATATATTTCACATTGCCTTCTATTTTTTTCATTGGTTTGGATCTGTTTAATAGTATCTTGATTTTTCATAAAGTCATTAGCTTCCATTTACTCCAATCTAATTCTTTTTTTTTCAATTTAATTTTTTTATTTTTCATTTATTTGCCTTTTGGAGGGCAATTGGGGTTAAGTAACTTGCCCAAGGTCACATGGCTAGGTTTTTGTGTGTGTGTGTGTGTGTGTGTGTGTGTGTGTGTGTGTGTGAAGTGTCTGAGGTCGGATTTGAACTCAGGTCCTTCTGACTCCAGGGCTGATGCTCTACTCACTGAGCCACCTAGCCGCCCCTCCAATATAATTCTGAAGGAATTCATCTTCAGTGAGCTTTTGAAATTCCTTTTCTATCTGGCAAATTTGGCTTTATAATACATTCTTCTTCTTAGTGGCTTTTTGGGCCTCTTTTGCCATTTGAGTTAGTCTATTTTTAAGGTGTTATTTTCTTCAGTCAGGTTGTTGACTCTCTTTTCATGATTTTCTTGCATCATTCTCATTTCTCTTCCAAATTTTTCCTCCTCTTCTCTTACTTGATTTTCAAAATCCTTCTTGAGCTCCTCCATGGCCTGTAACCAATTCATATTTTTCCTGGAAGCTGTTGGTACAGGAGTTCTGACTTCATTGTATTCTTCCTGTTCTATGCTTTGATCCTTTTTTCCCCTAAAAAGGAATCTAAAGTTTGATTTCTGTGCTTGCTTTGCTTCCTTTGCTTGCTCATTTTGCCACTCAATTACTGACTTTTGAGCTCTTTGCCACAGTAGAACTCTGCTTCCAGAGAGGAGAGCTTTGTCCCAGATTGCTGGGGTTTTCACAGATGCTGGAGCTAATAGTTGGCTGCCTTCTCTGAAGCCTCCACATCCTCTGGCACCTGGTCATGCACCTCAGGACCTCCACCCTAGACAGCCATACAGATACAAGAAGGTTAAATCAAGAGCGATTACCCCTCAGACTGGTCACTTGATCCCCTATGATCTGCAGGCCAGAAGCTCTGAAGCAGCCACGTGGTGGCTGGCACCACACCTCAGCCGCTTCTCCCTTCTGGGGGCAGACGCCAGACCCCACTCCTGGACCCCCTCTTCCCAAAGTCCACTGACCTCTCACTTTGTCTTTGGCATTTATGGGTTGATAAATCTGGAAACTGCTACAGCTGTTGGTGATCCACTCTCCTGAAATCTGCTCCAGGGTTGGGGCTGCCCTGAGGCCAAAACTGCAGGTTCATGCTGGGCTGGACCCTTCCTGTCTGCCTGCCAGGCTGTCTTCAATGGAAGGTTTCTCTCTATCACTTTGTGCATTCTGTAGCTCCAAAGTTTGTTTAGATTCATTTTTATAGGCATTTGAGGTGGTTATGGGGGGAGCACAGGGAGTTTTCCAGCTTCTATGCTGCCATCTTGGTTCTGCCCCTGAGGAAAAAAAATGCTATTTAATGATTGTTTTTTACTTTTATGTCTTCGTGATCACCAAATTTAAATAAGACTTGTCATTTATCCTTAGTGATTTTCCCTTTCAGCCTTCCTACAAAGTTATTCCTTCCACCTGGTCTTGTTAAATGACATGGGAAATAACAAGTCCTTTCTATTTTTGGAATTAACCTGTGTAACTAACCATGTCACTCACTGCAGCAGAGAATCAAAAAATCAATGTGAGAAACACAGATCAAAGTTGTTAAAATTTTGCTAAGCTCCTGGAAGTCATGCTAAGTATAAGAAAAGGGGACTTTTTACCACTATCTGGGCCAAAAGGAAGAACAGAAAAGGCTTAGACCTCCATTTTGGAACAGGAATAATGATGACAACAGAGAGGATAGATAAAATGAGTCTCAAACTTTTAATTAGTGATACTAAACTTTGCTTTTGTTTCTTTTTCTCTATAAAGGAGAATGATCTTTGGAATAGGAAGAATGGAACAGATATGATTAACAGGGAGTGAGATGGAAAGAGATCAATCTCAATGAGTTTGTCACCAAGCTCAGATTAAATTCTTCCCAGGATACTGAAAAAACCTAGGGGTGTGGTTGTTATCTCACTGTCAGTGATCTCTGAAAAATCTATGCAAGTCAGAGAATATTCAAGACTGGAAATGAGAAAATGTTTTCTTGATTTTCAAAAAAATTAAACAAGTTGGAAACTGCAAATCAGTGAGCTTGAAATTTAATATCTGATGAAATTGTTGAATATTTTCTAAAAGGCATCACTTGTGAACATTTATAGAATCCTAATAATTTAGAGGTAAAATGGACTTTAGAGGTCAACAGATTTTACAGCTGATGAAACTGACTCATTAAATTACTTGCCCGTGGTCATCCATCATCAAGAGCCCATAATCATGCATAGTTACAGAGTACATTGTAAAGACTGCTGGATTTGGAGTCAAAGAACCTATAATTCTTTCTGACCAGGTTCTGTCAAGGTTCTACCTCTAGAACCTTAGCCAAGTCAATCAGCTCTACAATTGTTACCTATAAAGTGAGAAGGTGGGTCTAGCTAAGTGCTAGGGACATAAAGATAAAAAAAAATTATTCAGTCTCTACCCTCAAAAAGTACAAATTCTGTTGGAGGAGACAACATGTACACATTTATGAAATGTTTATAAAATGAATACGAGACAGTTTGGGAAGGAGGCTGTGGCACCTTGGGGGACCAAGAAAGGCTTCATAAAGAGTTTGCTATTTGGGCTGAGAGTGGAAGGAGTTAGGGTTAGTCCCACAGCCTCACTTTATAAATGAGGATGCTGGAAAGTGAGGTTAAGTGACCTACCCAGGATCAAACAGAAAATAAGTGTTTGAAATGGGATTTTAATCTAGGTCTCCCGGACTTGAAATCCAGTGCCCTCTCTGCTAAGCCACATTGCATCCTGGGAAATTGGAGCCACCCTAACAATGGTCGCAGGTGTTTGTAATCCTTCTTAGAGGATGAAATAACATTAGTACATAAAATGATGTAAATTGAATTCTTCAGCAATATCTTAGAATGATCAAATGCTTTTAGCCTGGGGCCCCTTCATATGACAGAACAATTTGAAGTCCATTACATTTCCATAGGATAATTTATCCTCTTTGCCTATAGAAAAAGGCAGCACAAAGGAGAAATGTGACATGTAGTGAAACATTGTAAACAAAACCAGAAAACCATTACAGCTTCTCAACAATTCTCTGTAGTATATTTAATATCTTGAAAATCACTAGAGTTAGCAAGTTACATAGAAAGGAAAATTTTTCTATAGAGAAATTCCCACTGGTGTACATGATTTGTCAACTCTCCAAGAACTCAGTGCAATTGTGTAGTATCGTGCTGTTCTTCCCGTTGAACCATCATTCAGACCCAAACTAATGTGACAATTGGGGTAGTTCATCTATAACCTCCTAATCACCTTATTTGTGGAAGATGAAGGATTGTGTGTGGCTGAGCTATGTAGTCTGGGAGTCATTTGCCACAAGGTTATCAGAATCTAGTGAAAAGGAGGACATTTTCCTGGAAATTCAAGGAACATGGATATCACTTCCATATAGTAGTGATTGTGTAGTTACCTCAGAGAATTCTTTATAGGTTTCACACTGACATGGACCAATGGAAGAATGAGTTGTGGTCCTGATGAAACAAAATACAACATAGAAACTAAAAGGATGATGAATTATTAAAATACTTAAGAACTAGAAAACAGTTAAGTATTTTATACCTTTATCTTTCTCTTAGAAGAAAATTCAAAATATACAGGCATACATATTTATTCATGCATATTTGACTGGATATATTATCAAAGTATATTATAACATAATATAAAGGCTACCAAAGTATTTTATACATTGAAGTATTTTACGTGTATATTAATACATGCAAACAGACACAAAGGAAATTGTGAAATGTTTGGGTGCTTAAGGCATTTCCATTATATATGATTACATAACTCATCTAATACAATGGGAAGCAGGGAAAGAAAATTTTTGGACTTTCAAGGCCAGCTTGACAAAATGGAAAAAAATAGCATTCTGTTGCATTCCAGGAATTCTCCAGTGCATTTAATCAAGGGTATTTGAAAGTCTAGGTTTGCCTATATATTATAGTACCAGTAAATCTACAGAAGATTATATTACAGTTTCACCAGAAGAATCCATAATAAAGTTTGTTCTGTAGAGAATCAACTGAGTTCCTTTCTTCACTTTCCTTCTTGCTTTAGTTTAGCCAAATGCTTCCTTTAGGACAAATAAGAACATAACAGGCATCTGTCAAAAAACTTTGGGAACAGATGATACCATTATTTGCAGGCTGTTTTTATTAGGAATGATGTTCTCATTTGTTTCATCTGAAGAGGTATACAACTCTGAGTAATTATCATTTCTCTAATAACACTTGACAGTGAGTGCCTAACCACCATTAATTCCTTTGGTATATGGATTATAACCCCATAATTGTGATGAGTATGTTTAGAATTAATTAGACTATACCATGGCATTCTTGTCATTTAGCATTGGCTAATTTCCTTTCTCAAAACTAGATGCCCGAGAGTATGCTTCATATGCAAATAGAGGACAAAATGAAGATGTGGTCAACAGCTGTATTTTATGGAGATGCAAAGAAAGTCACAAATGGAATATCTATATAGTTCTGAAATCAGAGAACTGAAGAGCTCTCATATGTGAATTCAGAATTGTAGTCATCACTGCCTTCATAGATTGAACTAGGTTTAGCATACCCTAGAAGGCAGTTAAAAGACTTTATCTGCTTGTGTTTACTTTACAGAAACTCTACTGCTGTCTGTCCAGAAGTGAAGCATCATGGGAATGAGTCTAGACCTATTAGTAGATGTCCCATTTCAAATTGATCTTATCTGAGGTAAGCAAAGAGTCCACAGGCTTCTTAGGAATAGTGAATTTGACTATTAGTACCTTTTAGGAAAAAATTGTAGCTCAAACAAATGACATATGTCATTTATCAATTGTGACCTTATCCATCCATTACATAATTTTTATCAAACCTTTTAGCCATGTCTTTTTCTTTCCTTTTATAAATTGAGCAAGATGTACAGAATTTCAAATTATGTTTGTTAATCTTGGGAGAAATATAAAAATGATTCATGTCGGATTGTGGCTTCTCAATCATTCCTGCAGTGAAGGAGGGGAAGGACAAGCAAGTAAGAGAAATCTGCTTTTCGTATCTTGAGCTCTGAAACTTTCCAAAGAGACTAGAGGTTTTTGCAATGTCTTTGTGTAGTGCCATCAATTGCTCTGATACATGGAGTGATTTCCTCTGTCATTTTCATCGAGTGCAGGATAATAACACAAGATTTATCCCATTTGAGGCTGTATGGTCAGGAGGATGTGCTACCATGATGACTTTCCAACCCCAAAGGGAGTGGGTAACATATCTAAATAAAGATGCTTGCTCTTCTCAAGGGCAGGGTATTTTATCTATCTTTGTATATCCCCATTGGTGTAAACCTCTGTTGTGAAAGATGATTTTCATTAGGTCCAAATGAAAAAGGGATTCTTTATAGATAACACATCCCCTAGAGGCATCAGGCCACATGATATTAGATGCTATCAATGAACTTGTATACTTACTCTAAAAGATTCCTAGTAATCTACACAAAAAAACGAAGTGCCTGAAGAATGTTTATTGTTCAGAAAATGATTTATATGGTTGGAAACATAGCTGATTGTTTTGGCCTATCTGTAAATCAACCAACAAACATTTATTAATATAGTATTGTACAACAGAAAGACTACTGAAATTGAACTGCTGAACTTGGCAACACTGGCCCTGAATTTGAATCCTGATGCTGTCTCTTACTACATGTATGACCTTGGGTAAGTCATTTAAACTCTCTAGGCCTCAGTTTTCTTATCTATGAAATGAGAGGATACTACATGATTTTAAATTCTCTTCCAAATATGTAGCCATAATCCTAAGAGATTATGTCATCCGAGGCACTGGGCTAGATGCTGAGGATATGAAGAATGGTCCTTACTCTAAACAAGTTTATATCCTAGGACATTGAAGGAGGAAGTTATGAGAAGAGATGCTACAATTCACAGAAAAGTAAATGAAAGGATTTGTACAAGACCATTTTACAGTGATTTGGGTAGAGCACTTGTAATTGGAAGTAAATGTTTCTTGAAGGAAAGTGTCACTTAAGCTGAACCTTGAAGGGAACTAGGGACTCCAGAAGCAAGATGTGAAGGAAAGCATCCCAGGCATGGGAGATAGCTTGTACAAAGATATAGAGGTGGGATATGGGATATCACATATGAGATGCAGCAAGAAGGCCACTTTGGCTTGAATGAAGAGTGCACAAGGCAGGGGGCTGGGATAGGAACAGTGTATACGTAGCCTAACAGGGTAGGCAGAACCTAGATTGTAAAGGGTTTTAAATGGCAATGGAGGAGATTGTTTTATTCAAAAGAAAATGGGGAGATTCTCAAGTTTTTTTTCTGAAGCGACAGAGTCATGTCTGTTCTTTAGACATATCACATTGGCAACTATTTGGAGGATTGTTTGGAGAGATGGATGTGAGATGTCAAGTAGGAAACTATCACTGCAGTCCAGTTAGAAGATGTTGAGGGAATAGATTAGGGTGGTTGGGTTGTGAGAAGAAATGAGGAGATGGATTCAGGAGATGTTGAAGATGTGAAACTAACATGACTCAGCACTGATGATGTCGCCCGAGTGAGGATGAAGAGTCAAGGTTGTGAACTTGTGTGGCCAGAACAATGATGGTGCTCTTGAAAGAAAGAGGAAGGCGAAGAGGAATGGTATCAGATATGATGGGTTCGAGATGCCTAGGGGACATCCAGGTGGAGACACCCATTCAGTAGCTGGAGATATAGGACAGAGTTGAAGATTGGACATGAAGATTTTAGGGTCATCTACATGGAGATAATATTGGATTCCATGGGGACTGATGAAGTCAGGGAGAGAGTATAGAGAAGACCCAGGACCGTCACCTCAGGTACACCTATATCTAGGAGGTGGGGCAGTAATGACAATCCTACAAAGGTTATCTTGGGCTTTACATGCAAAGTACACTGGCTCTAGAAACAAATAGGAGTAGAGTTGGCTATATTACCTTTGGGCGGTTTTAAACATTCCTAATGATTCTGAGCTGCTCAATGAATCAAAACCTATCTTTTGAGAACTGATATTCATAAATTGATGGGCTCCAAGCTAGGAGGAACCTTAGACATCTAGATTAGCCTCTTCATTTTAAAGACAAGAAAACTGCAGTCCAGTGAAGGCAGATGTATTGCCTTGGGTCACACACCTTGGTAATTCAACCAGCATCTGAATCTAGGTATTCCGATGTGTGATGCTTTATGGCTTTTTGTCATGAGATAACACAGTCTATGATACACAGAATTGTTGGATTCTCAAATGATGTTAAAAGTGGGTGAAAGCAGGCTACAACATTTTGTTGGTGATGACTTGAGGGCAAAAGGGTATATGTGCCTAAGCTGTTAAGTCCAGGGAATTATTTGAATTATCAGAATCCAATGAAGAAGTAGGGCAGCTAGGTGACACAGTGGACAGAGTTTTGGGAAGACTTCTGGAGTTCAAATCTAGCCCCATTCTAGCTGTGTGACCCTGAGCACGTCATTTAATCTGTTTGCCTCAGTTTCCTCATATGCAAAATGAAATGAAGAAAGAAATGGCAAATCACTCCAGTATCTCTGCCAAGAAGACTCAAAATGGGGTCACAAAAAGTCAGACATGACTGAAATGATTGGATAACAATGATGAAGGGGGTGGGTATTTTCCTGGAAGTGGACATCCCGGTAGGATTTCCTCAGACATTTACTAGCAGTGTGACCCTGAGCAAATAAGCAGATGCTGTCTCTTCCAGTTTCCTCAATGGTAAAAAATGAAAATAATAATAGCCCCTGCCTCACAGGGTAGATCTGAGGACCCAGTGAGGTAATATTCGTAACAGTGATGAGCAGAGCACCTAGCACATAGTAGACACAAAAATGCTTGTTCTTTCTCCCTAGAATGTACATTCTTTGAGGTTAAGGACTGTTCCTTTTTTTCTCCATCCCCTACACCTAGCACAATTCCTTGCATATGGAAGGTGCTTAATAAATTCTTATTTGACTCCAGGAGCAATATGGTCAGGAAAAGAGACAGGTGAGATGTGTAATGACAAATGGTTCCATCGTTCTGGATGAAGCTTGTTCCCTCCCCTTATGAGAAAACATAGACTCAAGCCCAAAACAAATAGAAGGTATAGATTCATTTTCATTCCACATCACTGAAGGTAAGATCCATACAGATGGAAATCACAGACTCACTGAAGTTTCTTCTCCTACTCATCATATATTGTATGTAGTATACACTTGCCAAGTTGAAGTCTGATTACTGACCTCTCTGGCTTACAATAAGTGCCAACTAAATCTTACCTTTTTTTGTCTTTTTGGAGGGGAGAAGGCAGGGCAATTGGGGTTAAGTGACTTGCCCAACGTCACACAGCTAGTAAATGTTATGTGTCTGAGGTCACATTTGAACTCAGGACCTCCTGATTCCAGGGCCAGTGCTCTATTCACTGTACCATGTAGCTGCCCCTAAATCTTACCTTCTGAAGTAAATCTTCTCCAAACCCTCTTTATTCCAGTCTTTCTTTTAATTATTTCCTATTTATCCTGCTTGTTTTTATATATTTGTTTGCATGTTGTCTCTCCTATTAGACTGCAAGTTCCTTGAGAGTATGGACTGTATTTCCCCTCTGTGTACCCCTAGCACTTATTATTACAGCACCTGTCACATAGAAGGCACCTAATAAATCTTTGTTGATTCATTGAATGACTTAGGGGACTCTGTTAATTGAGTGGTAACATGATATGGTGGAACAAGGAGTCAGTTCAGCTGAGTTCTAGGCCTGACTATACCACTAAACTGTTGGCCCTTGGCAAATTACTTTGGACCAAATGGCTAATGTTTGAGCATAACAGTCTGATTCTATGAGACTTGTCTTCTTGGGCTTAAAGCCCTGACATCCTTTTTAGCCCTAACCTACCCCTAATGCCACTGATTCGAAAATCAACACAAAGAGATGGCATTTTAAGAAAAGGTCCAAACTGGATAGTTTTAAAGGAAACTAAGAAATGGAGTGAACTTGGAAGGACATCCCATGCAGAGGGGACTACTTTCACTGTAAAGGCAAGAAGAAGAAAAACCAAACCATGTGTGAGGAACAGTAAAAATGCCAGTTTGATTGTTCTGTCAAGGGAATAAAGGAGAATAATCTATATTAAGGCATTAAAGGTACATGGGAACCAGCTTGGGAAGGGATTTGAATGACAGGGGTGCTTATCTTTTCTCTAAAGGTAAGGGAGAGCCACTGGACAACTCTGTGGAGAATAGATTAGACAAAAGAAAGACTTCAGGTGGGGAAATAAGTTAGGAGGCTATTAAAATATTCCAGGTAAGAAGTGATGGGGACATGAAGTAGGCTGATGGCTATGTAAGTAAAGAGAGGGGAATGAATGCAAGACATGCTATCGGAGAAATTATGAGATTTGGTGATCAGTAGATATGTGGGATGCATGAGAGTTTGAATGAATGAACAGTTACACCTGATCCTTAGTAAGTTTTCCCTAGCCCCTCATTTTTATTTTTTGTATGCCTTTGTTATTTTAAATGTATTTCTTGCAAGCTACAGATTGTGGGATTTTGTTTTCTTATCCAATCTTTCACTATTTGTTTGTTTTATTGGATTATTTAATTCATTCACATTAAAATTATGAGTTAAGGTTCTATTTTTCTTCATTTGTCTCTTTTTAAAAATTAGTGTTTTCCCTCTTTGTGAACATGGTACTATGTCTCTTCAATTATTTTAGCTTAATATGTTTTAAGGCAATCTTTTCTCCCTTGGCTCTCTTCTCTACACCCATTTCTTACCCCTTTCACTCATTTGAGAATTTTATTTGACTTATTAGTTGAACTCCCTTATCCTTTTCCCTTTTACTTAGTAATTTAATTCTTCTCTTTCCCCTCTTTCTAAGTAGTCATGTAAAATCCCCTTTTCTTTTCTCTCCTTCAACTTTTGTTCTCTAGTTTTTAAAACTTCATTTTCTGTGTCTTTTTTGAAAAAAATATGACTTTTTCCCTTCATTCCATTCATTTATTTTTCCTATGATGTACGAGCATCCCTGAAATTCACATATATCTAAGTTCTGATTGGTATTTAAATTTTTTTATAACATGACCCCTTCCTTTTAGTTTTATTATCCTTAATTCCTCTCTTGTTGGTAAGTTTCAGTCATGTCTGACTCTTTCTGACCCCATTTGGCAAAGATACTGGAATGGTCTACCATTTCCTTCTCCAGTTCATTTTACAGGTGAGGAACTAAAGCAAACAAGATTAAGTGACTTACCCAGGGTCACATAGCTAGTAAGTGTCTGAGGTCAGATTTGAACTGAGGAAGATGTGTCTTCTTGACTCCAGACCCAGTGCTCTATCCATTGTGCAACCTAGCTGGTTTCTGTCTACTCCACTCTTATGCCTCTATCTACAGAATGTTGTTTTTTTATTATTATTAAATGTAAACTCTTTGGAAGCTAGGACTATTACTATTTATGTTTCTACCCCAAGCACCTAACAAAATACCTGGCATATAATTTGTATGAAGTTAATGCATATGGATCCATAAATCATCCCTTTATAACAACTGCATATCTCCTCTACTCTACCTTCACTGATGTCTTTGAGTGTTCAGAGACCAGTAAAACTGTAATACTCCCTACTGATTTACACAGGCCAACATGTTCACTAGAGTTCAGAGACCAGGAGCTGGACAAAAGTACATGAAGGTAGTTCACTGTGGAGACCAGTTGTTGAAAGATGAGGAATGGTGGTATAGAGCTTCTTTTTGATGAGATCTCAGAGTATGGTACTTAAATGTAATACCTCCTATAGAGGGAGTGAGAGTGACTTGAACCTGCAGAGGTTTCTGGGATTTGGAGCTCATCTCCTAAGACAAGGAGCTATTTCGTGACTGGAACTGGGGTTGGATTAAAATGAGAGTTGGAGAAAAAGGAGAGAACAAATAAAGATTAAGGAACTAGGAAGGGGGGAATCTCCCTGCCCCCCAGAGCAACAGTGCTAACAGCAGCAACACTGATGTTCTCCCCCTAAGCCCAAGTCTCTAGTGAAACTGGAGAAGCAAATGCTAAAGTGGAAAATATGAAAAGTATGATTTTAAAAAAATGTGGGTTCTTGCTAAGGTGTCTAGATAATTGATGGAAGGATTTGTGGTTCTTATCCCCTTCTCCTTACTTGCTTCTACTGGGTATTACTGGCAAGTATTTCTAAGTATGATCTTTTATTCTGTTAAAGACTGTCTTTGACAGAACTAATATTGTTTCTCATAAGCACCTGTGATTGACCCTGTCCTTTACATATCTTTGTAATTCTTTGTTCATAGCACAAAGGCAGAGGACAGGACAGGACAGGAGAGAGAGAGAGAGAGAGAGAGAGAGAGAGAGAGAGAGAGAGAGAGAGAGGAACAGATCGGTGTTTTGTTTCCTTTCATTACAACCATGATTTGGGATTGGAGTGGAGTCTTTGGGGTAGGGAACTCAGGTGCTCTTCCATGGTGGGATTCATTCCTCAGGTTTGTAAGGGGAGAGTGGGAGTCTTATCAAGAGGACCATAGAATAGAAAGCAAAGTACTTCAATATAGAAATCAGGTAGAAAACAAAACCAACAGGGAGAAATAAAATTCCTTAAGAGAGAGAAAAACTGATTTGTTAGGCCAGCAGGGAGAGCAGGTCTGTTTATCAGGCAGTAAACAATGGTTGAGGAAGGTTTAAGTTAAATACAGGTCAAGGTGAGAAATTGCAGGTCAGCTGCAGAACAGAATAATAGAGCAGGAGTTACTGAGCTCAGCAACCTCAGACACTATGATTTCCTCAGTTTCAGGCTGAACCAGTAGCTCTACTGAACTTCCAGGACCAGTCCCAGTCATAACTGTGACTGAGCATAATCATGATAAGTACAGGTGCTCAAAATCTTGGATGCCATAAGGAACAGAAAAAAGTAAGAAAGTCAATTTGTGTTTGTCATTTCTGTTTGTGCATATATATATATTATATTTGTATATAAAGTAAGATATTGATAGATTAGGTAGATTGATAGATAAAGTATTTTCTAAGTCCTAGATAGTAAGTTAACCCACAGAGTTGGGATATAAAAATGGCTAAAGATTTTTCCCAATCTTCAAAGATCCTATCATTAAAGAGCTAAGTATATAATAAATATAACTACAGAGTCAAGGATATGAAGCAGTTAATAGTCAATAAATGTTTATTAAGCGTTTGTATGTACCAGGCATTGAGATACAAATATGACAAAGAAAGATGATCCCTGCCCTCAAGGAGCTTATACTCTAATTGAAGAACAACACACAAAGAAAGCTGAAAAGGGGAAAGGGTGAGGGCAAAGAGGAGAGAGGGAAGAGATGCTGGAGATTCATGGAAGTCCAAAATGAGTGCAGCTGGGTGGGAAATGACACGTCTGTCATGGAGATTGTCCTTAAATGGATGTTGAAGAGTTTACTGCTCCACTTTCTAATCAGAAAGAGAAAGTACTGATGAGGTTGGAGTACTAGGGTTGTTTGAATTTGGCAGGATGATGAAATTTCCCAGTGATTGGGTTTCTGGGGACTTGATGGAGGAATCAAAGTCCAGAATGCTTGATAGGGTAGAATGCTCTCTAGAGTTAGTTAAGCCAACTAAGTCAAGACGTGTTTATTAGGTGCTAACTATATGCCAGGCTCTGTGCTAAGTTGGGGAATATAAATACACACCAGAAGAAAGATAGTCCTTCCTCTCAAGGAACTGGTATTCTAATGGAGAGGGGGAAATACAACACATAAAAGGGAGATAAAAAAGTGGGGGATAGAGGAGAAAGTACCCAAATGGAGATATGGTGGAGATATCCCGAGAATGAGAGAGAGCCAGGAAAGGAGTCAAGGGTGACTGTCCTGGGTCCTTTGTTGAAACTGAAGTTCTGAGCTTCCAGGAGGAACTAGCCAATAGGAAGAGGTCAAAAGGATGTAGGGATCTTTCAAGATGGGAGAGGACATCCAAGGAATGAATAAAAATCTGGAGAGTTAGAAAGAGGGCTGAGGGGTCAAAAGTTTCAAATTTCATCCGTATGGAAATTCTATTTACCAGTATGACTCCAGACAAGGTTTTTGATATTTCTGGTTGCTGACATATTGTATAATAAAGGAGTTAAAAAAAAGTTGGGTTGCACATGTTTTCTAAGAGCCTAAGGTGATAGATTGTAAGCATACTAGCTACCTCCTGACAGAGTTGATGGACTCAAGTTGCAGAAAGAGATGTATATTTTTGGACATATTTAATGTGGGACTTTGTTTTGCTTGACTATGCATATTTGTTACAAGGGTTGGTTTTTCTTTTTTCATTTTTTTTCAATTGAAGCTGAGATAAAGGAGGACAAAGCAACAACTTTACCAAAAGAAAAAGAGGTTCACTGAAGCATAAAATAAATGCATAGCAGATAGCAGAAGACCAGAAAAATCAAAAAGCAGGATAGCTTTGAAAGTTATACGTTGAATTATTAGGTACTTAAAAGGAAAAGCAAGCTATATGTACTAGAGCTTCACATTTTCCTGCCATCCTCCTTTTTCTGTTCTTTTTTGTAAATAAAATGTCTTATATTTTTATCTTAAGTTTAAAAAATAAACAAATAAAATGAAATGGAGTTGGACTAGATTATCTCTGTGGTTTCTTCCTTCCCAACTATATCATCTATGGCAACTGTAAGAAATAGACAAAGAATAATATTTAAGTGCTCAAAGAAGGGAGAGATGTTTTTTAAAGGCTAGGTCTCCCTATCTTCCTCAGGTCCAATTTCACTGCAGCGTTCTAGGGAGATTTGACCTGTTTTTTTTTTTTTTTTTTGATCTGGATAGGTTCCCTTCTCCTTAGGCAACCCAGTGGCTTCTCAGTCACAAGGGCTCACCATATTAAATGCTAAACTTAATAGGGAGAACTGATTGTTTTAGCACACTACTGCTTAGAAATTCTAAGCTCAAGATATCCTTCAGCTTCAGCCTCCCAATTCACTTGCTAGTCATGGCATAACCCTCCTGATATCATGGTCCTTTTCACAGAATGAGGTACAAGCAACAACAACAGCCAGGACTGCCACCCCCAAAGAGGAAGAGACCTTTCATGCATAAATTATGGTCCGGTTTCTTCACCCCAGTAAAGCCTTGAATCTTTTTGAGATTTTCCTTGTTGCATCATTTTGTGTGTTTTGTGCAGAAACTTAAGATTTGAGGTAGCAAGTATTTACAAAGAAGTTACTCTCTTCAAAGCATTTTGGAGGGCTAAAACCTTTCCAAATCTTAGTATTTACATATGTCAAATTGTTTACTGGCTGGTGCCAAGGGTGAAAGATATGCACTGGCTTTTCATGGGTTTTTGCAACGTAAACTGTAACTGATCAGATTGGCTCAAAAATTAGCTTGGCTAGGAACATGAAGCAGACTTTCCCTTTGTGAACTAGAAATTACCAAATAATTTCCTCATTAAAGGAGAAATCACCTTGAGCTATTGCCATAGACTTGGTGAGATTAATATTTAAAAATGAATTTGGGATTTCCACTTTTATATGTTTATAGACTTTAGTCTAGTAAATGTGGAAGAAAAAAGTTAGTAAGTCATGCAAGGAAGAAATTAGCCTGAAATGATAATCCTTTCATAGAATTAAATATAGGAGTCTCAGAGATATTCCTGGGCAACTTCACAGAAAATAAGTGAACAATTCATTTCATGAACACTCATGTGGAAAAAATGTCAAATATCCTTAAAAACAGTTTTTTTCCTTCTGGATTCGACTGAAAAGTTACATAAAGAGAAGTTTATAGAACAATATGCATATTCTCTCCCCTACCCATCCTCAATTCTTTTTATTACAACTATTAGAATTATAGGGTCATTGGATTTAGAGCTGCAAGACATTTTCAGATACCAACTCACTCATTTTACTATTGGGGAAACCGAGGCCTAGAAAACAGAAGTGATTTGCCTGAGGAAGAGTGTGCTCCATCTTCAGGGAAGAAATAAAAAGTGGTTCTTCACTATGTATGTGTTTTTATGAAGTCCTTGGCATTCATGGGAAGAGTATATGTTTAGGGCATTCCCTTATAATAAAGAGGAGTAAAAAGCAGCTGAGAGAATCCAAAGTGAGTAAGTTACCATTAGAGAAGGATCTATAGTGAAGTTCCATCTTCCACTAGATAGCCACTATGCTGTAGCAGAAAAATTCTAATTTTAGGGTCAGAGGCCGTGAGTTTGACCACTTCTTCCACCATTTAATATCTGTGGTAAGTCACAACTCTCCAAATCTTCGTTTCCTCATATGTATAATAGTGGAGTGTTACCAGTTGAAGAGAAAAGATATATTGCTTAAGTATTAATCTAAGTACCATTTAGGGGACTTACCTAAGTATCATTTATGGATACAAAAACTAAGGATAGAATGATAATGAATGTGACTTTAAGGATATAGTCACCCTGAATTCTAGCATTGTTCACTTTCATCTGATTCATCTGACAAATCCAAATCCACTGATGAATCTTTTCCTTTCTATCATCATGATGTCTCTTATATACATCCAACTCTGTCCACCCACATAGCCACTACCCTAGTTCAAACCCTCTTCACCTGTCACTTGGGCTTTTACAATAGCTTTCTAATTAGTCCCCCTGTTCATTCTCCCCACTCCAATCCATCCTGTCCATTGCCAAAGTGATTTTTCTAAAACATTCATGTCACTCCTTTACTCAGTATACTCCAGTGGCTCTTTATTAACTCTAGAATGAAATATAAAGACATCTTTTTGTCACTTAAAAGTCTTCATAACCTGGCTTCATCCTACCTTTCTTATCTACTTACATTTCATGCCTTTCACAAACTCTCTGATCTAGCTATACCAGCCTATTTACTGTTCTCCACACACAACACTCTATCTCCCATTTCCATGTCTTGATGTCACTTAGACCTCATTTGTACTTTCCCCTCACCTCTGTCTCTAATTTTCTCTGCCTTCCATCAAGATTTAGCTCATATTTCACCTTCTGAAAGAGACTTTTCTCATTGCTCCAATTATTACTGCCTCCCTCTTTTAGATTACCTTCTGTCTATTCTGAATATATTTTGCATGTACCTAATTATTTTTCTCAATTTTTTCTTCCCTTAGAAGGTGAATTCCTTGACAGAGAAGATTTTCTTTTGCCTTTCTATGAATCCTTTGCATTTATCAAAGCATAAATTGCTTAATATATTTGTTGACCATTGACTTACTGTTATCGTCATCCCATATGGCACCAACTCCCACTTCATAATCAAACTTCGTTACAATGACCAGATTTGCAAAACGGGGAAAGGAAACAGACTGTTTGCCACTTTTCTTGCTACTTCAGGACATCTCCACCAGTTCAATTGACCACGGGGACCTCTCCTAATCTGGGTACATGTGAACCTTTTGCTTCTTTGGATTAAGGAAGATATACATACAGTGTCTTCTTGAGACAAAGTTAGAGAAAAAGGATCAGAAGAGACATGACTCTTAGAAAGATAACCTTGGTTACTTCTAAATATGCTGTTCAAATAGAGAATAAGAAAACTTTTGAAAATCTCATTCAATGAAATATGCATTTGTGTGTCTAGGCAGAAGACTGCTTTGTAAGTGAGTGTCATAAATAGTTAATTAGCAGTTCTGGATGGTGCAGCCTGCAACTGATCAAATTGATTCATAAATCAGAGGAATGAGAGGAACAATTGTTTTAGATTTGGATTGCGCATGGTCTTTCTTATTTTTCATTTCTACAATTTCCATCTCCAGATGGAGCCTTCTCTAGTGCTTCGACTGGGGAATAGAAGAGATGATGGCAATGGTGCCCAGGAAGGTGGGGATGGTCCTAGAATGAAAGATGCCTCTAATCTCTAGCAATGTGCAGCTATTTCCATCTCCTGTCTTTCTTCCTTGGAGGTCTTGTGAGGGGGAAGGAGGCCATGGCGGTGGTGGCTAGGTAGGCCATGGAATAGATTTGTGGAAGGATTAGTAGACCAGGGACAAAGACAAAAAGTACCCTGCCAGGGAGCTACTATACCGTCTCTTATTTACATGATCTCATAGCTCTTAGGGCAGGAAGGGACATTAGAAACCAAAGGGCTTTTAGGGTTCATTATGCTAGATCCTCAAGAAAGGAGAAAACTAAATGATGTGTTTAAGGTTCCTTATCACATAACCATGGACCTAAGAGGGTATCTTACCCAATTATTTCTAAAGGAATGAAACAAAAGGCCTAAGAAATTGAGCAGTAATTATAAGAAAAATTAAACTTGGGATGGTTTCTTTTTACCTTTTAAATTGAGTCAAGATTCTTAGTCATCTTCTGCTTTCAGCTAGCTCCACCCTTATGACTAAGGATGTGTATGGCAACATACATTCTTTGTACCAGTCAGGCCAGTTCTCTTAATGTACCTCTGCCCCATTCTTATTGAAATTTAAATACTCTATCCTTCATCCTCTTTCCTTAGGGTAATAGTGTATTCTATGCCTTCCCATGTGGGACCCCCACCCACACTCTCAGGTAATATTTGCAAATTCAAAGTGGCCTTCCAGAGACAATACTTAATATTTTTTTTGCCTTCTATTCCAAGGCAATATCTCCAAATAGTAAGAAAGTCAGTCGAGTTAAAGGGGAGAAAGGGAAATACTTGGGGTGGGAGGGTCCCTATCTTTCCCTTACTCCCTAGTACTTTTCCTCTGAAATTACCTTCCTTCCACCATCTCTCTATCTTGTAGGTACCTAGTTATTTACATATGTCTCCTCCTCCTCCCTGCCATTGGAATGTTGGACAAAGACTTTTTTGTTATTTTGAGTATCCTCAGAACTTAGCACAGTACTTGGCACTCTGTAAGTAGTTAATACATGCTTGATGACTGACTGAATACAGAGAATCATCAAAAGACAGATATGAACTAATGCAAAGGAAAGTAAACAGAGCCAAGAAAGTAATATACAGAATGGCTACCACCATGTAATTGGAAAGAACAATTATAAACAATTGAAGCTGACTGATGAAAAATTATAAAGATCAAGCTTGGCCTCAAAAAGGAGGCATGAGAAGACACCTCCTCCCACTTTTTGCATAGCCACGGGTCCAGGCATACAGAACTCTGTGTATGCCAATTTTTTTGATGTGTTGATGAGTTTTACTGAGCTATTTTTTCTTATTTTCCTTTAAAATTTTTTATAAGGGATGTCTTTCTTAGAAGGGATACTGAGGGAAATATAAAAAAGAAACGATACAGATAAAATTTTTTTCAATGGGTTGAGAATAGCAAAAGTAAGTTTAGTTTAAGATTTTTTGGTTTACTGCTTTATAATTACAGAAACCATAATATGGTAAGTTTTCACAGAGTTGGAAGTGGAAACTAATGGAAAGAAAGCTGCGGTTATTCAAACAAAATGCTTTTATTGTTGCTCTTTCAAGGACAGGTAAATCAGCATAGTGTTCATTGTATCTATCAATTTCAAGAAGTTGATTTAACCATTAACTAAATTCTTGTTGCCTAGGAGATTTTAACTATCATAATGCTTTGGGCAGCCAGGTTGCACAATGGATAGAGCTGCAGTAAGGGAGACATCAGGTCAAATCCAGTCTCAGACATTTGCTAGCTGTGTTACCCTGGTCAAGTCACTTAACCCTATTTGCCTCAGTTTCCTCATTTGTAAAATGAGCTGGAGAAGGAAATGGCAAACCTTTCCAGTATCTCTGCCAAGAAAACCCCAAATAGGATTACAAAGAGTTGGACACGACTAAACAACAACAAAGCACAATGCCTTGTGGTTTTATCTTTGTAGGGTTTTACACTCTCCCATGGGCAATATCTCTCTCTCTCTCTCTCTCTCTCTCTCTCTCTCTCTCTCTCTTTCACACACACATACACACACACACACACACAGATTGTAAATCTGCCAATCAATCAACATACATTTATTAATCACTTACTATGAGCCTGACACTATGCTGGGTGCTAAAAATATACAAAGACAAAAATGAAACAATTTTTTTGCTTTTTGGAAGGCAATTGGGGTTAAGTGACTTGCTCAAGATCACATGGCTAGTATTTATGTTAAGTGTCTGAGGCTGGATTTGAACTCAGGTCCTCCTGACTCCAGGGCAGGTGCTCTATTGACTGTGCCACCTAGCCGCCCCAACATATTCTGCTTTCAAAAACCTTACATTCTAGAGGTCTTACATGTGCACATATAAGTAAAGACAAAATATGAGCATTTTGTTGGAGGAGTTCCCTGCAATTTGTTGTTTGTTACTTTTTCAGTCGTGTACAACTCTCCATAACCCTATGTGGGTTTTTCTTGGCAAAGACACTAGAGTTGTTTACCATTTCTTCTCCAGCTCATTTTACAGATAAGAAAACTGAGGCAAACAAGGTTAAATGACTTGCCCAAGGTCACACAGCCAGTAAGTGTCTGAGGCCATATTTGAACTCAGGGAGATTAGTTTTCCTGACTCCAGGTCCAGGGCCCTACCCACTGCATCATTTGGAGGACCAAGAAAAGCCTCATGTGGGAGATGGCACTTAACCCGAGATGGGTACAGGAACCCCTATCTAGAAGACTAGGGATTGTTAAAGGCAGAGGTGAAGAGGGAGCACATGTCCTTTCTATGAAAAGGCACAAAAGAAGAAATGGGAGGGGCATGCATGATGGATGTAGGACATTTTTTTCTGAGCCACAGAATGCATGAAAGGGATACTGTATCATTAGTCTGGAAAGGTAGGTGGGAGTCATATTGTGAAGTGATGTAAATGCCAAGGTGAAGAAATCTGTACTTAATATTAGAAGCAACAAGGAACCTAGACCATCTTCAACTCTCACGGATGATGTCAGGCGGGGCTTCTTATCCTGATGGTCTGGGGAAGAAGAATTAGAAATATCAGGTCCAAAGTTAAAAAAAAGAGCCCAGAAAGTCTGAACAATAAACGTCCAGTTCTGAATTAGCTGGTTCATTCTGGTATTCCTAAAGGTACTGGAGAAAAAAGTATTGGATTTGGAAGTAAAGCTTCAGATCCTGGCTCACCTTTGTTTCCTACTTTGAGCAAGTTACTTAACACCTCTTGGCCTCAGTTTCCTGATCTGTAAAATGAAGGGCATGTACTAGAATACCCCCATGTCTCTTTATTCCTCAATATTATGATAATTAAAGCATATGAACTATTAGAAAACTGTATGTATCCAATGTTTTAGATTGTTCATAGGATTGTGGTGAGGACAGTTTAAAGTCAGGTAAAAGCCTAATTATAAAATATTGACTATCATTTTGTTATTTGTAGTTGCATATTAGATTATGTATTCCTCAAGAAGAGGGTCTATACTCTATTTATCTTTGTATCCTCTACATAAATGATGTAGTAGCCACTGGATATTGATTGAATGAAGGATTAAGTAACCTTAATTAGACTGTTGCTATTTGTCATTTTCCAGTTATTTCAATTGTGTATTAATATTTGTGATCATTTTTTTTTTTTGCTTTTTGGAGGGCAATTGGGGTTAAGTAACTTGCCCAAGGTCACACGGCTAGGTTTTTGTTTGCGTGTGTTAAGTGTCTGAGGCCGACTCGGAAATCAGGTCCTTCTGACTCCAGGGCCGGCTTTCTACTCACTGCTCCACCTAGCCGCCCCTATTTTTGGGGTTTTCTTAGCAAAGATACTGGAGTGGTTTACCATTTCCTCCTGCAGCTCATTTTACAAATGAAGAAACTGAGGCAAACAGGGTTAAAATGACTTGCCCAGGGTCACACAGCTAATAAGTGTCTGAGACCACATCTAAATTAAGATGAATCTTTCTGACTCCTGGCCAGGTGCTCCATTCACTGTAGCACCTAGCTGCTCTCTTAACTTTTGCTAGCTTTTTAATAAGGATTTATACTTTAGAAATGTCATGTAGTGTATCAATAAAATTATATGTAATTTAGCACATTGATTAAAGGCATGTAAATGATTTCTTCTTGTTAGCAAAGTTAGTTTTTTAACTGCTATATATAACTGCATGGCAGAAAAATATGCAATGATATAGTGAAGATGAAAAGGCAAGGAAGGAGGGAAGAAATTCCAACACTGCAATTAACATGTAGAACTAAGAAAATGGATGGCACAGAGTCCGTGAATATCCACCCAGTAAACAGTGAGACAAAAGCAAATCAATGTGATCTGAATTAAATCATTTTTGCTGTGGTTCCATGTAAAATGAACAGTTTAACAGCATTTTCATTATTTAAGTCATTTCAGAAGAAAAGGCACTCCAGAGAATTTGCACTCATCAGCTAATTTACACCCAACCAAGACACCAAGTATCATTCTTGTTCCTCTGAAATATTTAAAGTGAGAGTAATCTCTACCTTGAGATTCCCCAAGTTTTAAGGTTTTAGTTACCATGACAACTAAGGTAAATGGATGATGAATGGAAGTGACCGTCCTCCTTGAGTGTCACTTTCATTAGGTGCCAGATCACAAGTCCTCCTATTAGAACTCCTAGTGGTGCTTTAAAAAAAAAAAACAAAAACTAAACTCTATCTTAACTGTACGGTGTATTATAGAATATTTATAAAATTTATATTAAAAACCTCTGTTATCTATTATTTATAAAGCTCATGTTGGAAGGGAATTTTGTGTCTCACACTCAGGTAAAAGTAGAATTATGACTTAATATATTTGAAGGTTTTTGCCATGGTTTTAACCATGAAGGAGTTTGCCAATGGGCTAAGGACAAGGCAAACTGGAATATTTTTGTAGTCTCCTTCCTTTGTGTAGCTGGTTATCTTTTCTGTCTCCCATCATAGATGCGAAAACCAGAGAAGAAAACAAAGTGGTAACATATAATGTATTAATTTTTTTAGATTAAGTATATACAAAAATACATTACTCTAATAATTCTAGCAAATGACAAACACTTCTGGGGGGTAGGATAAGTAAAGAGGCTCTCAAACATTTAGAAGAGCAGAATTTTCCATGAGGTTTTGATAAGTTTTTATTATTATACCTTTTTCATCCCCTATCACTTTTTTTTTTTTGCTTTTTGGAGGGCAGTTGGGGTTAAGTAACTTGCCCAAGGTCACACGGCTAGGTTTTTGTTTGTGTGTGTTAAGTGTCTGAGGCCGGATCTGAACTTAGGTCCTTCTGACTCCAGGGCCGACGCTCTACTCACTGTGCCACCTAGCCGCCCCACCTATATACTTTTTCAACCCCTTTCAATCTCTGTTCCTTCAATACAAATATATTGAAACCACTCTTTCCAAGGTTACCAGTGACCTCTTTATTGCTAAATCCAATGGATTTTTTTTTTTTTAAGCAATTGGGGTTAAGTAACTTGCTCAAGGTTACACGGCTAGTCATTATCTATGCATGGGTGCTCATTTTCTGAGGCCGGATCTGATCTCGGGTCATCCCAACTCCGAGGCCGGTGCTCTTACTCACTGCGCCACCTAGCTGCCCCTTTAGGGCAATTGGGGTTAAGTAACTTGCCCAAGGTTACAAGGCTAGGTCTTTGTTTGTGTGGATTAAGTGTCTGAGGCCGGCTCAGAACTCAGGTCCTTCTGATTCCAGGGCCGGCGCTGTATTCACTGCGCCACCTAGCCGCCCCTGTCCAATGGATTTTTTTTATACTCATCCTTGATTTCTTTGCAGTCTTTGACATGGTTGACCATCTTTTCTTTTGGATGCTGTCTCTTTCTTCCTTCAGTTTTTTTGGACGTTAGTATGTTGTATTTTTTTCCTACCTGTTGAACCAATCTCTTTTAGCTCCTTGTAAAATTACTATCCATATGCTCTCCCTTAGGTCCTCTCTTCATCTCCCTATAAATTCTCTTTGGGATATCCTTAGTCCTCATAGTTCAATGATCATCTCTGCAGATGACTCCCAAATCTCAAAACCTCATCTTTCTCCTGAGTTCCAGACCTGTATCTCCATCTGCCTGCTGGACATCTTCATTGTCTGTCCCATAGGGATTACAAACTCAACATGTTTGCAGACAAACTCCTTATCTTTCCGTTCTCCCAAATGTCCTGTTTCTATTTAGGGAACTACCATTCTTATAATCTTCTAGGTTTAGAACCTAGGAGTTATCCTCATCTCTTCACTCAGCCCCAATTTCCAATCAGTTGCTAAGACTTGATTCTACCTCCTCAATATGCCTTGCCTCCGGGCTGTTTACTTACCCTGCAACCACTCCAATTTGGGCCTTCATCAGCTTTTGCCTAGATTATTGAAATGCCTTCTTAATATTTTTACATCCAGTTTCTCTCTTATGAAATGGATCCTCTACAGTTGCAAAATCAATATTTCTAAAATGC
This sequence comes from Gymnobelideus leadbeateri, assembly GCA_011680675.1. Classification (NCBI taxonomy): domain Eukaryota; kingdom Metazoa; phylum Chordata; class Mammalia; order Diprotodontia; family Petauridae; genus Gymnobelideus; species Gymnobelideus leadbeateri. The sequence goes on from WOXC01005770.1 coordinate 388,155, forward strand.
TAGTATGATCATATCACTCTTAATTTCCTATAGGGAAAAATAGACATTTCTTTATTTGATATTTGGGATCCTTCATAATTCAACCTATCTTTTCAGTTTCAAAGAAATTAAACATCTTTCCTAAGCAGGGGTAGTCATGTGATTACATATTGTACTTCCTAAAGTTACAGATATAACCCAAAAGCCTTCTTCCCCTGGATAGCTATGACCAGTAATCCCTCCAATTCCAACAGAATAGAATGGGGAAAAATACAATGCTCTTGGAAAGATGGGTACATATATCTTCACCTAGAGTTTGCCATCGTTTTATTAGCTCCACAGTAGCTCAATTTGAATTGATACTGAACCATTATGGGACTGCCTAATTGGGAGATCTGGACAACTCAATCTTGAGTTATTCAGTTTAACACTCAGATGAAAAATACTGCCTTGTATTCCAGAAGATATCAGACATAACCCACAAACTAGAAAGAGCGACATTAGCTTCCACATTTAGAATTTGTTGAAATGTTGTCCATTTGATTTGTCCAATGGAGCTCTTGTTGAGGCTTGAGGCTGGGGATTTTGCTGCAGTGTCATTTGAGACCACAAGGTGGCTCCCACCACATACTTTTTGTGCCCAATAAATCTTCAGCACTCACACAGGACAGGATTTCCTTGAGAGGCCTGTGACTTTAATGCTCAGAATCATTACTTAATTATGTACAATGATGAAAAAATTATAAGCACTTTTGCAGTAACTAGACATTAATTTAACATCTTAATTTGATAAATGTTTAAATATGTTGTTCATGTTAAGTTATTCAAATGTAGGGGATTAAAATGAAGTATTGAGTTTCCAATGTTCTAGAGGTGTTTCCTTTGAAACGAAATGTTCCCATTGTTGCTTCTGCAAAAATCAATGTTTTGTTTGTGAATACGATGACAATTATTTGTTCACTACAACATGAATGTTCCCAAGTGGCTTAGAGAGCCACGAAATTATTCTGTGGTACCAGCTATGGGAATGTCATTGTCCTAGGTATTATCTATACTTCCCAAATCTCTTCTGCCTAATGAAAAAAAAAACCCACTAAAAGCCGAGTCACAAAAGATCATTGAGCTATATGTGTTTGCTGACCATCATTTACTGCACACAGATAAATTCACATAACCTTTGGAGTTGGACAAAAGTCAAATCATTATTAAGATAGAGAAATCCACTTGTAGGTTGCTAGGAAGTATAAAGAAAAGGGCAAGGAATTGCCCTGGAACTCATTCACTTTCCTACCACAACTCTTGCCTGTACCAAACAATCTGAAGTGTCATTGATAACAATATAATCTTTGGTAAATAGAATGTCTAGTCCAATGACTCATGATGGTCTTTGCAATAATTATCAGTCAGAATCCAATATGATTTAAAAATGACTTTATGGAATGATGAATACTGTACTATCTCCTGGAGGGAAATATAGAAAAAGTGTGAGGTTTTCTGTCCTCATAGAATTGAGTATCTTCTTGATCAGGGAAAGGAGGTTCACTTTTTGAAGATATAATAAATACTTTCTTCTTCTCCATAGAGATATAGGGGATGTATGGGTTTAGAATGTTGCATATGCTTACAGATGAGATGAATGTATATTTACCTGTATCCCCTACAAAACTTCTGACATAGTAGGCAATCATTAAATATGTACTGAATATGTTTATTGTTTGAATAGAAATGTGAAGGATTCACCTTTATATTCTACCAGGAGGGTGATAGAAATGATAAATCTCTTAATTTTATATAGTTATAAAGAAGTTTTATTTGAGGGGAGGATAGCATTTTTGGGAAATGACTTATTGTAAAGTATAAGGGGCATTTCTGTTGTGTGGAATGAGGTATCCCTTTGTTGTGGGTGATAAACCAACATCAATACAAAGCTATAGTATCAATGCAATAAGAGAGAAAGAAAGAGAGAGGGAGGGAGAGAGACAGACAGACAGACTCATACTCAAACATGGTTATTTAAAGGACACAGGTATTTAAAAGGTATAAATGGAAAATCAAATATAGTGACTTTGCTCCTCTTCCACCTTCTTTAATCTTCTCACTGACTCCCCTTCTACATTAATTTTTATGAATTTTTAGGGTCTTTATCAGACTGGACATGCCAGTGTTTCACATTTTGAGTTATCACCTTATATCCTCATTAAATTTTTGAACCATAGATGGCTCCTTTATTCTTTTTACATCTTACCTTCTTCATCATCATCACCAAGTGCAGTGAAAACTTTTAATTGAGCTCTATTTTCCAGGGGGAACAACACTAGTTATCACATAAAACACATTGTTTACTGCGTTTTTTAATTACCCACAAAAACCAACCAGTATGAGCTGATGTGCACATCTAGAAAAGCATGAGACAAGCACCTTTGTATATCATGGAATGTTGTATTTGATGCTGATGTCCATTGTTTGTGGAGAGAATGAAAATGTTTGAGGAGAAAATGAAATAAAGAGTAAGCAGAAAGAAGAGGAGCTAGAAATTGAAAGGAAGAAATCCTATCACCCTCCCAGTAGACTAAAACAAGGCAAATCCTTCACATTTCCATTTAATCAATAAAATTATTCAGTACATGTTTAATGATTGTCTACTATGTCTGAAGTTTTGTAGGGGATATAGGGAAACATAAAATATAGAATCTACGCTCACAGATCTATTCAGGAGACAGTGAAGATGTACAGAACAATTAGAAAACAATTCAGTACAACTGAGAATGCAAGTAAGATAAGTAGTGGTAGGCAAGTTACGATAGGAAGTAGTGATAGACTACTAGTGATAGGAGAGAACACTGGATTTGGAGCCAGAAAACCTGGGTTCAGATCCTGGCTTTGCTACTTGCTATGACCTTGAACAAGTCTTATTTTCTCACCTGCAAAATGAAGAGGTTGGACCAGATGACCTTGAGGGTCCCTTGCCATTCTGGATGGATGATAGATCCTAAAATGTTAAATCGGGGAGTACTAACTTCATGGCTATAATATTGTCATTATTTCTTAAATGTAATAGGTCAGAGAAGGGAGAAATTAGCATGGGTGAGGAAAGTTAGAACAGGGTACATGTGGTGCTTGAGCTGAGTCTCCCCAATCTGGACCCATCCTCCTCCATTTCCAACACTGTTTCCTCCTACCCTAGCCAGCTAGATCTACTTCATCTCCAGGAATGAACCTTGTGTTTGCTGCCCGAACACCTTCGATTGGACTATTCCTTTACCTCCCTGCCCCACCCCCACTCTTCAGGCTACTTATGAACCTTCTTCAGCTTCTCTGCTACTTGTAATCTCACTCATTCTTTGGGTTTTGTAACCTTTTCTGTGACTCCACCGACCATGTTGCTCTCTCCTTCATCAGAACTTCTATTGAATGCATTAGTACTCAATGGACTCTTGGTATGTGATGCCTCTTATTGTTGCTTTTAAGGGTTTTTTTTTAATGTTTTGTCTCTTCTTAACCACAGATTAAGCTCTTTTAGGGCAGGAACAGGGGATATTATTTTGTATTTCCAATTGCCTATCACAGAGTTTGCAAATAACAGGTTCTCAAAAGCTTGTTGATGGATTAATTTGGCAATTAATGCCATTTCACAATTCTTTTCTGTAAGCTGTACTCTACATATGATATTGAGCTATGGTTTTGCCAATTTTCAAACTCCTTCAAGGCAGGAGAGATTTCATTTTTGTCTTTGTGTACCCAGCACTTACATAAATAGCATTTAATATACTTGTTGGAATAAATTGAATTGTGATTGTGGGCAAGTCAATTAAACTTTTCTGAATCTTAGGTTCTTCATTTGTAAAATGATCATTTCCTTCTTATAGGGTTGCTGTAAAGAAAGTTCTTTGAAAAAAATAACACTATCTCCAACAAGTATTCAAATAAATCAGTGGTTTCATCAATGTGTATGTTTCCTACAGTGATATAGATCAGTGCTTACACAAGTCTTGTCCTTGTCTTTTTCTTAAGTCGGACACTGGTGGTTCAACTAGTGCTCTGGGGGCTTGTCTCACTTTCTTTAAACTGGTTCATCCTTCACTGCTTCTCTCTGTTTTAGGAGGCAGTATTTCTCATACCCCTTGTCTCTAAGACTTCACAAATTTATTTCTACACTAATGGTGACTACTATTTCTTTCAAGATAAAAATTAAATCAAGAGCTTGCTGCCTAAAGCACACATTAAGCTTTTAGTCTCCTTGTTACGGTAATTGACTTACATTGTTTTAAAGTTTCCTTTCAAAATATTGTAGTATCTATGTTCCTTTTTCTGTCCCTGAACTATTTTTTTATCACCAAAAACTTGTCTAAATATGTCGATGTGGAGCTGTTTTGAATAACATGTAATATTTTTTTCTGATTTTTATTCTTTCTTCTTGCTCTATGCAAATTTTGATCTTTGCTTAAACTAGTTTGTGGTCTAACTCTATATGGAGAGCAAATTCAGGAATGAGTCCCATATCAGTAACAAATCACTTATAATCTCTAAAAATATAATCAATTTCACATTTTGTTCAATGACTAAAACCTTTTAATTTTTCTCAAATAAGTACTATTTGTGCACATATGAGTAATGTGCATTTACTAATACAGATAACATGCATGTGTGTGTTCATCTGCATCATGCTTTTGTGCCATTTCTAAGTCTTTGACCTCTCTGATTCTTTATGCTTCATCCATGTTTTCCAGTTATTGTCATTTCTCTCCATCTTCACCCATTCCCACCTTTGCACTGGAGTCACCTAGAACTAAAGTATATACTGAGTTAATTTGGGGGATCTAAAGGTTTTTTTTTTTTTTTTTGTAGAATGATTCTTGCTCTTCCCCTGCAACAGATATTGGCACACCAGCCAAAGCTGCAATTCCTTTTGTGGTGATTGCTTTTTGTTTTGTTTGCTTTGTAAATACTTATCGTGAGCACTGCAATGTGACATACCCAAATGTCCATGGAATGATTTTTCTTATTTCCCTTGAGGGTACAATATAACCAGCTCTGCCAACACTTTTATGTACTTCTCTGAGGTGATTCATTTCCTCTAGTAGTATATTCAAAGGTAGTTCATTGGATAAGGACCTCATAGTGGGAGTACTAGTAGTGAACTTAAATGAGTCTAAACCCTCTATCATTCATAGCCATCTCTGCCCCATTTTCTGCTACTCTATTACCAGCCTTGCAAAAGTAGAAGGAGGCCAGTTGAGCCTGTAGGTCATTTGGCATTTTTATTTGCTTCACTGGCTGCCATTCCCAAAGATTTTGTTATCAATTGGTCAATGACTGCTGATGAAGCCCTTTCTACTTGGATAGGCTGACTCTCAGAGATCATATAGTTGTTGATGGTAACATAGTACTTGAAGCTTTTCCAATATAGAATCTGAGAGATACGAAGCACTGCAAGCTGGCATGGTCTTCAAGAACTAGGGTCACTCACATGGCACAATGAGGCAACTAAACAAGACTTTATGGTGGAAAAATTTTAATATACACTAAAATTATGTGGTTGTGGTTGTTGTTCAGTTGTTCAGTTGTGTCTGACTCTTCATGACCCCATTTGGGGTTTTCTTGGCAAAGATACTAGAGTGGTTTGCATTTATTTTCCCAGCTCATTTTACAGATGAGAAAACTGAAGCAAACAGGGTTAGGTGACTTGCCCAGGGTCACACAACTAGTAAGTATCTGAGACATTTGAACTCATGTCTTCCTGACTCTAGGCCTGGCACTCTATTCACTGTGCCATTCACCTGCTCCATAAAAAAGTTTTGGTATTCTAACTAGTCACTAAAAGTCTATTCGTCTCCAGGGTAGCATGTATGCTATCAGGTGCTTAATTATTGCCATGAAGTTTTTAAGCCATATGATGACTCTCTTATGACCTGACAAGCAAACAGATTTTAAAAAATTAATTGGGCTCAGTGGAACTTGAGTAGATGAGTGGGTCTTGCCAAACTGGAAAACTGACTAATCTCGGACGTTTACTCCCCAATCTTACATAGGAAGTACTGCCATAGTGTTTTTTTTGTAAATGTTGTATTTGTTTTTGGCTTTGCTTCTACATTCTACTCAGGGCAGATGTTGCATTGAAAAAATTAGAAATGGTGGATAGCATCACACTCAGACTTAGCAAAATAAAGAAGCAAGCAAGCAAAGTTCACCTTTGATAGTCCCCTGTGTTCTCTCAGGGTCTCTGATCATCCAGACCTTCTCTTTTATTCAATGACTTCATATTGCCCTTATATATGGAACACTCTTCACTGGAGAACCCCATTAGGCCATGGCATGGAGGTCCTTGATATCAAAAACGATCTTAATAACCATTAAAATGTACCCTTCTGATGGCTGAGATCCTCAGTGTTCTGACAAGGGAACTGACCTAATATAGTGAACTGATTATACCAAGGATATTAACAGCTCAAAATAACTGGTATCTAAATCTCCCTACAAGTAGAGCCCATCCTGCCTTACTAGATTTACTTCTCACTATGTCCCTAAAATATTAATAATTATAATATTTTCTTACACTTCTATTGGTTTGTAAAGTCCAAAATCCAACAACTACCTACTAGATGATACTGCCTTTACCTGCCCCAAATAGTCAGACCTTTGCCCAAGGAATTTGTGGTCCAGGGAACTATGGCTCCAGAGGAAAGAAGGCACAAGAGGATGTGACATTGGCAAAGTACAATGGCCTAATCAAGAGGCCTGGAAGAATGGGGAAAGTTTTGGACCATGAGGCAGCTCCTGGGAAGGGCAAGTTTAATTTTTTGGTTATTGGCATTACAGAGGCAGCATGAGAGCAGTGGACATTTTTTTTTCTGGTAGGATTAGAAGGAAGTGAAAGGGTTCAAAAAAAGGCTTGCCACAAGGGCTCTTCTCCCACTTCCCAGCTTTACCTAGGTCTGGCCTTTGCGAGAATCTATTTGATGAAGGAAGGATTTTCTTATATCCAGGATCTTCAGACTGACACCATTCACAGTCAGTCAATTCACTTTTGAAAAGGGAAAAGAAAAGAAAAAATGTTGAAAAATATGATGTTAATACTAAGAAAAAAGTTCTGATGGGAGGGGAGCTCCTGGCAAATTACTAAGCAGCTTTCGCAGTTTGGCCTCCTGTTTCTCTGTATGCACACAGGTGTAATTATTTTATAAATGGCTGACAGGATTATTAACAGAAAAGTATGCTTATAAAACCATTGACTGGTACACATGACAAGACCCCATTTATATTAAAAAGTTGAACCCAATGTGATTTTCTTGAACAACTTTTGCAAAAGGAAGACTGGAGGGATAGAATAGAGTGGTCTTTTTTTTTTTAAAGAAAATCTTTGTCATAAACAACCTATCCAGTAATACTATTGAAGAACTACTGTCTGTGGCTTCTAAATTAGAAAAAGTCAATTACTGAGGAATAACACCCTGCTAACTACAGAAAAACCACAGCATTGAAAACTGAAAATGGATGTGTTACTTGTGTGCGCTGTAAACACGTTGAACTTGGAGGGATGCTGGGAATCATCTTGCTGACTGGGGTTCTGCTTTATGCTTTGAAAGGAAATCAAAATTTCGAGTGCTTCTCAGAAAAATTTTACTGGAAAAAAGTCTGTCCCCAACTTTTCCCTTTTTCCTCTTGCCTAGCAAAATCTGCTCTGGTTTTCCAAGAAGAAACAGGAGACTGTAGTCTGGCTAGAATAACCCTTTTTAGGAGCTGCTGCTTGCCATTGGTGAATCTCTGATAATCACTTGCTTATAACTTAATAATGTTGCCCTTGAGGGTGAATTTTCTCATGCAGAGTCTCAGCTCATCTGCAATTTACATTTTTTTTAACTTGAAAAGTCCAGTATTCTGTAACAGTCTTTGAATTGAATGAACCTTAAAAACCCATCAAGACTTATTTAAGCCACTTTTTTTAGAAATTTTCCTATCCTCCCTTTGAATCCATCTTTGTGTCCCTTCCTTCCTTCCTTCCTTCCTTCCTTCCTTCCTTCCTTCCTTCCTTCCTTCCTTCATTCCTTTCTTCCTCCCTCCCTTCCTTCCTTCCCTCCCTCCTTTCTTTCCTTCCTTCTTTCCTTCCTTCCTTCCTTCCTTCCTTCCTTCCTTCCTTCCTTCCTTCCTTCCTTCCTTCCTTCCTGTCTTTCTGTATTTCTTTTGGATCAAATCAACTTTCCTTCACAGAAAATAACCGATGGGTCCTGGCACCTTGTCTGAGGCCTCAGTCTTTATTCTATTTTCTGGTTGAATCAAAGATACAGACTGCTAAATATCTGACAGGTTTATAGTTCTAGAAGAAGGAAGAATATCTAGAGATGGTGATGACCTACATTAAAGAAGGAGGGGATATTTCTGATAAACTTGTTTTTTTTTTTCCAAACTGGAAATGGAACTACAGAATTTGGAAATTTTGACTAGTTTCTTAGTACAGGATCTAACATTTCCAAAGCCGTGTTTGAAGAGAGTGAACTGTAACTTATTCCTTTTGAAGTTTCCTTTAAGTACCGTCAAAAAATGTTAGGCTAGGTAAAAATTAGGAGCACAACTGAGCGACTGCCTTTTTCGACCTTCAACCACTTCCGTGGCCTTCCACTTTTGCCATATCTCCATAAAACAGCTCTAAATGCATATCTATTAGACCATAGTTCTCCACAGGCTATAGTGGTTAATTCACTCACTTTCAAAAAGAGCTTTGAAGCTAGTAAGGATTTCTACTGTTCACTCTACTTTTAAAAGTTCTTAATTTAATTTCATCTTACTGACTCTCCCTTCACCCTAAGCATTTAACCTTCAGATATTTTTACTAAGTGGGATGCCCTTTGTTTCTGAATAAATCCTCACCTTGATTTGTCAGTCTATATAGATTTTTCCTTTCCCCTGTAAATAATTTGATGAACTAATTTTACTTATTTTACCTCAATCCTTTAGCTGGTTCAATTGCCTTTGAAAAAAAAAAAACTTACTTTATTTGGTTTAGCTCTTTCTGGGAATTGGGCAGGGGAGGGGTGAGGAGGGCAGTTAACTCTCACATTTTTTTTAAACAAATGCTTTATTAACTTCTGTTTTACATCATTCATTTCCGCCAGATTTTGAGTTACAATTTTTTCCCCCGTTTTTCCCCTACTCACCCTCCCAGAATAGCAGTCCAACAAGATATTGCTTCCTTCATCCTGCTGTCTCCCACATCTTCTCCCATACCCCCTTCAATTTTTCCATTAGAGCAAGGTGAATCTCTGTGCCCCAATGCCTGCATATCTTATAACTCTCTCATTTTCAACATCATTGATGGGTTATTCACATTATTTTCCAGATAATTTCAGCTTACACCTTCAAGCACCAATAATTTTACATGCATTTCATAATTCCTAATACCTTAAACAAGGAAGTCTGAATATAATTTAAAATATTCTTATTTATAGCTTTATTTCTTTCTTAATCCTTTCTTGGTTTAAGTTTTATGATCATATTTGTCACTAAAAAGAAATTTGGTAGAGTGTTTTCTTTCTCATTTTTTTGTGAATGATTTGTGCAGAGTATCTGGTGCATAGTAAGTGGTTAATAAATTGTTTTTGGTTGATTTATAGTATAAGTTTATTTAGCATTTGATAAAATTCAACTGAAAATCTATCTAAATAGGAATATTGTTTTAATTTTTCATTTGGGACTACATTTATAGTTAGTCCAACTTCATTTTGTGAAAATTTATTATTTAAAATTTCTTTTCATGTTTTGTTAATTTGAGTATTTTATAAATTTGTAGATTGAATTTGTTTTAAATTCTCCATTTTTGGTGTCATTATTATGTATAGTAGTTTCTGATAATTCTTTTTCTTTTCTTATGTGATTTTTGCTTTTGTGTGTTTAAAAAAAGTTGATAATTTGATTTTTTCTCTCTGTTCTTCTTACTCAAGTTAGTCAAAGGTCTATCAATTTTATTGGTCTTTTCAAAGGACTGGATTTTAGTCTTTTTTCTGTGAAGTCTATTATATCTTTTTCCATTTTATATGGTTCTCCTCTAATTTTCAAAATTTCCTCTTTTATGCTCATTTTTTAAATTTTAGAATTGGTTAAGTTGTATATTCAATTTTAACTTCTTTTTCTATCTCTTTAATGTATGTTATATGATGTATCTTTTAATGACTATATTAATATTAAAAAATGATATGTCATGCCACTATGGTGGGGGGAGGAGAGAAAGGGAGAGAAATTTTGGAACTCAAAAATTTGTGATATTGAATGTTGTAAACTAAAAGTAAATTTAAAAGAAAAGAAAAAAAGAAATGGTATGTTTTCTCTCCATTGTCATTTTTATTTAGCTATTAACTGTGTCTATGAATTATTCTTTGACCCAGTAATTTTTCAAGATGTCACTAAGTTATCATTTAGGTCCATATCTTTTTCCTATATTCCTTTTAGTAACTATAATTTACATTTTGTTGTGGTCTATAAAAGAAGAGTATTATAGTTCTGCTTTTTATATCTATAATTTCTCAGTGACAGTTAACCTTTACTTAATAACAACAATTATAATTTCCATAGTGCTTTATGCTTTGAAAAATACTTTGAATCAATTATCTAGTTTGAAGCTCATAACAAGCATATGAGGAATATACTATAGATATTATCCCTTTTTTACAGATAAGGAAACTGAGGTTCAAATGGAATAAATTATTTGCCCATGGTCATTCATTTAATAACTGTCAGTAATGTAATTCAAACACAGGTTTTCATAAATCAAAGCCTACCTTTCTATCCAGTGTACCAAAAGGCCTCTCTCTCTCTCTCTCTCTCTCTCTCTCTCTCTCTCTCTCTCTCTCTCTCTTTCTCTCTCTCTCTCTCTTTCTCTTTCTCTCTGTCTGTATCTCTGTCTCTGTTTCTGTTTCTCTGTCATGCATCAGCATCAAGGCCACTCTTATGAATGAGGGCTTAAGGTGTAAAATATAAAATTTAAAGGAAGGAGATTTGGGAGTGAGGGGACAACGTTGTTGCTCAGAGGCTGGCTTTTATGACCTTAAAGTAATAAAATATAAATTACTCCACCAAACACAGTTTCTATAGCCAAATCACATCTATGTGAGTTGCATATATGAAGCTGACTTTCCTAATCAGCAGAATACCCTAGCAGTGGGTGGCTTTTCAATGGTTTTCATCATTAGTGGCTCCTGGATTTTGCTCAATTTCATTCAGGCTACTTCTTACATTTCCCTTTGTGACCAAGGATACACAGCTGTAGGATGGTCTTCCAAGGTTAGGGTCTGTTCTATGGTCACAGAACAGATCAAAACTAATTGGTTCATATGGACACCCAAGGCATGACCTTGGTGTCATAAGCATCATTTTCTTATCCTCTGAACTAACCCACCATGACTTACACATGTACTTTGGAGCCATTTAATTACACCTCTGAACAGACTCTACCTGAATGTGACATCAGTTGGGATTAGGAAAGACCATAGCAGTTAGATTGAATAATTACTGGGACTGTGGAAGATGTTGGAAATTATTTACTTTCCTGGTTTGACAAAGATTGAGAAGAGGTGAAAAAATGGAGAAATTCTCATTAACACCCTTTGCCTGGAGAAGTGGGAAATGTCTTCTGAATATCACTTATTACATAAGTGCCACACTGCACTCATGTACTGGAAAGTTACAAAACAGACCTGTGAATTCAGACAAGGAGAGAAGACTAGGTAAAGCACAGAAGTAACATCTTCTCTTCAAAACGATCCTCAGGGCTGACTGAGATCATGCCCTCTATAGGTCAGTTACCATCTATCCTCTCATCCCATCACAGTATCCCCCTTTCACTAGTTCCTTTCCTTCCTTAGAAATCATTAACATATAAGGAGAAGATGTGGTAGATTTGAATGTGTCGGAGAATCATAGATGAGATCATGCAACTAGGAGAGAACTAAGAGATAATCCATTGTTAACTCCTCTATCAAATAAGGAAACTGAAACCCAAAGAGGTATTGATTTGAAACTGAGACCCAAAGAGGTATTCTGATTATTCAGGAAAGTAGAACGGGGATTGCAAGCATGGACATTTCAAATCTAGAGCCCATTCCACTGGACCAGGGGACTTCTCCTACTTTTGGTAGTTTATTGTCATGATTATTTTCCCCTTTACTCTGAGCTGTAAAATTGTTCTACTGTTATTATATTTCTTCATACCATACAATTTAGTTGCACTAAACATTGCTGTACCTTAATTTCTATTTAATCATTTCTTTTGTGTTAGTCTTCTCTTCCAACAAGGTTATAAATACCTTGAGGTCAAGGAGTTTATTCTGTGTTTTATATTTTATTGTTTCCCCCATAGCACTCACCACAGAACTAAACACAGGAAATATGGAATAACTATTGATAAAAGCCTCCCTTAAGAGACTTCAGGAAATTGGTCTTTTTGAGAAATGTCCACCTTAACAACGTTTCTCCAGGGTTTGTCCAGGCTATTTAGCTTAGCTAAGGCATGGAGCTCAGGCTGTCAAGTCTAGGGGTCTGAACTGTGTACAGGTCAATTAGCTTTAGCCAGAACAAAATTCTATTCCTTGGGCACAACTGACTGTATTCTTACAAGTTTGCAAATGGGATCCATCAGTCATCATGGGAAGCAGGCAAGAAAATGTGAATGACTTTAGGTAAATTTGTTCCTAGTGTCCTGGGAATTTTCCAGACTGGATTCCATGAAATCAAAGCTCATAGTTCAATCAAAGTTCATTCCCCATTTCTGTACTAGGAAAACGTGTGTGTGCTCACACATACACACACACATCACACACCCCAACTACTTCAGCAACACATGTCCTCTTGATAGTGGGTCAATATGTTAGATGACTCAGAACAGGCAGAGTAGCATAGTGAAAAGAGCATTGGACTCAGAGTCAAGAGACTTGGGTTTGAATCTAGCTGCCACTTAACTAACTTTATGACTAAGGGCAAGTCACTTTGTTTCTCACCTTGTTTTCCTCCTCTGTAAAATGGGGATAATAACATTAGCACTTCCTAGTCATACTTTTCTTTGGTAAACAAAGTGTTTTGCAAACAATAAAGTGCTACAAAACAGGAGCTAGCTTCTTCCAACCAAAACTATTTTTGTGACCTCTGTGGATTTCCTTGTCTTGAAAAGGTAACCCTCTCCTTTTTTTGCTGCCTTTTGTGGTCTCCCACTTAGCATGCAGGTGCTAAGCTGGGCTTATTTAGGATGAATGTAGCAGGTATTCAGCTGGAGTTGATTTGATGTTAAGCCAATGGATGCATAAAAACCATGGACATCAATAAAAAATAGTGTTATTTATTTAAAGTGTCCGTTGAGCAGGCTCCAAATGGCTGTTATCTAGAGCATCATTGGCTTAAATACAAACTTGGTGAACCTCTTAGTCAGTTGCTGGCTCCAGATATACTTTGGAATAGAATTCTTTAGTTCCAGGAGTTCTGATTTGTGGAATGGTTAGCACTGCTCTGAGCCAATAGCGGCTCCTATGAAGGACTTCTGTATATAACTCTTCCCAGAATGAAATCCCTATGGCGGTAAGTAGGAGGCTCTGTGTTATGAGCCAAAGGCTCTTCTGTGTTAGGGACTGTGCAAATATTGTGGAGTAATCCATCACTGCTGAAAAAAAGCATTGCCCTCCTGTAAGAAAGCCTTCTGAATATTGCCAGGGGTAGAACTAGAAGGAAAAGCCTCTTGTGGAATTTGGGCTTGAACTGCTGTGGGAGTACTCCGTTCACTTGGTAGATCTATCAATGTCAAAAACTAACTATTGTCTTATCTGTCCTCAGTCTAAGTGGCAAAGTACCACTGAGATCTTGGGGAAGGAAGTTAAAGCATGGAGGCCAATCAAAAGGAAAGCTCTTAAAGCAATGGCAGTCTGTATCCCTTAAATGACTTCCTCATTAGACAGACAGACAGACAGACAGCACAATCCAAGTGTTCTGGGAATATTAAACATATCCCTTCCACTGTATTAGCTAGACATCAGTGCACTGTATGGTATTTTGATGATTTGAGAGAACTGGTACAGAATCAATGACAAGTATTTATCCAGTAATTTGTGAGTGTAGGGCTCTGTCCAGAATACAATATGATGTAGGATAAATGCACAAGAGATATGCAAAGTCCTATGTGACATCTAAGAGAGAAGGGGACGCCATTATTAAGTAGGATGGTACAAAAGCCTCCCTGCAGGAGGTGACATTTGAATTAGGTTTTAAAAGATAGGTAAGAATTACAAAGGCAAAACCCAGAAGGGAAGAGAGGACTTGATTAGTTCTGAGATTGTCTTTCTTATCCCTAAGGAGCCATCAAATCACCTATTAGGCAGAATATTTAAATAACCAGGCATATGAAAAATACATATATCTGTGTACATACACACCTATATCCATATATATATATATATATATATATATATATATATATATATCCATATATGAGTGAGTGTGTGTGTGTGTGTGTGTATACCCAATTAGGTGACACAGTGAATAGACCACCAGCCCTGGAGTCAGGAGGACCTGAGTTCAAATCTGGCCTCAGACAGTTGACACTTACTTTGGGTAAGTCACTTACCCCCAATTGCCTTGCCTTCCCACCTCCAAAAAAATTAGATGGGGAGGCACTGACAGCTAGAGGGACAATGAAAAGCTTCCTGCAGATGGTTGTATTTGAGCTTAGTTCTGAAGAAAACCCAGATTGAGAAGCAAAGGCAAAGAGGGAGAACAGCCAGTGCAAAAGGCATAGAAGTAGGAAATGGGGTATCAAGGGCAAGGCATAGCAAATAGGCCAGTAAGAATGGTCTATAGAGTGCTTAACATATAAATATGCAATCATGTGTGTGTGTTACAGATATAAGTAATCTAGAGGCACCCTTTATATCCAGAGAACAACATTTCTGCTTCTGGGCAATACAATGGACTGTCATGTGACCAGACCATGACCTGGGACAATGGGTAAGCTGTAGCATTCATTGCCTTCCAAAGTAAAAACTTTGTATTACAACGCTCCTTTATATTCTGCCAGATTTGCTTGAAAATTACTCTTATTTGGGATTTCAGAAAAACCTGGAAAGATTCAACATGCACTGAGTGAAATGAGCAGAACCAGGGGAACTTTGCATACAATAAAAATGACATTGTGTGATGGTTAAACATATTTAGACTTAGCTCTTCTTAGCAATACAATTCCAAAAGACATGATAGAAAATGTTATCTCCATCCAGAGAAAGAACTGGTGGAGTCTAAATGCAGATAAAAGCATACTATTTGCACTTTCTTTGTTTTTGTTCATGTTTTTTCCCTTTTGTTATGTTTCTTCTTTCACAACATGACTAATGTGGAAATAGGTTTAACAGGATTGCTCATGTATAACCTATTTGAGATTGCTTGATGTCTTGGGGGGGAGGGTGAAGGGAGAGGGGAGAAAAATCTGGAATTAAAAATCTTATAAAAACGAATGTTGAAAATTATCTTTACATGTAATTGGAAAAAATAAAATACTATTTCCAAAAAAGAAATGAAATTAGCCTCATTATAGCCCCATTTTAAACTTAATGGTGTCTAGGCTATGAGAAGAAACTTTTCTTGTCTTTGATGGATTTAGGTGTATGCCTTGTCCCTAGGAAAAATCATACCAGTTTGGAGGATTCTTATGTAAGGCTCTAGCAGATGATTTCAGGGTTGGCACTTGGAAGGGGTTATCTTTCAGGAAGCCTTGGCTGAGTCTCTTTATCTTGCTTGCCTATATTTCTTCACTTCCTCACTCAACAGCCTTTTTCTGATGACTTTTTCTGTTCTTAGCAAATGCAGTCCCTCTGTCATATGGTACCTGCCAGAAACTTGAGTAAAGTGGGTAAACCACCATGGGTGGCTTTATACTCAATTGGCAGCACCTCCTCAGGAGGCAGTGAGGTCTAGTGGAAAGAACCCTGCCAAGGAATCCAAAGCCCTTGTGTTCTGCCGGAAGTCCTGACTCAGCCTGGTACTGGTTAGTTGACCTCAGACAAGGTGTTTCACTTTTCTGAGACTATTTCCTCATTTGTAAGTGTCTATCCATCCATCTGTCTACCTGATAGGTTTATTGTGAGAAGTAAATAAGAGAGTGGTGGCCAAAAAGGTTTTGAAAGTTTAGAGCATTAAGGACATAGGGAAGAACTCCATTCACACCTCCCTACCCTTACTGGCTGACCTCTGGAGTTCTTTGGACAAGGGAAATGCTTTTGTTGCATAGAGTGAAGTTTTAAAATATAGAAACCTATAGGAAAAATGACATGGTCACAAGTTCACTGGAATATGCATGGAAAGGTCTAAAGGAAATTTGATGATGGGAAAGCCATCAAATATTTTAAGGACTCTCATATCCCTGGAGGCAGAAGGTGGCCCAGTGAAAAGAGTATAGGACCCAGAGTAAGGAAGATCTGAGTTCGAATTTTGCCTCAGATACTCATTAGTTGTGTGACACTGGACTATAGTGTCTTTTCTGTCTGCCTTAGTTTCCTCATCTGTAAAAGGAGATAATAATAGCACCTCCCTTACAGGGTTATTGTGAGGAGCAAATGAGTTAACACATGTAAACTATTTTGTGAATCTTAAATCACTAGATAAATACTATGTGTCATTGTTATTACTGTCATTGTTATCAATAGTAGTAGTAGTAGTAGTAGTAGTAGTAGTAGTAGTAGTAGTAGTAGTAGTAGTAGTGGCAGTAGTGGTAGTAGTGGTAATCTGGATTAGACTTGGATGGAAATTGCAAAAAATTACAGTTTGATACAAAAAGGAGAAAAAAACTTCTTAATGATTAAAATTCCCCCAAAATGAAATGGGTAGCCTCAGTTGGTGATCGGTTCCTCTTCACCCAAGGGTTTTAAGTAAAAGATTGAGGGCTATTGTCCAGGTATGTGGTAGAGGGGATTCTTGTACAGGCAAATATAGAATTAGATGACCTCTGAGGTCCAATTTTAAATTCTGTGATAACAAATTCTTTCCTTGATATTAGATTCCAATTGGGGAAAGGAGAGAATGCTTGAAGGTACTAGATATGTAAAAGGGACAGAGGGGATGGAACCAGTACAGGATAAAAGATGAAAACACATCTTTAGAAAGAGAGGATAACTTCCAAAACAAGGTCCTAGGGGAGGTAAAAGAGAATGAGGTCAAGGACACAGGATACTTCTTAGTGAGAAAGGGGCATGCCTCTTCTTTTTGAAGAAAGTAAAGGAGAAAGTGGGATGGGGTGATGCTAAGAAGTTTCAAGGAAGAACTGAGGGAGCTTAACATGCTATAGAAATACAACTTGCTTCTATTGTCTTTATCAAAAGCAAACATCTTACATCTTATGAGATTAATAGGATTAACAATCATCATGGAGAGATGAAAAATATCCAGGGCCTTCAAATGTTATAGTATTGCTCCAATTATATATGGACAAAGTGGTATCTCCAGTGAAAGTGTGAAATAATATACTATTGTCAATGCTATTTTGTGATTAATACAATAATAATCTAATATTATCTTTTATTCTCTTCGATGTTCTCTATATAAAAAGGACATTTTCCATACATTTAAAAAAGGGGTACAGTTAGAGTAGCACTACAACTTGGGAAGGCTTACTTATGTGAAGAAATTCAGTAACTAGAGGATAGAAACATGGGAAAGAACATTGGGTGAAGATTAATGGAGAGAGAGAAGCAATTTTATCATTGGTGTGTACTACAGACTACCAAGACAGAAAGAAGAAAGAGATGAAAAGGTCAGGAAACATCACAAATCTATCTCAGAAGCATAATGTAGTAATCGTGGGGGAACTTTGATTATCTAGCTATTGGCTGGACCTTCTTTTCCACCCAAAGAATAGCTAATGTCTTCATTCTGCTTAATAATTATATAATCCCTTAAAAATAGAGGAACTAATAAAGGGAAATTCTATAATGGATTTGATTCTCACTAATAGGGAGAAATAGGTTGCTAGAGAGGGGAAAAATGATGGGAATATTGGGAAGGAACTGATACTTTCATCTCAGCTTTTGCTATAGAGGAAAAAAAAACTTTGAATGATTTGAGAAGAATCTTAGATTTGGGGATAGTAGATTTCAAAGGAACAGCTAGATATTATCTCACAGAATAAAATTCTACAGTGGAAGTCACTCTGGGAAGAATGAGAAATGGGCAAGAATAAAATTCTGAAGACCCAAAGGACAGCATTTACAATTAAGAGGAAAAATGTCTTATAGAGGTGAAAGGCGTATGAGAAGCTTAGTCCAATTACCTTCTTTTTCAGAGTGGAAAATTGAAATCCAGGGAGGTTAAGACTACCCAAGGCCTCTCAGGTAGGATTCTAAACCAGGTCCACTGACTCCAAAGCCAGTGTTCTGTCCATTGTACTATCTGCCTCCCTGCACTTGCACCCAAAGACAAATAAAGAGGTAATAAAGCATCATTTAGCTGTCCTTCATGAATTCAAATTACCATTCTTAGCTGAATCACTATATTAGATAAAGAAAGAACTGGCAGATATGATTGCTGAACTACTTTTCAATATTTGAAAGATCGTGGCATTTGAGAGACATACCACAGGACTAGAGAAAGACAAACATTACCCAATGTCAGAAAAGAAGAGAAAAGAATCTGAAAAACATAGGCCAGTGACTTGACTTCTATTCCTGGGGAAATTATAAAACAGATAATTAAAGAGAAGATTTGCAGTCCTCTAAAAATGGGAGTGATCCCAAAGGGCCATCATGACTTCATTAAACACAAGTTATGCTTAGATTAACCTTACAGTAATTCCTCATTGATCCAATGACTATATTGGTGGATCAGGGGAATTCTGCTGTTTACTACCAAAATTTTAGCAAAGCAGTATCTAATGCTATTCATAGAGAAAAGATAGAAGAACTTGGACCAAATGACAATACTAGATGAATTTGGAAGTAGTTGAAAGTCTGCACTGGAAGAGTAGTTAAGGATTCTATTTCAATTTAGCAGAGGGTTTCTTCAGTGGGTATCCCAGGATTTAGCTCTTTCATTTTTGTTTTTTGGTCAATGGCTTGTATACAGGTAGTTAGGTGGGGTAGTGATTAGAGTTCAGTAGACCTGATTTCAAATCTTGCCCCAGACATCTCCTAGCTGTGTGACCCTGGGCAAATCATTTACCCTCTCTGAGAGAGATATAAATTCCTTAGTGTCATGGGTGGGCCCTTTTGTAATGTGGAAACCTTTAGCATTATAAGTAGACTGGGGAGTTAAAAGTTATCCAGCTAAAAGGATTTTACATTTTATGAAATATATTCCTCTTGGATACTCTGAGTTGTGGGGAATCTTGCGCAACCATGTGGTAGAAGGAAGAGAAGTGAAGCCATTTCTCTCTCTCTCTCTCTCTCTCTCTCTCTCTCTCTCTCTCTCTC